>JBBBDQ010001738.1:840000-957500 GCA_037127315.1 Ascarosepion bandense | reverse complement strand
CGTACAACAGACATTTATACGAACGCAAGTGTAGATGTTTCAAATATCTGAAATTTCAAAATTAAGAAGGAGTTTTAAGGATCCTAATCCCTGTTAGCCAGGTTTGTATGATCCTAGAATATTTTTTTTCTTTCATTTAGTATTTTATTGTTCTGGAAATAATATTATGGTTGACTTTTCTTCTTGGCTATATCTGCAGTCATCACCACCGTTGTTACGTTTGGCTTTTTTTCTTTTTTAATATACTCCATTTTATATCAGGGTCTTTATTATTATTAATAATAAATGGTATTTGTATTTCGTACCTGTTTGATTTTAGTTTCCCCTACATGAATTGGGCGTCTCTTTTTTTTTTTTCATATGTGTTCAGTTTTTTGTAGTTTATATATAACCCTTTCTTTCTACTTTCTGTAACTACATCCTGTAATAGATATTGTAGTTTACAAACGTTTAAGCTTATTATTATCAAATTTGAACTAACATATTTACCACTGAATAAACGCAACCAAAATGGCTCATATACTGATTGTTTGATTAATCCGTTTCTTA
Source organism: Ascarosepion bandense (assembly GCA_037127315.1). NCBI lineage: Eukaryota > Metazoa > Mollusca > Cephalopoda > Sepiida > Sepiidae > Ascarosepion > Ascarosepion bandense. The sequence continues at coordinate 956,951 of JBBBDQ010001738.1, read as the reverse complement.
CGGTTTATAAACCTAGTGCAAGTTATTCAAAGCCATAAAATATTTTTTAGATTCAAAGTAGTTCTTTTGAAGATAATGACGGTTTAGTGATACATTTTTACTAATTAACCCAAGGTTAGGGGGAGAACAAGGGAATACATACCTTTCCAGACGATATTCACATATCAGGAAATATAACGAATCAAACTGGAATTTAAGCTTGTCTCGCCGATTGATAATTCAAGGTGGCCCATAAAGTTCGTTGCTCTTTCATAAAATTTATAGCATTTTTGTATTTTCGATAGAAATAATTTGTAAAAAAAATTAAAAAGAAATAAATCTATATTTTTTAAAGTTTTATTTAAATTTTATATAAGTTTACACATGTCTTCCATCATTAGCAATACAAAGAGTAACACAATTTTGCAGTTCACGGAAAACATTTGCCAACTGATTTACAGGAATGCCTGAAATTTTATTAGTTATTTTAGCTTTCAAATCTTCTAATGAACTAGGTTTGGTTGGATACACAATTGTTTTCACATGAAAAAAATCTAATGGAGTCAAATCTGGCAAACGTGGAGGTCATTAAATGGTCCACCTCTTCCGATCCATCTGTTAGGAAATTCCTGATTTAGAAATTGTCGAAAACGGAAAGCAAAGTGACATAGATTCATCTTGTTGAAACACTGTATTATTTTTTAAGTTTAATTGTTTAAGCTCATTTTTTACAGATTATTTCTGCTACAAATACAAAGTTATAATTTTTTTAAAGTGCACATGGACTTTATGAACATCATGTATATTACGCCAGCAAGTTGACGGCACTTGTTATTTTCTCCCGGTCTCCCATGTAGGTACTGTCCAGACACGACGTGTTTTAAATTTGGCGACAGTACGGGAACCAGTGTTTGAACTTAATGTCGAAGTAAGGATGGCACATAAAGAAAGGAAAAACGCCCCCACAAAAAAAAAAGCAAAGAAGAAAATAGAAAAGATAGAAATATTTGTCAGAAACAAAAATAATCACAAAATATTTTCTATGAAACCGAATTCCAATGCAGACATTAGACTAATTCTCACCAGTAAAAAGAGATTAAGGTCCGGATTATGCATAAAAAATATATATTCTCGTGAAGTTTTTGCCGGAAAGTGATGAGTAGTTTGCCGCTGAAGTAGGTTATACGTCATCATTTCTGAAAATGTTGCGACTGGTGTCAGGTTTTTTTTTGTGAAATGATTAATCGAGAAGGAAAAAAGGAATGTCTGGTCCCACCCCGAAGAGACACGCTCATAAGCAAATAATTCACATTGATACGTACATTCACGCATAGATACATATCTGACATTCATAAATAAGTTTGAACCCCAGAAACATAGTTACTTATTATTATTTATGTGCATTCCATTATGGGTACGCTAAAAGAAATGTATATCGTTACAAAAGCGTGTGAGGGTAATATATAATAATAATAATAATAATAATAATAATAATAATATATATATATATATATATATATATATATATATGTATGTATGTATGTATATTATAGTATATAGTGAGAAATAAGAACCTATATATACATGTCTGAACGTATATAGGTATGCATAGAAATACACCAACCAGCACAAACCTTGATGGCAAACACACGCGCGCACACACACGCATCATAATCTACATCTATCTATGATCTATCTATCTGGCTATCTATCTGTGTGTGCATGTATATATATATATATATATATATATATATGTGTGTGTGTGTGTGTGTGTGTGTGTGTGTTTGTGCGTGTGTATTAGCAAATGAGTACCTAAACATTAAGATGAGGCATTTGAAATATCTAATAAAGTTAATGAGGAAGGAAAGTGTGCAGAATCTAATACTCATAGGGCGGATTGAGGGAATGATGAACAACTGAAAGTAGTTCGTGAAATACTTTATGTGGTTTATCAGATGGATGGCTTGACAAAGTTTGCGAGGAATAAAAAAAAAACTTTTTTAGTGCTACAAAGCCACGAAGATGGGAAGGGATATGATCGTCTATGTTCTGAAAGGAACGGCACATGAAAGAAGAAGAAAAATCGGAACTATGTTGGAATTCTCTCATTTTATTTACTTTACAACAGAAGGTTACAAAAAAGGCGTGGGGTACATTTTATGTGGATATATGGGGAGGATAACGGTTAACCCTCGACTTGAACGGGTTACAATCGAGGAATTATCCTTTTAGTAGTCGGTTCCACAAAGTAGTTGTTCGTGAGAAGAAGCTAATCAGATGAAGCATACATTTCAACAATGGAATACCTACGGAATGGTCATGGTTTGCTATACGGCGCGCGGTATGGCAGATTTTAGTAGTGAATGTTAAAACTGGTAACATTAATGAATTTAGTTGGTCATTAGAATTTCAGCGTAAATAGCAATAGAATTTCAAGAGTCTGTCAACGTTTGAAGTTAAAGTAAAAGACTTTTTGGGTGGAAAATAAATCATCACCCACATGGTCGCGTAGACGCAATTGAACTCATTTGAGACAGGTGTGTCAAAAATGGACAGCATCTGCGCATACACGTAAGCAGTATTTCATTTCCGGTATTATCTGGCTATTGAAGAGGTAGATTATGCAGGAGTTGGTAACTTCCTAGAGTTGTACAGCAAACAACCATTGTTCATTAATTTTTAACGACTTTCACTAGAGTTCTGGTTAGTTCAAGTGCCAATTGGCGGTCAAGGCATGTGTCTTCCCTAAGAGAACACTCGTTCATTGTAATAGAAGAAAAACAATTAGGGCTAATTCAGTGATGTAAGAAAGTTAGTAGATTAGTTGTCGAGACAAAGAACTTGACAATCAGTGTTTCTTCTTTCCGAGCGAGGTCAGAGGAAGAATAAGATGCTAGGCTTTGTTCCTGAAAAGTAAAAGTTTTGGCGGCGCACACATATAGCATTGTATCATCACGAGAGATATTCAGATTAGTGTATATCTTTAGACAGATCATTAATATAAAGTCGAAAGAAATCTGGACCGAGAAGCGGGCCTTGAGGAATGTCACTGTTGATCACTTGGATTTCGGAAGTTTGCCTGTAAAACATACATCCAAGGAAGGATGCATTAAGAAGGACTTGATAATTTAGAAAATTCTTGCAGTGTTTCTATACCTGAAAAACTTGGACAGCAATCCTTGACGCTACGCCTTGTTTAGGGCCTTCCTGATATGAATTCTAGTGTCTAATGTCTCACCGATTCCAAATAATGTCAGTTAAGATATCCGAAGAGGCCCGAACCGACTGAAAACAGTTTTTGGTTGTCGCTCTAGAAGTTGACCCTGAGACAGGTGAATGTGGTGGACGTAGGTAAAACAGACCAGCAGAATTTTTTTTTTGTGTGTGTTGTGTGTGTGTGTGTGTATGTGTGTGTGTGTGTTATTCTTGCTTTATGTGGTATTGCTCTGTCTTGGAGAAAAACAACATGTTTCCAAATTACGTGCGCTTCTTATGAAGCTTTTCGACATTTTGCAGATGCTGAATATATAAATGTGCATTTAGTTTTTCACTGCGTTTTAAGAACTCTCATTGAATAATACACCAACTCCCCAAACACGCGACAAGAACTATGTTTCTATAATGGAACACAGATTTTAGCAACCTCGTGTGGGGATTTATCCTTGTTCTTGTTGTGTTGACTTTTTGACAGAGGCTACTGTCCTGCAATTTTAACTGCCATTTATAATTAATAGTAAGGGTCATACATTTGGCGTTAAAGTTGGCTCCTCAAAAAAGAAATTACTCACGTGTCAACATAATTCTTCATATGTATTTTATATATCATACACTGTGCTGTTTAATAAACATCATTTCGTTTTAATTTATCATTAAAAATTTCGGGTCGGTCGATATTCAAATGTTATTTCCCTTTACGAGTTATGTGTTTATGATTCTCCATACATGACTTTTAATATTTTTATCGCTTTTTAAAGGACAAGTTTTCTTGTTAAATGTTTTTGGAGTAATTTCCAATTAGTTTTCACGTTTTTCAATTCTGAGTTGATGTTCTTCTAGATATATTACCAATCAAGACTGGAGAGTTCAATATATTTTTATGTAACCTACAGCCGAAATAATAAGGAAATACTGACGAAATGATAGACTTCTGCATTAACTACAAAGGTATTGGTTTGTTTCTAGAGTATTATACAAAATAAGAACCTCGAAAATTATTTTTTTATACATTCATTAAATTTATTAAAAAAAATAACTTCCCAAAATCAAATTTAATCAATATTTTATTCTCAAAACTGATGTTATTATTAAAAGGAAAGCGTAAAAGGCTATATAATATATATTTTTCGATATTTATCTAGTTTAAGAACGTTAAATTTGTACAAGAAATTGCAGCGTTTTGTGAAATAGACATAGGTGTAGAAATTATTAAAAATCTGATAACTGTAAGATATAATGAAAGTTTCAGAACTGAAACATTTTGACATGATTATTTGTTTAAAAAACTATTGTAAATTTATATTCTAATGTTATCCCACATACTATATAGACTTTACGTGGTATTCATTAAGTATTTACTTTCAGTTATGTTCCCTGTCTTAAAATTTCGAAACATTAGCCTGTCAATAAATCATTAAACATGTATGAAAAACAACTCCTTCTATCTTCCATATTATAGACTAAAATATTTTGTTCCTATTAAGTTTAATTAAATAGTAAAACAACCAGTTTTCCAAAAATTACTTTTCAGATAATTATATTCTATTTTTAAAGACTTATTTAAAAGGGAAGATATGGACACTAAATTATTTTGCTTGTTATTGATACGGAATTTAATCTATGAGCTTGGAAGTGAAACTAAAACTAAAGCATTTGGAATTATTTTTCATTTTTTAAATTCATTTGAAACATACGACTAGATTTTATTGAGGTTCGTACTTTAATAAAATCATTTTATCATACACTGCTTTTCTTTTTTTATTGGCGAATTTTATTAACTCAAAAGCTTTTACGTCAAGCAGGAACTTTGAGTTGCTAAGCCACTTGGCACTATACCGTCACTTTGTCGCTTGAATCTCGACTAACCATCAAGTATTTACAGTAAATATATTCAGCTAACATTTCTTTAGCAATTTCTATATTATTTTACTTTATTGTTCTCTTGTTATTGTGTTGTGATTTGTTTTTCTTTAAATTTGTTTTTGTTACTCACGCACAAAGAAATTTGATAAATAACTGACTTAAAGAAACGAAAAAAAGTCGTTGGCTACAGATTTTTTTTTCCTGGAGTTTGTTCAATTTTTCGCTTGTTTTGCTTCTGCAAAAACGATCAATGATTTATTTTAATGCATAAAGGAGTAAAGAAAAAAAAAACGGAAAAGAAACAACGGTCTGATCCGGTGGTCTGCACTCTAGATGAAAATGTTAAGCGTTTCTCGGTAGTAACAGAGATTGCAGTAGACATTCCCATAAAACCCAGGTTTTCGAATGTTGCTTCTACTTCCATTTAGGCTAGTAAGAGATTCTCAGTGTTACGATTGCCCAAATACAGTAAACATTTAGACTTACATCATATTAACACGAGATTTTTAAATATAGAAGAAAGAGTAATGTGCATTTCTATCAGAGTTTTGCAAAATTAGAAATCGATTTTTTTAGTAAAGCACAATCTGGAAGGTCATTCGGTTAAGTGCCATACGTGATACACACTTTGAAAAGGACATGATTAACAGGGCAGAATATTATCCTGCTGGAGGTTGCCATTGCTTTCTGCGGTAGACTGGTTGCCAGCCAAGGCTATAGAACCCAACCTGTCCTATTATTTAACTTACAAATGAAGGAAGAGAGACGGTTTAATACCTTTCCCAATGGTATTTGTGTGTAAGTGAATGCAAGGAATTCAAATAGAATTCGAACTCGGCATTCCGATTTGTCGTTCCGAGTCGATATTCACTGCACCGCACCACACATCCCAGGATGAACAACCGTACCACATGATTATAAAAATATTTCACACACCCACGCACACAAACACTCACACACAGACATATAATTTGGTTTTGATATGGGTGCGTGTGTATGTCCCATTTAGCTGGATGTAGGTGCGTTTGTATATGAGTTTTGGGTGCGGGTATATGTACGTGTAGGGAGAGGGAGGGAAACGTAATAAACGGACAACGTTTATCCCAGTGATCACAATGTTTATATCTACAAAATTACAAGGAATATTGAAAAGTTCTCTCCATGGTCCATCTCACACTCTGGTTCCTTCTCACTCTCTATTTTCTGTCTGCTTGTTACTCTCACTCACTCTCTCTCTCTCTCTCTCTCTCTCTTTATCTTTTTATTTGTATGTTTGCCTGCCACTCTTTCCCTATCTCTATTTATCAATCTGTCTGTCATCCTCTCTTTCTCTGTATCTTTGTCTATCTGCTTGCCTCTATCATTCTCACTCTACAAACACACACAGACATATACCTACAATGACATGCATACAAACACACAGGAAGCGATAGGTGAATTATCGCCATTCAATAAGTTTAAAAGTGCTTCTATTTGGTTTTGTCGATTTCAGGTTATAGTAGGGTCATTTGGGCATCGTTTGCGAGAAGAAAAAAACACGATGACGCAAATGATTCCACCAAGAATTTGAAAATAGTATAATTTACTGCTAGACAAACTCATAAGACCTGTTTGGGTATCAATTTAAGGTGGGTACAATGGATGCGGAAAAGAGTTGGGAGACATTCATTCAAAATCCTGATATCTGGAGTGATGGTGACGTTATACCTCAGTTCATCTTCAGAGAGGGTCTCAGAATCAACGAGAAGCCATACATCAAATGCCACTATTAAACCAACTTAACAAGGAGAGATGCAATATATTCCAAAACCACCAGGTGGCTGTGGTTGAAGCCAATGGGGCAATTTTATTGAATAAATTTAGTCCTTACTATTTCAAGACATTTTTTCTAATTTTTGTAAAATTACCTGTTAAAATGAGTTGTTTCTGTTATTTTCATTTTATCTTATTTTACACGACACTTCATCCATCGTTCTCTGCCTCTCTCTCTCTCTCTTTCTCTCTCTCTCTCTCTCTCTCTCTCTCTCTCTCTCTCTAGATAGATAGATAGATAGATAGATAGATAGATAGTGCAAAAATTTATCACTTTAATTGACCAGGGTCATGCCAAATTGAGAAGACACAGTTTAGACATCGTCATTCATCTGGGGTTGATGTGTCATATATATATATATATATATATATATGTGTGTGTGTGTGTGTGTGTGTGTGTGTGTGTGTGTGTGTGTAAAAATTGTGAGAAGTGAACGTTTATTTGGTATTCTTATTAATTCTCTTTTGTATTTGGTATTCATAATTATATTTATGCCGCTAGACTTGCTTCCAGTTCAAAGGTGAAATTATTTGCAGTTGGATTATGTTGCAATCCAAAAAGAAAGAAAAATGATAGAAGCATGTCCACACACAATATAAGCACCCCAAAGTTCTTTACAAAGATAAAATGGCACCTAGAATTACTCAACAAAAAGGTCAAAATAAAAAAAATCCAAAACACAGCATAAATATGCAAAAGCGAACACTTACCCAAAAATAAACCACATCTGAGTTGCAACTCTAAAAACGTAATTTATGCTCTGAAATACGGTGAAATGAGACGGCACAAGGCCTGAATGAAAGAGTAGATTTGCACAGAAGTAACATTAAACTAGCCAATAACAGAAAATTGTACGTCTCCCAAAATTTATACTGGTGTAGTGGAGATTAATTCAGAATAAGGCCTATCTGAGAAAATGCAGACTATCACACACCCATAATGTAGGAAGAAATATTCACAAAACAAAACTCCCCTTAAAAAAACAACATAAAAACACTAACACACACACACACACACACACACACACACACACACACACATTATATTCGAGCGCTCAGGTCACCAAAAAATTTATTATACGTATCAAATAACAAATGCTGGCTAAAATTACGGATCAAATCACAGAAAACCTTTTGAAAAAGAAGAAAAACTAAAACAAATTTCGCGAGCCACTACGAACAATAATATTTATGGATTCCGATTGGGCAGAAAACAACAAAGGGAAATTTATGACCCGTATCATATTTCTTATCACTAAAATGCAGAATTTCACACACACAAAGTGGATCAATATCGCTGAAAACAATTCTGAAAAAAAAAAGACGGAGGCAAATTTCGCGAGTCAGTATGAAATATATTTTCTGGCCAATGAAAGACTGCGAAAAATTTAACAAGCCCGTTGAAAATAATCAGCAAACAAACTCGCACACATATGAACGTTCCGACCTTTTCACTAAACACTTAAATATACTTTTAAAAAAACTGATCTCGATATGTAGATTCGGAAATTTATTCGTCTAAAAGGTGTTCAATTTGGAGTCGAAACAAGTATAGCGATACAAAAATAAATATGGATACCTAATGTATTATACAAATGACATAAACTAATTGCCAAATAAGTGTTTATCAGTAGATCACTGAAAAAACAACAATCTTGGCATTAAGCATCATCACAACTCAACAAATATATATATATATATATACATATATATATATATATATATATATATATATAGTGTATCGAAGCAGCAAATAATTTTCTAAACATATACTGCTAAATATAAGAGACAATGAATGTCTATTATGTTTAATCATGAGCCGTTCTAAACGTCGTATTTTGGCTTTAATTTCAGTTGAAAATAAAGAAAGAATTCTCCAAAATTTGGATAATTTTTATTAATTTGCTTCTAAGCTTTCGGCTCACATGAGCTATCGTCAGAGAGGTTATTTAGACGGTAATACAATAACATTTACCATCACCAACGATTTTATTTTGTGTTAACATAAAACCCCGCTAGGCAACGGCAATAGTTACCAAAAATAACAATATCACAGTTCTCAAATTTGCAATGCGGTTTTATGACGTCACACCGCGTGATAGCGCGAAATGACAACAAAACCATGTATTCAAATGATGATGGCTCATGTGTGCCGAAAGCTTAGAAGCAAATTAATAAAAACTCATCCAAATGTTGGAGAATTTTTGTCTTTATTTTCAACTGACATTAAAACCAAAATACGACGTTAAGAACGGCTCATGAATAAACATAATTTACATTCATTGACTCTTATATTTAACAGTATATTTTTAGAAAATATATATACATATAAATATATGTTTGTGTGTATGTGTGTGTGTGTGCGTGCGTGCGTGTGTGTGTGTGTGTGCTCCATTAGAGACAAAAAAATAAATTCTAGTATATTTGCTTTTGTGCTATTTGGCTGTCATTGTTAATCATGTTTACGTGAGTACGACTTGATTAGGCAATACTAGTATAGTTCGTGGCGTTCCCAATTCAAGTAGAAACGACGCGTCCATTCAAAACAGGGATATCCAATGAGAAAAAAAAATACGCAAGAAAATATAAATACTACAATTTTGTTCTTTATTGTCTCCATAACTCCTTTTATGTAGTTTTAATAAAAGTGAATGATGTTAGAATGATAAACCTGTCCTATTTGATCTTTATCTTATCATTCTTTCAGATTCATATTTAATCATAGCTTAAATATGCTTGAGTGAGTGTTTTGTGTGTCATTTATTTTGTGTGTGTGTATGCTAACCAAGGAAACATAATGCACCTGGTCCAGATATTGTCTATTTGCATAAGATATTGAGCAATTTTCATAGATAAATGTCTGCTTTTTTCTGTTCTCTTTTCTTATATATACGCTCTCACAACCCAACTGAGCACTATGAACGAAGCGTCATCATTTATCCATCTCACCCAGATGGTACATTGGGCAGCAACATTTTGTTGCTGTTTCTGTAACAAACTGTTTTTTTACAGGGCAGGGTTGTTAGCCCTGCACCTAATCCTCAAACATGGAAGACCTGTGGTACCATTCTGGGTCCTTACGCTTACAGCACCTGTTATTCCCAAATGGTCACCCATTTAAGGTATTGACCAGTCTCGATGTTGCTTAACTTCGTTGATCGGACGGGAACCGGTGTATTCAACACGATATAGACATAGACATGGAGGAAGGGTAGTCTTTGAAAAAGAAGTAGTTACTCTACGCCTCGTTAAGTCAGCAATGAATTTGAATACTCTCGGCTACTGGCATGTATTTACCTTTTATATAGCTCGCTAAAGTTCGCCTTCCTCTACCGAGCGTCCATAGCTCAGAGGTAGAATCGCCAATTGATGTCAATTCGTTCGGGTTTCAATCATGGATATATATATATATATATATATATATATATTGATTTTTTTTTTGCATATTTTTTTAGCAGTGCCCTTACATTAAATTTAATAAATATCATTTTTTCTTTTCTATCGGACTTTCCTATCTTCAAATATAATTAGAGCTGACCACTGAATTCATGCAACTGAATTCGTGTTGCGATTATCCTTTAGTTTTTTAAGCTTTTTAAGTAATTTCAGGAAAGTATGCTCATATATAAATGTATGCATGTATATGTTTAGTCTTTTTTACGACTGTTGTTGGGTGAGTGTGTGTGTGTGTATGTGTGTAGTATGTTATTTTGTATGTATATTTATATGTGTATGTATGAATATATGTATATATGTTGAGTATATCAATCTATATGTATATATATATATATGTGTGTATATATATATGTGTGTGTATATACATATATATATATATATATACATATATATATATATATATATATATATATACACACATGCATATGTGTATAGGTGAGAGTTTGTGTGTGTGTATGTGTACACTTGTTGATTCAATATGGAACTTAAGTTAATTTTTTTACTCTCTATTTTTAAATTTATTATATTTTCATATTTTATTTTATTCTATGTTTTATTAATTTTTATTAATTTTCTATTAAATTTTATTTTTTTAAATTTAAATTTAGTTTTATATTTAAACCAAAAACCGCTATCATTTATTTGTCAACACGTTTGTTAACTTTTCTATGGAGATTATTTTTTTCTTTTTTCTCTTTTCTTTCCTTTCTTTTCTTTTCTTTTCTTAGCTTACTTCCCTGTCATCCACCTCTTCCCACTTTTGCTTTCTCCTTTTTACTTTTTTCTTTTCTTTATCCTTTCCTCTTTCCATCTCTTAGTACCAGACAAAGCTAAATTTCCACTTTCAACTCTCGACTCAGTTTAAAAGTAAGGGTTTTCAAAAATCTAAAAATAAAAATAGGCATAGATTTATGTCTGCTTTCTTATTAATCCCACCCCTTTAATTTTTCCGTGATGTATATATATCTTTTTAACTTCCGCCGGTGTAATGTTTCGGTTTATTTTAGAATAAAGAATTGCTGATGATACGTGAAATTTCTCTTGGGGATTTCATGTAGAAATGGACATACAACTGATTTGAACATCGGAATTTATTTTATAAATTATATTGATGTGCTAGGTTGGTATCTGCAGTTCTAAAGAATATCTTTGTGAAGTTTTGATACAAAAATCGTTCATTTATGTTTGCTAGGCTGTGGCATCTGTCGATCGGAATTAAAAAAATAAAACTGTGTCTATTCATATAAAACCCTTAATTTCTGTTGAATTAAAATATAAAAATATAATAAATTATATCCACACTGTGTATGTCTCTGTTATTCTCTCTTAGCTTGGATTCAGAACCCTGCTATTTTCAGATCATCAGTAAAATTATGTATAAGTATACTTTTAGTTTTGTCTTTAAGAATCCTGAGATAATGAAATTCTCATTAATTTTTGTTGTTAGGGACTAGTTCCTTTTCTGATCAGACCTATTCATCGCGTTTAAAATGTTGTCAGATGTGAGAAAATTAATTATAAATGCGTAAAAGTTTGTTAGATTTCTAAATGTTTCACCCGTGTCCATCATTGAGAACTTCATCCTAATAACATGCACGTATATATATATATATATATATATATATATATATATATATATATATATATATATAATAAGTGATTATCAGACCTGACGAATTTGTATTAGTATGAAACAGACTGTAGCCGCAGGGTATTGACATCAATGACCACTTCATACTTAAGCTCTATCTCTGATATTGATCATATTAACCAATATATATATAGCAGAGCAACAAACTATATTTTATCATATATATATATATATATATATATATATATATACATATATATATATATATATATATATATATATATGAGAGTCCATTTACCATAAAATCTTAAAAGTATTCTCAGGATCTGAGATTTCAAAAGCCATTATCAAACGGTTTTATCCTTGTCTTTCTTGCGTCCAAGCTCAAGTATATTTTATATTAGTTCATTTCTGAGAGTCGAGTTTTCAGCCGCCCGTGGTGTGTGTCATGAAATGGTATTTCAAGTACTGATTCTAATCTTTCTATATATACATGTATATGTATGTATTTAAGTATACATAGGGTGGCAACTCTGAGAGTTTTGATCTTTTAACAAATGTCACAAATTTAGGCCAAATTTATTAATCATTAAATATTGTTTATGAAAGGGTCCTTGCCCACACTGAGAAAAATTCATATTTTCTGAGTATCACAAGTAATTTTGAGAATGAACTAAATCCCTGTATAAGCACTCTCTTCAACTGGCAGAGATATTTATACCCTTCGTCTTTGTTTTGCGTAGGTCAGCTTGTATTTCGGCCTCGTTTCCGCTAGAACTGCACCCCATTCAGCATTTACGCAAAATTATTACTACAACAATAATCAACATGAAAACATTATATATATATATATATATATATATATATATATATATATATATATATATGTGCATATATGCTCTCTATATATGTATAGATATGGCGATTGTGATATTGTCTAACGCCTAGTCTGATGTTTTTCAGTGTTTAGAGAGAATATATATATATATATATATATATGTGTGTGTGTGTGTGTGTGTATATATATATATATATATATATATTGTAGTGTATATAGTTTGAGACGATTAAATAATATGCACTTATACCCGCGTAAATAAAGGCTTGGATACTTGAGTAATTTTATATTATTTTTTATGTGTGCTTTTTTTAATATAAATATCTATAGGTGTGTGTGTGTGTTTTTGTGCGTGTGTTTGTGCTAGCGTGTGTGTGTGAGTGTGTGTATGTGTGTCTGTGTGTGTGTGTGTGGTTGTGCGTATAGGGTATTATGTGTTTATCTGTGCAGTGTTGATGGAAGAGTTAATGTGGCTGACTTAAATTCACTTCTAATTTTACTCTTGAATCATTTTCTTCCGACAGGAAATTGTCGCGTTTTGTTTCAATCCGACTGCGTTTTCATGTGTAAATGATGAATGTGATTTCTGTATATCTTTCTTTCTTTCTTTCTTTCTTTTTTCCTCAAATTTTTTGTGTTTTTGCCTTCACCTTCCATTCTGATAAATTCGGGGGAAAAATGAGGTAAAAAAAATTTGCGCCGAAATTGACAAATATGATTCACTTTAGCCGGCACCGACTGAGACGGCGCTGTGAAAAACAGCTTCTTTGTCCTCACAGTTGAATGCACATAAGTATCACATTATGTATATACACACTCATATATAAATATATGTGTGTGTGCGTGTGTGTGTATGCATGTGTGCGTGTATGTATATATATATGTGTGTGTGTGTGTGTGTGTGGATTTGCCGGTAGAGCCACAGCTTGAAAACGCTAAATTTTGATATTATGTCCTCCATCATATGTAAGTTTTCAATGGTGGAACCAAACGTCACTCTCCTCTTTTGCAAGACGGTGATGATCGTGGATTTCCCAAACTTCCTGTCTCTTGTAGCTTTGACTGAATTTGTTTTTTCTCTTATTTTTCTAAGCTCTGTTCCACCATCCATTGACTCAAGCTCACTATGTATTTTATACCTTAATTTCCACTGTCCCTCAATCTATCTCGCGAGTATCAGATTTTCCAATCCCTCCGTCCTCATTATATGTCATAAAAACTTTAACTGCCTCCGTCTTATGTTAGGTATAAATTTCCTTTTTGTTTCCATTTTTTCCAAAACTATGTCGCTGGTCAAATTTTTGGAATCCTCAGGCTCCTTTTGTAGAGACAGATATATGTTGCTTCAAGTTTCCTTTTTAGATTTGTTGAGGGCATAGAGGAGGACAGATATCACGTAGCACTTAAGTACTCTTTTCCTTGTTTCTTTTGATATGTGACCTTGGTTATTCCAATACACCTACGGATCTGCGAGTCTCAATATTTTTAATGGATAGTCATATTTAAGTAGGTACTCTTTATAATTAATAACTAAATCAAATACGGGTTTTCAATTAAAAATAATGTTCAAACAAATAAATTAAAATATGTTGGTTAATTACATTTCGTAAATTTCCGTAACATTTCTTAAAATAAAATTGACTGTATAGAATGGTTTATATTAGAATACGGAAAAGAGCAGTTATGTGTATTACAAAAATCATTGATTAATGTGTTTATAACGCTTAATCCATTCCAACTACATGCTAGTTCCTTTGCGGCCAAGTGATTAAAGCACGTCAGATTAATTCATGGCTTTCCTTAGGTGCATAGAGGTCGCAGGTTTGAATACTGCTCGAGGATTCATATATTACTAGCAAGATTCCTCGACTATTCCGTCCGGTATATATATATATATATATATATATATATATATATATATATATATATATATATATATATACACGAATGAGTATAGAATTAGGAGAGAAAAAAGAAAAATTTTTCCGTCCAAAACATTAATTTAAAACAGTGCTCGATATATGATGAATAGAGCAGAGAATATTTATTATAAATTATGTTTTAGAACATGTACATAATTTCTTCTATATATGTCCTCTTCCCTACAATCATATGTTTGTTTCGGTGTTTGGATTTAAACACTTCTTCAGGGAAAATAAAGGTTTGGAATCATTCTCTATTTATATTTGGTTCGTTGTTGTAGTGTGGGTTATGGGTGGGGTTATTGGTAATTAAGTCAATGTCTCGTTTTTATCGTTAGACTTTTGGGGAATTTGGTTTGTAAGTGTGAAATTGTTGATTAATGGTAGTATCTGTTGGAATGTAGGTTTTATCTTTTTATCGGTTGGGTATATCTTTTGGTTAGGATTTCTAAGAGAGTTCTGTTGAGTGGTCATTTTTATGGTTGGCTATCATTTAATTGGTTGATGTCTGCTGTTAGTGGACCTAATTCATGTATTTACTTTGATCCTGTGTCTAGGTTTTCATAGACGTGATAGGGGTGGGGTGTTTTTCTTTCCAAGTTAGATGTTTTCCGGTAAAAAAAAAAAAAAATATATATATATATACACACATATACCCCTCTTCTCTTTCTTGCTTCTTTTACTTTCTCTTCTCCTTCTTTCATTCAAAAGTCCAAAAAGCAGAAATAGAAGCAGGAAAATAATATGGTATAACCCTCCATTCAAAACAGTAAAATCACTTATTGCAAATCACCTGAAAACACCAGTCATGGTAGAAATCTAGGTCGCGTAATAACTTGTTTACAAATGAAATATATATATATATATATATATATATATATATATATATAGAAAGAGAGAGAGAGAGAGAGAGCACTCTGGCTATTGGGCGTATAGAATGATAACATACACGCTAAAATGTCTGCCTTCTTCTACCGAGCGCCCATGTTCCAGAGGTAGAATCGCCGATTGACGCCAGTTCGGTCGGCTTTCAAACCTGGGTTAAAAGCAATCGGAGTGTAACCATACTGATGAACTGTGATACAGCGAAACAGATATGTCTGCGGATGATTATATATATATATATATATATATATATATATATATATATATATATATATTGTTCCTGATTTGCCATCTTGTAACGGAGATTCTCTCTAATCTATTTCAATATAATTGTTCTCATTAACTTTTATCTTGGGTACTTAGGCTTTAAACGCAGTGCTGTGTCTGAAACTAGCTCACCTCATTTTACAGTTGAAATGAATAAATACAAACGTAAGTGCTATGCTAAATTTTGCTTTCTTTTTTGTTGATTTTGCTCTTCTGGCTTCTTTTTTATGTGTCGTGTCTTTCAGGAGGTATGCGAATGTGGACCTCCACTTACACCTATTCCTTCTTGCCCTTAACACGTTTCCTCTCGGTATATTTCAGAAATCCTGCTCCAGCATCCATTTGCTCAAGCTCATCAAGTATGTGTTCCCGCTGTTTTACCCTGTCTCTCTTTCCATTTATCTGTTTTGTGAATATTATATTCTCTAAGCCCTTCTTCCTTATTACATGTACCATACACACCAGCTGTCTCTTCCTGATGCTAGTATAAGTTTTCTTTTGGTTTGTCTTCTCTACAAAACCTTGTCGTTGCAAACATGTTCAGTTCATGGTATCCTTAGCCTCTTTCTGTCGAACCAAAATTCTGTTGCTTCGAATATTTTCTTCCTCTTTGAAGAAATTCTTCAGGATTCGCTGCCATATATTGCATTCTTTTTTGTTTACAATTAAAATTTCCTGCCACTCAATACATTACGCAGCCTTTGGAATGCATACTTGGCCATGCCAATACATCGTATCTCAGTGTTGCACATCCGACCTCTTTTAAAACGTTTCGCAAGTATTTAAATTTCTGTACCTGCTTGATTTGTGTATGATAACCATGCATTCATTTTTCTTGTAGTTTATGTTTTGTCCTTTCATTTTGCTTTCTTTATCTATCTTCTTTAGGAGGTCTTGTAGTTTCCTTTCCGTGTCTACTATCAGCAGTATATCATCATGCGTATTAAAAAGAAATTACCAGCAATATATTTTTATAAAAAATCAAGTGTTGCTCTGTTAATCTCTCTCTGGTTCCATGTCGTTATCTAAATCAAGTCAGAAGTTTTGTCTTTTAAAAATTACGAAAAATTCTTTGTTTCCAATTAAATTTTCATGTCTCTCAATACTCTACTCAGCCTTTGAAATGCACCTTTGTCCATGCCAATACGCCTTTGGATCTCAGTGTTGCACATTTCGACCTCGATAAGAACCCTTCCCAGATATTTAAATTTATGTCAGTTAGTCAGTTTCGTGCCATACGTGATACACGCTTTGGGCGATGATGTCTCTTTCGAGACATGAGTGACTGGGCAGAAGATTATCCCGCATTAGGTTGCCATTGCTTTCTGTGATAGACTGGTTGCCGACCAAGGGCTATAGAAACCAATCTGTCTCATTATTTTACCCATAACTGGAGGGAAGAGAAGGATTAGTACCATTCTGTGCGTAAGTGAATGCAAGAAATTCAACTGGAATTCGAACTCGACTTCCCGATTTGTCGTTCCGAGTCGATATCCCCAGCACCACAACGCACATCTTTCCCTTTTACGCCCAGTAGATCTTTCTCTTTCTCTTTCTCTCTCTCTCTCTCTTTTGTTGATTTCGGTGTGCGCTTCTAGTTGGCAATGTAGGTTCCTCTTTTTACTGATGACAATGCAATGTTTTCTTGCAGTTTTTGTTTTGTCCTTTCTTTTAACTTTCTTTTACTACATTGTGTGTTTTAGTGCAGTAGGTATTGGCTCGGAACGAGAAATCGGAGAGCCGATTTCGAATTCCAGCTTTGTGACGGGTTTTGCTGTTTAGGATTTAGTCGGATGAATTAATATTTTTGTTGATGCGACTACATTCGAAAGCAAGACACTGAAATTTTAAATTTAAACGTTTTTAGGTATATAGCCTAGAAAATTTAATCTGTTTTTCTTTTGTTTTATGTTTTTGTCAAGTTGTTATTAAATATTCGATATTTTGATTCATGATCTGTTAAGAAAAGTGTTGTGGATTCTTGTTTAGAAAACTACACAATATAATAATAACATAGACAGATATGAGAGGAAAAATGTAAGTATACTGAACAAAAGATACACATCTGTACATGGTTAGTAGATTCAGGAATGCTTGTTAGTAGGAGTCAAATATATACAAAGAAGTAAGTCCGGGTAACAAGTCTATATTCTTGCTGACCAACGAGCGGCAGTTCAACTGCTCTGACAAGCACTACAACTCTAACCCTCGTTCTCTGTAGGCAGGATTATTTGTATACCTTGGAAGAGTCCATTGAGTGTGTAAAAGAGGGCTATCCCCAACAAAAAGTTAAAATGTTAGAAGCTGGACTAAAAATTAACGGTGGATGATCGAGCGATTAAATCACCTTCTATGGTCTTTCGTGTTAGTAAATCCCATTTTCTTTTAATTAAAGTGGCATTTTTTAATAAAAATTACGGTTAAACTTTTCACTGTAAGAAATAAATTATTAAGTGTCCAGTTTTGTAAATTGTCTCGTTTGCTTACATAACATATTTTCTTTAAACACTTTGAGGTTTCCCATTTTTATTCAGCGTTAAAATTATTATCCGAAACAGAACTTAGAGGATTCAGCTAATATTTTTTTTTAGATCTTGGGAATGATCAGGCCGAAATGAAAAGAAAAGTTTAAAAACCGAAGCGTCTCTTCAAATACCAACATTCACTAGAATTAAAGTTTGAGTAACAAAAATAAGTGCAGCTGAAAGATAAATTTATTTGTATAGAAATTGCTTTGTTGAAGTTTCGTACCTGTTTTTCATAGAATAAGCAAAGGCGTTCAAGAAACTACTCCACAAAAACTAGATAGCGATGCTTGGCAACATGAATATATTCAAGAAACGCATTAGAATGATCAATAACATGTACTGACAGTTAGTTGCCTGTGTACGGACAGGAAACTAGTTCAGAATATAGAAAAATAAAAAAGAGTATAAAACAAGGATGTGTCTTCTCGCTAGATTTATTCAGCTTAACAGCGAGGTGATTTTGAGAGAACTCACAAGTCCTGCCAGTATTTGTCATTGTCAGTCAGAATCTGAATAACATAAGCTATGTAGATAATATAGTGCTGGTAGCAAACACAAAAAGGAAACTACAAGACCTCCTACTGAAGCTTGTGGAGTTTGCCAGACCCTGACAAAATCTTTAGAGATGCCCAGTGCTACAGAACGAGTTACACTGTTTCTTCGAATGAAGTTTCTTCTTCCTTGTAAAGTATTTCCTTCCCTTTTACACCCAGTAGATCTTTTTCTTTTTCTATCTCTCTTATTCTTTCTCTCTTTCTCATTCTCTTCGTGTTTATCTCTCTGTTTCTTTCTTTCTTCCTTGCTTGGGATGAATTGATTTAAAATCTAAAAAATAAAACAAATATATTGAGTAGAAAGTTTTCATGTACTTCTGCATTCAAATGAATATTTTGTTTTTTTATGTTAACATAAATGAATCAGATCAGTTACTTTAATACCTTAAACAAATTTCATCATCTTTTTTCATATTTCCTCTTTGTTTATAATCGCAAGTAAACTTTGTTTCTTGATATTCTGTACTTTTAATTTTTCACAACTTTTTATACTTTTCTTAAATTAATATTCATTTTCTTCTTATAGTTTAATTTTTTTTTCATAATTCTATAGTCTTCGCTCAATTCTCTCTTATATTACTGTCGGGAAAAAAGAAGACAAACAAAAACGAACTTTATAACCATTCTCTTTTATAGATATATTTTTCTTGCGTCTCATAGAAATAAATCATCTATCAAAAATTAAACATAAATATCAATAGCTCACAAATAAAATGTTGTTAGTGAATTCATATGTTAAATCAGACATTACATCACTGTAAATAATACGGAAAGTACCTTATATACTTTACACAATAACGACACTTTTAGGTAGACTCGACTGCCACTAATCTAAAATTATTTATAAATGGAATTTTGTCTGTGTGTGTGTGTCCGTTAACTATAGACTCCAAAATGGCTGAACCGATTTTCTTGAAAATGTACATAGTTGTACTATAAGCGTCTGTGAGTGTTCTTGGCGAGGTTTTGTGTCGAGGTACCCCCGATAAATATCGAAAATCGATAATCGAAAAGATCGGGTTATAGAAGGAGTGGTCCGATTTTAATCAAATTTGATGCACTCATAGACAAAGACATAAGAAACGATATTCAGAAGTTTCAAGGTTGCAGTTCTTACAATAGTGCAGAAAATCGATAATATATATATATATATATATATATATATATATATATATATATATATAAGGCAAGATGTTTGTGTATGTGTGTCTGTTTATCTGCTTGTATATCTTTATTTTTTTCAGCCCTTTTATTTTAGTTTTTGCTTCGGGTTTGGCTCTAAGTAAGTATAATTGTAGTTCTTAGTCTCAGCCATGATACCATTTACTCAGAGGACTTATTTAGACTTCAAAATTCAGTGTACGACGAAAACAACTTATTTGATATCGATACCAGGAAATCAAAATTTGACTTACATCCATTCATTTTTCTTTCAGTCTACGGTTTCGCTTTAACTGGAAACAACTACTGCTTTTTAGTCTTTCGTGCCAATGGTCAAAGAGTCTGAGCTCCAGGACCATGGATTAGTTGTAAAGCTTTCACTACACCCGAGCAACGCCGGGCTATACTGCTAGTATAAATAATTGTCAATTAGACAACACATTAAAATTTTCTACAAAACGCAAATAATATCAAAAGGCTTCAGTTTAGTAATTTGAACATCTGAGAGAACATTTTACGTTCTATCAACGTGGCTTTTGCTAACCTCCCAGAGGGTAACATATTACGCCTTTTCGGGGTAATATGTAGTGAAAATATTATATTGAATCAGTTGGTCTGTATTCATGTAAGAAATTGTATTCCTATGTCGTACTATAAATATTTCTCACCAGAATTTAACATATTTATATATCTAACATTTGTCTATGCTTTGACTATTAATGACCGCATATGGTCTGGTGTTTCTGCTATGTATTTAGAGATTATTGATAAATTCTGAAGAAGAATCTACAATGTTATTGATCTTAATATATCTTCAGTCTTTTTCCCACAACCGTAACAAAACTTCCCTGTGTCATTTTTATATAAATGTTTCATGCTAATTTTTCTGATGAACTATTTAGTAAACTAGATGTCAAGAATTAAAGTGCAAGACTGAATTGAAGACAAGGTCACATCATTTTAGAGTTGATGGGACTAGATGCAACCGCAAGGTTTATGGTAACAATTTCTTCTATCACATTTCTCGTTTGTTGATTTCTAATCCGCCTTCTCTTCACAGTCAACTTTGATCTTCAGAAATTTAAATGCAAATCGCTATCGTTTGTCTTTTAATTCATGTTCTTTTATTGTTCTCTATAGTAAATAGTATTTTTTCTCTTATTCTTTAACATTGAATGGGTTGCTTGCGGCCTGGTGGCTCTAATTCCTTGTTTTGTGTGAAATGAATTTGAATATATATATATATATATATATATGTATATATATATATTGTCATCCGCAGACAGATCTGTTTCAGTACGGTTAGACTCCGATTGCTTTTTTACCCAGGATAGAAACCCGACCAAAATGGCGTCAGTAGGCGACTCTACCCCTGGGCTGTGGGCGTTCGGTGGAAGTAGGCAAATATTTTAGCGCATATCATTATACGCGCCCAATAGCTAAAGCGCTCTAATTCATTTCACTGAATGAGTGATGCGTATATGCCAGAGTAGCTATATATATATTTAGTATATCGTGGCAGCAAGTAATTTTCTAAACATATGTTGTTAAATATAAGAGACAATGAATGTCTATTATGTTTAATCATGAGCCGTTCTAAACGTCGTATTTTTGCTTTAATTTCAGTTGAAAATAAAGACAAAAATTCTCCAACATTTGGATAATTATCTATTGATTTTCTTCTAAGCTTTCGGCTCACATGAGCCATCTTCAGAGAGGTTGTTAAAACTGAAATATTCTAACATCCACCATCACCGACGATTTTATTTTGTGTTGACATAAAACTCCGCTTGGCAACGGCAATAGTTACCAAAAATAATAAACGCAGTTCTTAAATTTGCGATGCGGTTTTATGACGTCACACCGCGGGATAGCGCGAAATGATAACAAAACCATGTAGTCAAATGCAATGTAATATGTTATTTCCGGTTTTAAAGTTGATTTTATTGAGTGTTGGTTGTTAAGATTTGATGTACATGGCCTCCAATATCTGCAGGTTCCTCTTACTATGTGTATGAGTAAGGATCACCGTATTGTTGACCAAAATCTGTTACCTACATGTTTATGTTTTTCAGAGAAATGTTGTTTAATAGTACTCTGATCAGAAAGATGACATGTAAGTCTACGGGAGAGCGTGCTTGTAGTAAAACCAATATATGCACTCTCTGAATGGGCCTGTAAATTGGTACACTACATTGGATTTTTGTAGAGAATTTAGTTTAGTGCTTGTTGGGTTATTTGTTGGACTATGAGTTCAATTGTTTTAAACTTTTTGTAATATATAATGAGTTTCATTTGATTATTACTTTACACTGGTTTAACATTTCTACGTATTATGTTTTTGAGAGTTTTTTCATCTTGTTTATAATTCTTATGTATTTGGTTGCAATAGTACAAGTTAATAGTGTTATGTTTATTTTGATGTAAACCATTATTATTAATATTATCATTATTGTTAGAGCTATTGTTAATTTTGCTGATATACATTTTAATTTGTTGATCAATAATCCATTATTGACTAGTGTTTGCTTAATGTTGTGTAATTCTTTATAAAATATAGATTTGGAAGAAGATATCATTTGTGTGCGTTGAAGTAAGTTTTTTTATAACAGCTAACTTATATCGTTGGGGGCATTCACTATTATAATTAAGAAGACACGAATTTATGCTAGTTGGTTTCCTATATAGAGAAGTTGTAAATTTATGTGTGCTAGAATCAATGAATACATCAAGGAATGGGAGTTTGTTATTAATATTAAGTTCTAATGTAAATTTGAGGACGGAGTGACTTTCAAATTTGTTTTTAAGATATTTAATTTGATCGATATTCTTAGCTAAAACAAAAATATCATCTATGTATCTTACATATATAGAGGGTTTATTGTTGTCATTAATCATTTTATTTTCTAGATTTGCCATATAATAATTAGAGAAGAGGGGACCTGAAGGAGATCCCATCGCAATACTATCTATCTGTGTATAAATATTGCCTAAGGGATCGTGAAATGGTACTTGTGTGGTGCATGCTAATAATAGTTTTTTTTAATATAGTGGGTTTAATATTGATTGTTGCAGTGGAAAAAGAAATCGGTGAGCCGAGTTCGAATTCCAGTTGAATATCCTGCATTCACTTAAGCACTGTTACCCTTGGGAAAGGTATTAATCCGTCCATTCCCTCCAGCTATGGTTTAAATAACAAGGGTAGAACTTGGGGACCCTTCTCTTAAAAACAAATCCCAATGAATCTTGATCCTCGAAAAGAAAAATGTTGTACAAATAAAATAACCTTACCCAAAAATCTTTGGTTATGACCTTAATTGATCCCATAAGGATTGATAGGTCGTTAAACCTTGAAACAAAAAAACAAACTCTCTCTTTCTGGCGTCAAGTATGAATGACCTTGTTGTGTCTATTTTCTTTAAAATGTTCTCGTTGCAAGTCCATGGTAGTCTCAATATCCTTAAGTAGATTTAAGCCACATTTCCTTTGCTTCAAGACTTTTCAACACTTATGACGAGATTTTCCAGGAAAATTGATATTACATAGCAGTCAAGTATTCTTCTCTGTTTTCGTAAAGATCTTCTTTGTTCTTTATTACTTTGATTACCTTTTGAAATCATATATCAATGCATCTTTCGATTTCGCTGTTAAACCTTCCGCTTTCTGTTCCCAGATATGTTAATGTTTTTAAAGATTTCTTGATTCTGGTGATTCCATTGGTTAATTTGACGGTTCGTATTGCTTAGAATCATGCACTTTGTCTTCTCAGAATTAATCTTTTGCCCTATCTACTCGTTTTTCTTCACTACTTTCTGTAGGATTTTTGCAGCTTTATTTCAGTATCTGCTACCAATACTGAGGCATATGGACGTCTTATTTTGCTTAAAACTTCGCCACCATCATTAAATCTGGATAGAGCTTCTACTTCTCTCAAAATATTTCACTATTTACACCCTTGTGCAAATTAAATAAAATAAAACGAATAATGTCTTTCTAAAATCTTTCGCACTTTTCTTGGTTAGATATACTGTGTCTCTTGGCGAATTTTTCTCTTCCTACCGCACATTTCTTTTCTTTTTTAACTGATTGATTAAGTTTGTTGTTTGCCTTGTTGACACTAATGACAATTGAAAGGTTGACAAGAACAATACCTGCGATATCTCTGTAAGGTTTGCCAGTATGTTCGTGCAGCGTTACAATTTTTGTACGCTTCCTTGGAATAAATTTGATCGAAGACAATGACTGTAGGATAACTAATTGACAATCGAAACAGATGTGTCTGGACGTAAAAAAAAACTGATGCAATCGCGGATGCCGTAATATTTTTCAAGGCTATAGAGCTTTCAACGTGCACCCCGAAAATAAATTCATGTTACTGCAAATGACTTATTCTTAAGAAAAATAGAAATACATTACACCCTGTCACTTTAGAGGGTCTAAAACTAACCGTATGATAAAGGAAAGGATAATAAGGCAGTTGTTTCGGTTAATTTGCACAACTGTGTAGGTAAAAGGTCCGCTGAAATGACGTCTTTGTCTTAGATACTTTTATTTTTTTTTTTTATATTTGCTTAATTCTTTTTTATATGTATGAGCAGGATTTGTTCCCCGTATAAATTCATTCACAAATAGATTAAGTTACCTAGCAGTTCGAAAAGTTCTCTTTGGCGTATTTTATAAAAATCTTTTACTTAATAAAGTCACTTGCATAAAAGAAATAAATGATGTATAAACGTATAAAACATGGTTGGTTATTTTATGGCATATCAACCTCGGCGGGTCATTTATTGCCAACTAAATTTTTATTTATCTATTGCTGGTAATACATTTTCCTTTCAACAATTTATTGTTTTTTTTTTAATAAGTTTTGTGACTAGTAATACTTTTTCTTTTCCATTATCAAGATTTATTGGGATTTGTTTTTAAGGAGAGGGTCCCCATGTCCTATCCTGTTATTTAACCCATAGCTGGAGGGAAGGGACGAATTAATACCTTTCCTAAGAGTACCAGTGCTTAAGTGAATGCAGGGTATTCAACTGGAATTCGAAGTCGGCTCACTGATTTCTCTTTCCGAGCCGATATACACTACAACGTACATCCGTCACTAAACGCTTACAGCACCTTGTATTCCCAACCGGTCACCCATCTAACTACCGACCAGGCTCAAAGTTGCTTAACTTCAGTGATCAAGCGAGAACCGGTGTATTTAACGTGATATGGCCATAAGCCTATTAGACATGGGATTCCAGTTCTATTTCAGTAAAACATATTTACAAGAACGATTAATGAAAACATATCCTTATATTTATATCATTATCAACAACCTTCAAGCTGTTTAATAGAAGTTCGTAGGAGTTACGAGCAAGTTATTGGAAGAGGATTTTAATAAATTTTTCTTTTAAAATAAAGTCCACATTCGGCATATAAATATATGTATATCATGAACAGTTTACAATATTGATAAGTTATTACCTATTTTATTGCGAAAACATGAATTATTATAGTTGATTTTATGAGCGCTGTTCAGATTACAGTTGTAATGGGTTTTCCCGAGACAAGTTTGCCAACAATTACACCTCAACTGGGTGCCCATATTGATTTCTATAGTAAAAAAAACTTATATAGTGCTTGTAAGTATTATTTGTGTGTGCGCTTATGTATATATTTTTTAAATTATATATATATATATATTATACATTTGAACATGTACAAACTACAATCTACTACAAAAGTGTACATTTTGTCTCGAGAGTGAAAGAACAATGTCTCATTAGGTAGTTAGTAATGACTGTAATAAACGTTAGATTTACAATACATTTTGTTTCGACATTGAAAGAACAATGTCTCATCAGATAGTTAGTAATGATGGTAATAAACGTCATTTTTATAATAAATATTCATTGGTTTATTTCTATATTAATTTAATGTTTTGAAAGTTGTAAATATTTTTCGTTCCTTATTGATTTAGCTATATATATATATATATATATATATATATATATATGATGACTCTATATGTATATATATATATATATATATATATGTGTGTGTGTGTGTGTGTGCGTGTGTGCGCGCGCACGCGTGTACATGTGCACTTTTGCGTGTGGATGCAGATGACTCACTCGTTGATCCATTACAAGAAACTTATGTTAATTTTTATTCCATTTCGATGGCGTCTTTACGCGACAATTTAATTAGTTTTTTGTATTTTTTTTTTCATATTTATACATAGTCTTTTATTTCTATCTACCTAAAACGCTAATTACCTTTAAACTCCAAAGCTTTATATCAGCCGAAATCTTAACTATCCTGCCAGTCAAACTTGGTGGGAGTCTAATTTTCCAAAAATATTTACAAAGCCAAAAAATAAAGGAAAAAAGAATGGAAAATTGAAAAATACAAGCGCCATAAATCTTAATTCAAAATGGCGAATATAACGATTCCTACATCGTCAAACAAATTCTGCATTTAGCTTTCTAAATGAAAAAGAAAAACACAATCCATTAATTCCCTACGGTTTACATTTTTAGATGAATTTTTAAAATAAAATTATATAATTGAAAACAAAGTAAACATACAAATAGTACAATATAATGTATTTCCAACGCACAGACGCACACGCATACATACACGTATACACATATATTCAATAACGAACAGCTGTCTCTGGGGATTTATCAGATATCGGACACCCAAACTATTGTCAAAAATCTATTAAAAATCTATTAAACTATTTTCTTTGTATGACTCTAGGTTCAAAACACAATTCAGTAAATGTTGTAAGTATGAAAGTTATTAAAATAATTTCCAATGCAAATACAGAATAAAAGATATTGCAATACATTTTATATTAAACCAATAAAAATTCAATTCAGTTGGAAATTTATAATTTTTAAAATTTAACCCATTAGCACTGCATTCTGCGGATATGTATAATAAGCCAATTTGGGGGATAATTTAATTTAATTTAATTTAATTTCACATGCTAACAAGCTTTTTTCTTTAGATGAATTACGACTTAATAGTGAGTTCGATCCTCCTTGGTTGTTTCATACACTTGGCCTTGTGCCACATCTAAGCTATGATTAGAAAGACACAATAATAGGCGAATTTTGACAGTAACGATTTTCTGTATTCCTGACCACCGACCAAATTATTTTCCACGATATCACTGCACATTTATTTAAGAATGATTAGCAATACCCAAAAACCTAGTTAATTAGTTATATTTGTTTACATTCAATACTATTGAAAATCTGTTATGTACGATGTCTAATGGAATATGTATATTTATTACTACTAGCGAAATCCGTGGAAATTCCACGGAAGGATAATTATGATTTCTTGGAAAGATTTTACTTTGTCATACTACAAATGATAGTAACGTCTTCAAACATAAATGTAGTGGATAATAAAATAACGATAACACAGAGTGTAATCTTATTGAAATATCTATAAAACTAATGTCCATAGAAGCTAATTTACTGTAATCTTATATTAAGCAGCGTATGCACAGACCATAATCAATATAATGTACGATATTTTGTGAGAGATTTTGAAAGAGAATTTTTTCTTACTGAAAAATCATGACTTCTGCGTCCATTGTAAACAGAAAATACCAACTGAGTATAGGGTGTAGAGGCCAGAAATGTTGTTATTAGGTCGCGGGATACGACAACAAACCAACCTTTTTTAATATATTGTATAGTACACACACATATACTCACACGCAGTTACTGTCACAACCACCAGCTTAAGCTGCTACTGATATGGTAATGCTATAGACACTCTCATTCTACTCTCTCACTGTTTACTACCTTTCCGTTTGGCAAAGGTGAGAGAAAGGCTGAGGAGAGTAAAAGATAGAGGGGAAGGAAAAGCCCGTGTATAGAGTAAGTGTGTAACGGACGGTGGAACTAACTAACTAAGGAATAAACGAGCAAAATTATTATATAGATAATAAGACAGTAGGTACTGATCTGGCGGCTCGACTGCATCCACTTCCCCATCGTCGAAATGTGGCCTCCCTTTGTCTGTTTTATAAATACTTTCATGGCTTCTGCTTGGACGAGCTTAAGTCACTGATGCCTCCTCAACAGGTGTTTACTCGTGCAACCAGACTGGCAACTGGGACCCACCCATTCACAGTCAGGTTAGCCAAATGCAAACGACAATTCTACTCCTGCAGCTTCTTCTCTCGCACTTCCCGCCTGTGAAACTCGCTCCCGTATTCTTGCTTTCCTGACGGCTACAACCTCCAGAAATTTAAATGCAAAGTCAATACTCATCTATTAACCACTGGACTCCAGCTCTCTCCCCACCCCTGTATAACCTTCCCTTTCTCTCCACCTATGTATCTGTCATCGCACCTGATTTCTCAGCTTTCTATTGTTCCTTTCTAACTAGGTTGTACTCCTCACTCTTTTCTAATTGATCTTTTTACATTTATGTAGCCCCCTGCACATCAGTGGCGTTTCCGCTTTGCTCGAGGTGAAATGATTAAAAGAAAAAAATTGTGGTACAAGGCTGAAAGAGAATTGAGTTGAGACTGGTCATTTTTGCTATCCTATATCTAACTAACTGGACTCACGACCCAAACACTCATTACAGGCTACGAACAAAACTTACTCAAATTAACTAGGTGCACAAGAGTAGTCTATCTTAAGCATTGGAGAGCTCGCAGAAAACCGCCCCGTTGTGAAACAGGAGACTTAAAATAGATAAACAAGTTTGACACCATTCACGCAAACCAGGCTTGCTACATTTACCCATATCAAACGCTATCTCTCTGAGCTGATCATCATCTTGAACTGATGCCCAAAGAATCTAATCAGATGCTTACAAGAATAACGTTCATATCGGAAGATTCCCTCCATCTGCGATGTCCAAATCACCACTTTTGCTCCGGCGATCAACGTGAGAAACAAAATATGTGTATTAAAAATAAACTACAATTATTTTTGTTCTTGCAAATAATTTCTAACTGTTTCAAATATTTCGGTGTATGGATCAGTTAAAACAAATGTAGTAAAAGAAAATATTGAAAATTAAAACATGTTAGGTCCGTCGGAGCATTTTGCCTAACGACATATAACTAAAATATTGATAAGAATATTGAAAATACGATATAAAATGGATTCTATTATGGATGTCATATATGGTCATTAACCTGTTTAGAAATCACAAAATATCATGTTTTCTCAGTTCAATGAATAAGAAATGTTTGCAGATGAATAAATACTTTTAGATATCTTACATCAGACCCAGTAGACTCTTGCTACAAATTCCCATACAATTAGAGCAAAAAATAGATAAGTTGAAAACCTCCAAATTTAGCAAAATCTAAAATAGAAAGCGCATATAATTAGAGGCGAAAACAATTATATAATCACAACATTGACTTTCC
This sequence comes from Ascarosepion bandense, assembly GCA_037127315.1. Classification (NCBI taxonomy): domain Eukaryota; kingdom Metazoa; phylum Mollusca; class Cephalopoda; order Sepiida; family Sepiidae; genus Ascarosepion; species Ascarosepion bandense. The sequence goes on along the minus strand of JBBBDQ010001738.1, from coordinate 927,473 downwards.
ACACCATACCTTAAATAAAAAGTTAGAAAGCATAATCTCATCAACACATGAAAAACTTTCGGTAAAAAAAATACTAAATGCTTGCTTTAGAAATGGGCTGTTTTAGCATCATCATTATCTTTCATCACCAGGGAAACACTAAAGGGCAATATATATTCCTGTATTAACATTATTGTCAGAGAAATGAACAACAATTTCATCGCTCCTCAAATGACCGACCAGATTTTCTTATCCTGTCACCTGAGATATTTTAAATAATAAATGCGAGATTATTTACTAAGAATAAATCCACTATTCTGCGGTTAAGAATGCTTCTTTTTTCTCTTTAGTGTTTGTTTGTTTGTTTGTTTGTTTGTTTGTTTGTTTTTTTTATAGTTTATTTTTTGTAAATATCTGGTGAGAATCACTACGGATTGAGAGTCATGCATAATTTATACTCGGTCATATTTTTGCACAGGTTCATTATTTTCGATATTTTAAAATTTTATTTTTTTTGTGAGAATTCTCAATTTTCCCGATCTTTTCCTCATGTACTCAGAATCGTTCTGAGTGCAACTTTTTAATTTTGTTTATCAGTACCAGATTCTGCTTTCTTGATTCGATTGAATCTGTATTATTATCATTGTGGCAATGAAATAAGCACAAACCAGCTCACCACTCGCTTATAAACATCCACCACAATATTTTCAACAATAAAAACAAAAGTCAAATAAAGCTTAATAAGCTTCTACTTATTATTATTTCATTTGATTTATGATTTATACACGTTTCCTTCCGAGGTCTAACCAGAGATTTAAGTTCAGTAAAAGCTTCATATCGCTTTCTACAGATCAATTTTTGTAAACGCCAAACAAAAACTAATATAGCACACAGGTTGCATAGATAAAGATTTTCGTAATGTGTGAGTTGTCTTTGTAAGTACATTTTTTATTTCTTTAAATCATAGGCTACCATAATTCCCTTCACTAAGTTTCTCAGAACGTTTTCCAATCAATCTGCATGCTAAAACTGCAACTGAAATTATTGATGTTTTCATGTGCCAAATGTTTGAGATTTCTTCTTCAAGATAATTGTATTTGATATTTTTTTTTAAGATCTTCAAAGATCCATGAAAATAGGCAGGGACAACAATGTCAAAAAGAAAACACATTGTTGTTGTTGTTGTTATTATTATTATTATTATAACTCTTCTTCCGTAGGTGCTTTTAATTTAAGGGTGATCTTGCATGATGGGTGTTCTCCATCAGGTCGTACGACCTCACACAAGAAGCATTTCAAAGAATATTTGCAGTCTAAAACAACGCCAAAATCTAAAGTGATAGAAATCTGTTTCATTTCGCTTTTCCTACTAAAGGACATTAATGTCAGTGGTATAGACACCAGGATTCAAATATTAACTGGTACAATAGAAGAAGAATGTCCACATTTTTAACAATTCAAATATTCAATGTATTTCTTAAGTTTGTTATTTTCCTTTATTTTGAAATTAAAATTACTGGGAACAAAACATTTGATGAAGAGTTAGTTTCTTCTTTTTATATTTAAATGACAGTGATTTTGTGTTTTCGAGAACGCGCTCTGTTCTGAGGTTAGGATCCCACAAGAACTTGTTTATTTTCGATCACCGTCTTTGATGTGTGGTGATACAATTACTTTTCGAATGAAATTCATCCCTTATAGGCACCAGTGCTGATCAGAAGCCAGTTTGTAATGACGGCGTTTTTACTATTTCTCTGCAAACATAACACAAGTTGGTGATATTTTGCGCTTTCATATAACATCGTCCTCACTCATCCGAATCCACTTGGTCGAAGATTATTTTTCTAATAGAATTAATATTCAGGACTTAGTCTTGCATATCCACAGTGTGACTTTAATTTTGGCGTGTCAATTCTCATTTCGTCAACTAATCCCACGAAGCATCTATATTATATTTATATTATATGGGCATTTTCTCACATGCTTTTAATTTTTAGCGGATACTGGGGTATCCGCTAATGGTATTTTTGTTACGACTCGATTCGGTGTATGATGCATAGGAAATAAGAAAACAACACCTGAGTAAATAACAATTAAAACATGTATTATTAACGATAGGTTACATAAAGTTGATTAAACATGCAAATGGTGAAGGAAAAGAGTCACTAGTTGAACGTAATTAAATGTTGATGAAAGATGAAACTGAAAAAAATAGAAAAGTAGAAAAAAAGTTCTAATTGGAAAATGTGTGTGTGCACATGTGTGTTAAAGAATTAAATTGCCGCCTAATTGCGAACTGCTATTATTGCGGGTGTGCGAGCAAGAATTAAACCAATGTCCCTCTGCCATAATGGATAGCAAGGGGGTCTCGCTCGAGTTGGGAAACTGCTGCACATTATCCCGCTATTGCCGGACGATAGCGCAGATCCACTTGAAGGAATCACGTGTGTATGACTCTTTAAATACGCAAACCAAAGATACACGTGATAGATAACTCAAAGGTGAGTACACGCTAGACAGAAATAAATGCGTACGCGTGAAATACACAATATGAAAATGCCTGTATGCGTATGTGGGTGTGAATGTAAAGATGTGTACGTGAGTACCACAAATTTCCCTTTCAATGTATTTGGCTGTATTATTTTTATTTTTGCTGTTCTCATTTACATAGATTTTGCATTCGACATATTTAAGAGTGTCTCTACTGTTTAGCAACGACAATGCATCGATCCACGTTCATATTCTACTCACTCTTTACTACTGGAAGTACACCTACCTGCGTCATTTACATTTATTATTATTAGGAGTGGGCTCGTGCTGTCAAAAATGGCGGTAAACTATTTATATCTATATGCCAGCTAAAATGACAGCAACGTATATATTGATGTACCCACTATTGAGTATCTTACATTATGACATAAGAAAAAGAAAAAATCCAAACCCCTTAGTGTGACAAGGGCATATATATATATATATATATATATATATATATATATATATATATATATATTAATAAATTTACATGTTATTCTACGTTTTACGCAAGACTCGGAGTTTCATGCATTTTTTTAGCAGTCATCGGGTGCTTATCATAATATGCTTTATTACATGATCCATCACTATATACAGTACTGTGCAAAAATATTAGGCCAAGAACTGTTTTATCTTTTATGAGGCATGAAAATAAAGTTTAAAATCACCGCTGTCCTAATACTTTTGCACACTACTGATTGTGTGCAAAAATATTAGAACAGGGATGATTTTCCTAAAAACCTCACTGAAATTCAAATACAGGATGAAAATTCAAGTCAATTGCTAATGAATATTGTTTATTTAAAACTAGGTGTAAATGAAATGTATTAAAAAATTATTTTAAATTTTTCCTATTTTCTATTTAACAAAGTATTTTGAAACTACTCGTTATTCTATTATCCTTCGATATGACTGACTTTTTTCTTATTCCTCCCTCTCGAATTGATAAATCTAATGTTACTTCGCAAGACATACTTTGAGAACAAATACAAGCTGCTTGGCAGGAGATACCATTAGATACATTGAAGAAGCTTGTGATGTCAATGCCTGACAGAATGAAGGCTGTTATCAAGTCAAAAGGCTATTATACTAAACATTAAATTTATTTTGTAAGAAGTATTTTTCTTGTTAAAGCATTTGTTGTGTAAAGCAAATTAGATTACTTTCATAAAATTGTTTATTTTCTAACAATATGCCTCATAACAGATAAAATAGCTTTTGTCCTAATACTTTTGCACAGTAATTTTTTTTCTAATCATACCACCCCGAGCAAGGCGGTAACGCCACTGATGTGCAGGGGGCTACGTAAGAGTGAACAGTTTGGAAAAAAGAAAGCCGGAAACCACATCCTGAACAAGGAACAAGGGATGAGCCTCTACACCTGTACAATAGACGTGGTTGGAGTGTGAACCGGGCGATAGTCTAGTCTATATTTCACAGTTTTGACTGCAGGGGTTGGTTATTGGATTCTGTATTTATTTTTTGCAGAATCTACTAAAAGCAATTCTTGTTTTTTATTTACTGCCTACTTTTCTTATTGGATATTTTTTTCTTTCTGTTTCATGTTTAACTAAGTGTATCATCCAGTTCTTTGTTGTTTTCTTGTATATTCCTAAGCTAATTCTTCTGACTGAAGATCTCTTCCACCATCTTTACGGGGTATGTATAGATGGTCTATATCAGCCTTTGGATGATGCATCTTGTGCTTATAATGAAGCAGTTTTGTCTGAAAATTTATTCGTCTGACGTCATTTACAATCCAGCTCAAGATGGTTGAAACTATATTGGAACACTGAGATGACAAGGATATTCATCGCCATAATTCTTTTTTTTTTGAGAATTCAATTCAGTTTTTAATATCAGTCGTACCTTTCTATAGTACGATCTACGCACTATTATTTCATTATCTTATACTGAGTTCTTTCACGCTCATTTACCAGAAGATACTTATAAGCTTCTTCTTGCTCTAAATTTTTTATTGTTATATCAATGTCTTAGCTATCAGTAGGTGTTTAATGTGGTGATCCTCTTAAAACTGTAGCTTTAGTACATATGTCCAAATTGAATTTCATTCCAATGTCATTACTGAAAAAGTTTACAGTTTGCAGATGACCTTCCCAGTATAAAACTTAAAGGCATCCAAGTAAAATAGATGGCTTACTTTCTTGTGATTTATTTTATAATCACATTCCATTAGTTGGTTAGTTAATTCTATAAGTGATATCCAAAATAGTAAAAGTGACAAAGAGTCATTCTGAATTTTTTTTTTTTTTGTTTTCACCAAATTTGTGGGCTCCATTTATATGATTGACGTAAAGAGGTGTTTTCCATATCGACACAAATTGTTTGGTGAAATTGATGAAATTGAGTGATGCCTTCTGTATATTTAAGGACTTTAAGATTCATGAATGTGGTAAAATATCGAATGATATCTAATACTAAGATTTTACTTTGCATTGAAGCATATTTGCAAGATCATCCTATTCATTAGTAATTGGTCGTTACTTCCTTAAGGGCAATGTTTACACCCTTTTAGTTCAAATGATATTCTATCATTTCTTTCTGTTGTGGGATCTCTCCCTTTGTGTATATGATAATGGACTTAACTGAGTGTACATATAATCCTACTATATAGACAACAGCATTTGAAGTTGAAGATCCGGATAATCAGATGTAGTTGCAGTTTACAGTGGAGAGTAATCGTAGAGATCCGTTACAGCTATCGAAAAGTTCTAACAGATTCCAAAGTACACAGAGACCAGAATAGCACTGAGCTCTACTCAGCTAGAATAAGTTACCCAGACACACTATTTTTTTAATCGTATCACCCCGAGCAAGGCGGTAACGCCACTAATGTGTAGAGGGCTACGTAATAGTGAAAATATTGGAAAAGAGAAAACCGGAAACCACATCCTAAACAGGGAACAAGGGATGAGCCTCTTAACCTGTTCAATAGACGTGAGTGGAGTGTGAACCGGGCAATAGATAGATATATCTACTCCAATTGTCACTTCAAGATTTGTATATACTTATTTCTGCTAACAGAATTCTTGAATTGACTAACCCGCGTTCCAGTTTGTATATTACGTTCAATATAACCTACTTTCTATCCCTATACTGTTTTTTGTTGTTTCTTATTTTGGCGGTTCAAATCCCCAACACTTTCAAGAAGAAATATGTTTGTTTTGTTAAAACAGATGTCAATATGTTGTAAGTTGTTAGAAGACATATAATTGGTTTGTAGTTTTAGAGATATTTGTGTCGTTATTTTTAGACAGAAGAAAGGTAATTTATTTCGTTATGTATGACGGAATATTATTAGCATCATTAAGTATTTCTTGAAGTTCTTGGGATAGATTTTGCGTGCTTCATTTAAATGATATAGACAAAAGTTAGGAATTTATCTATTCGCGGTGATTTTCAGTTATGTACATTTTTCAATACAAATTCAACATTCTTTTATGTGATTACATCCAATCCTTTCCATTATTGAAAAATGCAATCTGCTTCTTTGTTATGTTAATTAGGGCAAATTTTTTCAAGAACTGTATCAGCTTTCCATTTTGAAGTGACTGTCACTTCAATTTTTGTTAACATATTTCTCTGAAAAAATGCTTTACATAGGTATAAAATATCTTGTTCTAACTCTAAAATTTTGTATTTTTTAAAGCGTCTCATTCCTTGAACCCTAGTTGTATTGCTTGCTTTTTTCTTTAGTTGATAGAACAAAATTTACATTCCTAATATTATATTTCCTTCGACTCTTCTGCCCTTCCTAGTTCTGACATTTATTCCGCTTGCCAGTTCATCGAGTACTGATAATTCGCTTCTATCTTTTTCAATTTTTTCTATTTTTTGTTTCCAAAGTAGACCTTCCTGTTAACGCAACTGCATCTTTTTTACGTTGATGTTCAATATTTTGTTGCTGCTATTACTGATGCGTATATTGCTTTATCAATTAATTGGTTTTTAACAATAATGTCCAGCCAATTTGCTTCAATTTTCCTCTCTGTATAAATGGTTCGATCCCATAGAATGGTGACATCTTCTATTTCTGTAAGCGAAGCTGGATGATGTTCATACCAGTGTTTGTTTAGATATTTTCCATAGTGTTTGCACATTATCCAGTTTAAATATTGCCACAATCTATCGTGACGATTTATTACTATTATTATTATTATTATTATTATTATATGGAATCATTCTTATTAATATTACTTTCATTCTAGTTGTTATTATTAATGTTGTTTTTGTTATTTGTTGTTGTTGTTACTATTGCTATTATTATTGCAATGATTACTATTGTTATTTTTATAGTTGTTATTTATTATTGCTGTTAACATTATTATTATTATTATTGTAGAACGAAAGAGCAACACGCCATCAAAGTGATGATTAGTCTTGTAATGTCATATTATTGAATTTAAATTTCCAATTTAATGTTTCTAGCGAGACGATCGTGCTAACCATTACAATACGCCGAGGTGCCCACTAACAGGGTAGGTTGGGTTATATAACCGTGGTTGCAAACAGACTATTGCAGAAAATAATGGTAACCTACTAGGAGAAAATCTTCTGCCAAGTCAGTTATCGCGCTTTTGAGACATAATCGCCCCAGCCATTGTCATGTATGGTTCTTAATTGACTGAGCCTGGAGATAATAAAATGTATTGTTGATATTGTTTTTGTTAAAAAAATTATCTAAATTCACTGGAAAAGTATATTGCTGTTTTTTTTAACTATAAAAAGTATTTTAAATTGTGTAAGTGTGTTATATAGCGACAAACACCAATTATTCGTCTCAAAACAGCAAGCATATATATATAAATATATGTATATTTTTTATTAATGACCGATGGACCGTGTAGCCTAGTGAACAGAGAGTGAGAGCGCACTTCTAAGGGTTGACGGGGGGGGTCGTCTGTTCTGTTGCTCCTCTGGTCTGGTCTGGCTCTCTCGTCTGCCTCTGTCTCTCTGCGTCTCTCTCTGCCTGAAATCCGTGCGCCGAGGTCTTTTTTATGCACGCCAAAACAACAAAAACATGTGCATGCCGAAACAAAAAAAACAACAAAAAAAATATAGGGGAGCCTACATCGGCAACCCAACAATGTTCGTGTCCATCTTGAAAATTGTTCTACCAGCTCGATGTTTCATTGTTCTTTTTTTTTTTCCTTTTTTTTCCTCCCCCCCCACTTTTTTTTTCAATATCCATTTTCACAGAATTTGGCAAATTTCTTAAAAATGTTCATTTTCTTTCATTTTTTCTGTCCATAAGCGTAGACTCCTCGATGCATAATCCACATGATTATAGGCGGTAATCGCGCCCCAGTTTCTAAACCAACATCGAGTAAATGACCTTTGACCAACACCATGCGTGCCTCTGCTCGAGTTTATTGTTACACATGTAACCTCATTTAATTTAATTTAATTTCAAACATACTATGTTTGAACACAGAAAAAAATGGCCATTATCTGCCGTACATATCATTCATAGTCTGACCGAGAAATGTTCAATAGAAAATGAAGAAAATTACCCTGATTCCAACGTTAATCCGCATGCAATTTACTTGTGGAGGATATTAATTTAGTCTAAAAAAAAAAAAAATGGACCCGTAACTCGTAGTTCCTTAGTTTGTACAATGTTTTCTATTCCCTGAAATACTTCCTCTGGATTCGAAACCAAGCATATCTGATTTGTTGACGTCTCTCTGTTTAACGCAGAGACATTTGAGTGTTGAACACCCGTTGACCCCGGAGTACTATTCACAACGGATAACTCAATTTCCTTTCCCGAAGCACTGTTGCTTCTTTTACACTTAAAAATCCGCTTCCTGGCTATTATTCCCAGGATTATTATTACGCCGACCACGCCAGCAATGACTCCTATCGTCAACCTCTTCGGGAGTTCTTCATATCCTTCACTAAATCTCTCCATATTTATCTGTTCCAAGGTATTTACTAGTTTTAAGAAATTAATATATCTTCAAAAGATATTTCCCAAGTCACATAAATGAAAATTCACAGAGGATGTTGAATTGATGGGAACCTGCACAAAAGCATAATTCACAACCATAGAAATGTAAATCATTTTGTAGTGTACAGTCATTGAAAAGAATTCAAAAAAAAAACCTAACACTGCACAACCCAACGAAAACATTGTTATCAACAAGTTAATCCAATTATCCACTTTAAAGAGTAGAAGAAACTTCCTTTACATGATTTTACATCTCACTTACTCAATAAAAGTCAGATTAATTAAGCAACATACCAGTAAACTCACTTCACATATATGGTAAAATATTAACAACAAAAATAAATCATTAACTCAGATGTTTTGTACTTACAGATAGGTAAATATTTCAACTTTCTTCCTCCCCGTCAACTTTAACACTCCACACCTCCAGCCAACTTTAACACTCCTGTCAACTTTAACACCCCCGTCAACCCGTCAACCTATGCGCTACTCCCTACATGTAGTCTGTTTCACCCCCTCCGTTCTACCCTTCTTAATGTGTTTGACACCAACAATCCACATTTCTCAATGGCAAAAGTATGCATTTTTTTTTCTAACTGGACTTATTATAAACACGAACAGAGAACACACACACTATCAAATCAATGAGTCACTTACCTTGGCTGAATGTCTATAGTCGTGCCGCTGCTATATATTTTCGTCTTCTTTTTTTTCTTTTTCTTCCTTCCTCGCTGTCGTCCGGTTGTTTACTATTTTCGTCTTCTATCCGGTAGTTTTAATTCCGTCGAATTTTCAATCGTTGCCGTGGTAACTAGCTCGTACCAATCTGTTTTGTTGTCTCAAAACGAAGTCACTTAGGCACCAAATGATGTTTGTTATATAGCGACAAACACCAATTATTCGTCTCAAAACAGCAAGCATATATATATAAATATATGTATATTTTTTATTAATGACCGATGGACCGTGTAGCCTAGTGAACAGAGAGTGAGAGCGCACTTCTAAGGGTTGACGGGGGGGTCGTCTGTTCTGTTGCTCCTCTGGTCTGGCTCTCTCGTCTGCCTCTGTCTCTCTGCGTCTCTCTCTGCCTGAAATCCGTGCGCCGAGGTCTTTTTTATAATCTCCAAACCGGTACTTCCGGATTTTGCCTCGCCCACGCACGCCCACGTAATTCTCAGAGACACCTGTTCTGTTTGCCTCTTGTAGCCATTTCCGCTACTGCCGGAAATAAGGTCAAACAAACATCCGTTCCTTTCAACGACCGGAAACGCCCCCGCTTGCTCAGCTTCCTCGGGTGGGGCGGGATTGTTATATTACAAGTGTTGCAATGTTGAAATTTTGTATAAAACTGTATTATTAGACAATTTGCTATCAATATGTATTGCTGGTAATTTTGTTAAAAAAGGAGATGTTTGTGGGGTTCACTATTTGACCATAGCTGGAAGATTAAGAGGTGTTACAGGGAGTACGTAAAAGAACAACTGTTAAGAGGTAATTCCACACTCCTCCGATCAACTGATCAGTAGTCTTGTAGTTTACGGCCATGCACAGGACATAGGAATAATAGCAAATATACCATTAATGTGACACAGACACAGACACACACGCGCGCGCGCACACACACACACACACACACACACACACACAAACATATATATATATATATATATATATATATGTTTCTTAGTAACATTGTTGATACTTATGCGTTTCTTCAATTTAATGTGTCATTCGAAAGGTGAAAGTGTATAAATTTACTTGATATATATTTTCATATAAATTTATTTCATTTCCAGTTTCATTTCAGTTATAATTTATGTACACACGAATAAAAAAAGGAAACTATTCCGGGTTTGAAGTGGTTCTGGAAAGCCAACAGCTTCACATACCCACTCTCTACGTTTTCCTGTAGGGCGTTCTCAAAAACAGTGTTAGCACAGCAAAGACCAGTAGAACTGCTACACTTAAGGAACAACTCCGACCTACCATTGCTCAAAGGTTGCTGGAGCTCTTGAAGCAAAGTATGCTACTCAATCCATTAAAGCTTAGCAAAGGGCATTAAGCTTCGTAGGAAGCGCACTGAGCTTTATAACACATTATATGTTTTGTTGCAGAAAACGTAAGTGTATAATCTGTTAGTTTCTATACTGCATTTGCATATTGTTTCTATGTTACCTTGATTATGTTGAAAAGAATTATATATATATATATATATATATATATCGTTGTATTTTTATCACGGACAAATATAACAATTGCTTGGATTTCAAATGCACTACTCAAATAAAAAATTAAACAAAAGTAAGGAGAAGCAAATTTTAAAAGCTGCATTCTTTTTGCCTTACTAAACAAAATGATTAACTAAGAGAAGAAAAAAATATGAAAGCGATTCAATTTGAAATGACAAGATGATTGTCAGATGAAACTGAACGGTGCAAACGAAGTCTCGTGATTCAGCGATCAAAGTCTCGTTCCGCTTGTCTCAGCCGCTCTTCTTCCCGCTTCATCGACGAAAACAATATTCTTTTTTGTTTTTTGTTTTTTTATTTTTATTCTCCTTGACCGCAATTTATATGAGATCCAAGTTTGGAAAATAAGGACTAAATGAAAAAACTAAATAGAGCTTCATTTTTCCATCCGATATTCTCTTAAATGTATAAAATGAATTCACGTTACATTTTTACTTTAAAATTCTAAATAAAAACGAAAAAAAATTCCCATCTGCTAAAAAGAAACATATTTATAAAAATCTATTTCATTTGATACTACTACTGTGGTCCAGGATGGATCTTGGAACAACAAATATTAAAGGGTCTACCGCCGCGATCCGCAAACCCTGTTGCCGGATGTAGTTTAATCTTAAACCCAGAAGTAGGAGTAGTCAATTTATTAACGGTGAATATATATATATATATATATATATATATATATATATATGTGTGTGTGTGTGTGTGTGTGTGTTTGCGATTGTGTGTGCGTGTGTAAATATGCGAATTATAAACACAACAGCAAGTTATTTCCAAATTTCTTGTGAAATAAATTATGTTATATAACCAATTTTACTCAGAGACGGTACACAACTTACCTTACTAGACTGTGCAGTCGATGAAATAAAGAAAAAACAAGGCACATACACGAATTTAAATATATGAATGGTGATACCTTATCTATCACATCCTATATATATATATATATATATATATTTCAACGTTTTTGGAAAGTTAATTTTTTGAATATGTCCAGCATCCGTAATATATAAATTTTTTTCTTTCTTTTCTTTTTTCCCTCCCTTCCTTTATCTCTCTTATCTCCCACCTTTTTTCCGTTTTGCTTAACCTAATATCAATTCAACACGCCGTCCGTTCCTTTTACGTTACAATTCTCTTTACATTTTTGCGAACCCAAACGATGCCAATTTTTCTTTTCTTGTTTATTTTATTTTATTTTATCTTTTTTTTTCTTTTTCTTTCTTTTTAAAATTTTTTTGCAAATCTATTTAAAAAGGAAAAATAGACTGATTTTTTTCTCCAGTTTCAGAAAGGATTTTTTGTTGCTGAGGTGATGTGTTATCCCCTGTGGGGATTTTCATATCAAAATGGTCATTCAACATCCTTGAATTAATCCTATTTTAATTTATATTTGTTCTGTAACATTTTATTACATGGAGCTCTCTTCCTGTATCATTTTTTAATATTAAAATAAAATTTAAATTTTAATTAGGATCGGATTTTTGGAATTTACCTTCCTGCTTTTTCCGCTTGCATTAAAGTATCTGAATATATATATATTTGAAACGACTTGTTTGAACATTATTTTTGATCGATACTCGTGTTTATAATCAAACAGCATTATATATTTATTTTTACCGGCCTGATTATTTACGATTAACTTTTGTTACGAAAATGTGTCAGGATTCGAACCTGCGACCCCTATCCACATAGTAGAAGCCACCATGTGTGTCATAAAAAAAATTTATCGTAAATATTCAGGCCGGTAGTTATAAATATATAATACTCTTTGATGAAAAACAGAATATCTACTTAAATACGACTGCCGACAAAACTAATTAAATAATTTCAAATTGTAGATTGTTTACAACCAGTCTCCTTAAACTTCGTTAATTTCTGTTATATATATATATATATATATATATATATATATATATATATATATATAGATAGATAGATTTGCAGCAATGTCCTTATGCAAAGCCTTAAGAGATATTGAGATAGAGGGAGTAAAAAAAGAAAAGCACTCAAGTCCATAACCGAAACAGCGGAAAGAACAGCTAATTGGTTATAGATAAAAAAAAGAGTGCCTGGATTCCAAATTTTTAGCTAAAATTCCCCGAAATTCTGCGTCTAAATTAATGTATCGGACGAGCTCATGTGCGGTTTGCCTCTAAATGGAAAGTGGCCCTGACTGTCGCCAATCGGAAGCATTTGCAAAGTTTCGTACCGGGTTTAAACGTAATTTTCCAGTGTCTGAAAGCGCTTATTGAGGGTGGGCTGGAGGCTGATCATCTCTGGTCGGGTCGGCGCGGTGAGGAGGATATGATGTTGAAAGACCCGAAACCCCCTAACGATCCTCGCGATGACATCACCCACGACACCCTCTCTCTCTCTCTCTCTCTCTCTATATATATATATATATATATATATATATATATGATGTATATTTGGGCACACTCTTTCTTTTAAATATATGATATAACAGTTGTTTGCAATGTTAAACTGTTAGAGATGCAAATTTGGTACATGGATAGAGAAGTAAATATTAGTAAATGTAGATTTATTTTGGTGTTTTAGTTTCTTTTCATTAGATCTCATTTAAAATTCTTTCCCATCAGAATGATTAAAACAGGATATCACGATGAATAGAAGAACTTTTAAAGTAACACAATATATATACATTTACCTATATCTATGTATTCGTCATCCACATACAAGCCTGTTTTGCTGTATCACAGCTCATCAGTGTGGCTAGACATCTACTTGCCTCCGGCCGGGATCAACACTTGACCGATTTGGTGTCTCTCGGAGTCCTTAGCTCTTAAGCCATAAGCACATGGACTCTGAAAAGAAAAATTTTAGCGTTATGTATCAGCGGCGCATACACATGCCAGACACCGAAAAAACTCAATTCATTGCTGAAGAGTTATGCCTATATTGCCGAAGTAGTAACTGTTTTTCTCAAATTTTCCTCTCTAGAGTGCTCAGTCGTAATGAGAGCATAATATTCGTCATCCACATACAAGTCTGTTTTGCTGTATCACAGCTGATCAGTGTGGCTAGATATCCACTTGCCTCCGAAACTCGACCGATTTGGTCTCAGTCGGAGTTGCTAACCACTAAGCCATAGGCACGTGGAAAACCAGAAGGGAATTTTTAGCGTGTTATATATTAGCGGTGTATACACATGCCAGTCACCGAAAGAACTTAATTTATTGCTGAAGAGTTAAGCAAACATCGCCGAACTTTTTTTTCAAATGTTCCTCTTAATCGTAATGAGAGCATAATATTCTTCATCTACATACAAGCCTGTTTTGCTGTATCAAAGTTCATCAGTGTGGCTAGACATCTGCTTGCCGTGATTGAAACTCGATTGATTTGGTTTCAGTCGAAGTCGCTAAAACATAGGCATATGGGAAGGGGTTTGTTAGCCTGTTATATATAAGCGGCGTATACACACGCCAGTCACCGAAAGAACACAATTCATTGCTGAAGAGTTATGCATATATCGCCGAAGTGGCAACTATATATATAATATATATATATATATATATATATATATATATATATATATAGTTTTTTTAGAAAGAGAAAATGAATTGTTAATTATCAGTTTGCCACGTACATGGAAATATAATTCTTAAGGCATGCTAAATTTATAATTGAAAAGAACGGAAATAATAGCCCTTTGAATATTGGACAATATAAGTTTCAGGAAATATACGACAATTTAGTGCGATTGGTCTTCAGAAATATTTCTTCTACTTGTGTGTGTCATGTATTGTTGACGTGGCTAAATCACATTTATGTGGATAAAACTGTTATTTTCCTGCCAATCTACGTATTAATTTTAAAGGTCGACCTATGATGAAGTCGATCTGGACGAATATTTATCTGCGCTCATAATGTTACCTTGGTAATTTCACCGAAACTTTTTAACCTATACAGCCAGACGATTCTGAAAGTATTTGATGTCTTACCAGGATTAATTATTGGCGGTTACAATTTTAACAACATAAGACATGCAGATTGTCGTGGGTTCCAGGCGAGGAATCATTGCAGTATCACATAAGATAAGGTTATGATGATTTTTCTTATTGAATTGTGTTATTAACGATATTTGTATTTCGATTGATTATCATTTAATACAAGTGGCGTTTTCATTAATTTTTATTCAAACAGCTGACAATGCCAATATATGTTCAAAATTTCGATTAATATTTTTCGAAATATTATATTCGAAAAATATTCTCATAATAGATTTGATATTTAGCTCCTCTCCTATCTCTTGCTGGGCTTCACAATACTGTCGTCTCAGGAATATAATTACTCTGTAGTATCTACTGATGTTTCAATCCAATCATCCTACAGAAATTTCCTATTCTTAGGACTTCTTTCAGTTAATAGTATGCTGATTGAGACGCGCTTGGTGACTTTCTTCTAGATACCCGTTATCGAAATATTAGGCTGCTACAAAGATAACAGCTGATATCAGAAACATAATTTTTATTCTTGAAAAATTAACTGTAGAACACACTTTAATTATTATGTATACCAAAATTCACCTAATGTATAGATTCAAATGGATTTTCAAAATACGAGCAGCCATTATTTTTGTAACAACCTAATATTTTAATTTTCCTATTGAGAACTATACTAGTGCGTTTTCTATCGTTCCTCATAAATACCAGTTGAAACCTCAGTCTTCTCAAAGTTTTAAACCAGCCTCTTCTGCGGCTATAGCTCACAAGATTCCTTTTTCAGGCTTTGAATGGAAATTAATCATAACAGTTTCAAACACAACAGACGACTATTGTTTCATTACATAATAAATATTAATAAGTCCTTGAAGAAATAAAACCTTTGTTTTTTGGAGATAACGAGGAACCTAACAACGTTGGCTCTAATGATTACTGGCGGCTCTATAAAAGTGTATTAAACAAGAGTAAGTTTTCTCATTCTCTTTTCAATCAATTGCAGATGATAAAATCATTTGTTGATAAAGCACAATATTTCATCGTAACTCCTCTTAAATTAAATTCACTAAATTTCTCATCTAGAATATTATTTCTTTACTTTCCACTCAGAATTGAGACTCTGTTGGATGATTTACATACAACCCATCCTATGGTTATAGCTATCGTCTCTAATCTAAATCTCTACAAAAAGGTGGACCCGATGGTATCCCTGTCATAGTCCTTAAGAAACGTGCCTTCGAACTTAATTATTTTCTCTCTACACTGTATACTAAATGCTTCGCTGCATTTTCTTGTTGTTTTTTTTTTGTTTTTGTTTTTTGCTTGTTGGAAATCATTCTATGTTTATCCAGCTTTTACGAACTCTGTATCATTTAATATTCTCTAAAAAGAAGGCTTTCGTTTGCATAAAAAGTCAAGTCTGCTTCGCTTGTTTGTTTGGACAACCAACGCACACAAATCTTAAGTTACTCCAAATCAGCAAACACTATGGCATGTGTAAAACCATAGCTGTTATTCACGTTTGCCGCTTCTTGATTCGTCAGTTTTACCTCAACAAGTATCCACATTATTGAAGAATTATTTCGTAAGCGATGTGGATGGGTGACCAAATTATTACAACTGTTCTTCTCGTTTTAAAGCTATCTACTCACTCATAAACACTTATATAATGTATGCTCTATCAGTCAGTTAATTGTTATCCGTGATACACGCTTGGGCGATCATTCCTCGAATGAGATATGACTGACTAGGCAGAAGTTTATCCCACAGTTATAATCCATCAAAATTCAGCACACTTTTTTACAGATGTGACTCTCTCTGCCAACAGAAATCGCTCTATGGCACGTTGTTCCTCGATTAAAGAATCGCTGGGTGGAATGTCAGTACTTTTACTTTCGCTGTTCTCTGGCTCTCGAGTGAAGCGTCATCCGATTGCACGCCTGGTGTTGTTTGCCGGCGTCCCCTGTTGTCTAACCGAACAACATAAAATTGTCTTTACTCTTTGATTTATCCACGTATAAGTCATAATCCTTACTGACCGGAGAAATGGTGTAGGGGACCCAAAATGATGCCAAGCTAATCTACATAGACATGGTTTATACATGTACAAAAGGTTAATGTAAAAGTTGGTGAGCAATAAGTAACTAAGTGAGTTAGTAGAAATACCTTGAAGGTCTCACTACGTATCTTTAACTAGAGAATAAATAACGGAATATTGATTGTTGAACTTCAGAGAATAGTAATTGAAAACTGAGACAGTGTTAAAAGAAAAATGCTGGAAAAGAATCAAATCATCAGAGAATCTTTTCTGTGCAAAAGAAAACAAATGTTGTAATCTTTGTTGTTTGCTTGTAAGGCTTGCCCCTTAGAGCAAACCGTGTGGGTTGCATGGTGTAGGCAGACGTATGTATTATGTCAATATAGCACTACTATCGGAAAACTGAGAAAAGCTAAATAAACAATTAAACTGTCGGTGCAAACAAAGATTTGCATGACGTCGAGTAATATTTTATTTCGCTTGACACCCGTGTATAACTTTCGCGGGGCTTATTGTTCGGGTGCGGGTGTTGGCTTTTGGGTCTGTAGTTACGAGTTTTGATTGTATCTTAAATACCGTCAAAATGTCCTTATTTATTTATTTATTTATTAAATGTTGGTTGATTTCCTTATTTCTTTTTTTTGCATCTTTTTTAAAGAAAAAAATTCAGATGTTTTTATGGTGTTTTTCCATTTTCCCTTTTCATTAAAAAGAACAAAAATTTGGGCCGACCGGCAGATCTACAACGTAAAATACACGATAAGCCTTAGTAACAGATAAGAGCTTCGACATTGAAATTCATGCAAAGATGTGCGATGTGGTGCAATGGTTATCGGCTCGGAATGAGAAATCAGAGAGCCGAGTTCGAATTTTGGTTGCATTCACTTACACATAACTGCCTCCAGCTATGGGTTGAATAAAGTGGGTTGGCAACCAGTCTACCGTAAAAAGAAATGACAACCTACAGCGGGAAAAATTTCTGTCTTGTCAGTTGTGGATCGAAATGTTTCACGTGTGACATTTAACTGACTAAAACAAAGTAACGCAACAACTCGCGGCAATTTAGTCACAATTAATAAATATATGTAAACAGTCAAAAATATATAACATTTTGTTTTGCAAACTGTTTACTTTTTATACATTCTATACATTCTTATTTAATGAGCTCGTTTGTATCTCCCAACAAGTCTAAGGTTTTTAGACCAGGTCGAAGAATATGTGCTGCTTAAGAATACGCCGATAAAATCCTTTTTTTTTATTTTAAGGGACAATTTAAAAATTTGCTTTAATTTCTGATTTAACAGGTGAAGAGGCTCATCCCCTGTTTCCTGTTTAGGATGCGGTTTCCGGTTTTCTCTTTTCTAATCTCTTCAATCTTATGTAGCTCCCTGAACATCAGTGGCGTTGCCGCCTTGCTCGGGGTGATATGATTAAAAAATATCCTCGTATAGGATATAATTTTGCCTTTCTGAGATCAAAGATCAATACCTGCAGCTGGGACTGTGCCATTCCATATGACCTGGCATATAAGCTTTACTAGACGGAGAAGTTGTGTGGAGGACCCAAAATAATGCCAATCAATTAAGTGCCACACATGAGTTACACTTGAGTTTTTTCGGTGACTGGCATGTGTATACACGGCGTAAATACAATACGTTAAATTTTCCCTTCTATGATTCTATGCGCTTATAGCTTAGTGGGGTAGCGACTCCGACTGGCACCAAATCGGTCGAGTTTTTGTATTCATACACACGAACGCACGCAGGTACACACAACTACACCCGCGCAAACAAAGCAATTTCTAAAGAAACTTATAATTGTTTTTCTTTATTACTAGACTGAAGATTTTTCCGTAGTAGTTTTTCATTTCTTTCTACGGTAGGCTCGTTTCCAACTCAATTTATTCATTCCATAGCTGGAGGGAGAAGTGACGGATTCATCGCTTTCCCAAGGGTATTTCAGCGTAAGTGAATGCAACAAATTCAAATGGAACTCAAACTCGGCTCTTCGATGTTTCATTCTGAGCCGATAGCCCTTGCCCCACAATGCAGATCTTTGTATGGGGATCACGAACGCCAGTCTGTCGAAGCTCTTATCTATTTAGAAGGCACATCTTGCATTTTACGATGCAAGCACTCATCCCATATTTTACCTACCAGCTAAAAGCATATAGACTAAAATATAAAAAACGAAATTCTTATCTTCTAGCAAATTAAATAATCATAAACTCCCATATAAATAATTATGTACAAAATAAGAGCCGCTTCTGTTAAGTGACGTGCAACTCTAGAAAAGGCTTGATAATGAATTTCCACGACCTTTATTTCAGTGCGTACAAATTTTTATTTTACAATATTTACAACTCACTGAAATGTCATATATTTTCATAAGCTTCTAAGGAAGGGCACCCCTCATTTTCGTCTGTACAATTTGACTTGAAAATGCCATGTGATTTTCAACTACTTCAAACCTTCTTCTTTATATGCTGTGTCCTTTCAGGGCGTAGGCGATCATGGACTTCCACTTTCCCCTGTCGCTTGTCGCTCTTTTATTTTTCCTCTTGGTATCGCTCCCAAAACCAGTTCTGCCATTCATTTTCTCAAGTCCATCAAATATATCTAGCTTATTTCCCTGTCTCTCTTTCCCTCTATTCGTCATGTGAGTATCAGGTTCCCCACACCCTCCTTCCTCATTATGCGTCCCAGGAACCACATCTGTCTCTTCCTGATGTATTAGTTTTCTTCACGTTTGCATCCTCTCCAATATCTCATCGTGTCTCATGTGCTCGGTCTATTCTGTCCTCAGCATCCTTCTGTAGAACCATGTTTCTGCGGCCTTGAACCTCTTCTCCATCCTTGAAAAGATATTCCGACATTCGCTGCAATAGAAAAGAACAGATAATCTTTCCGTAAAATGGCTCGCAATTATTTCAACTGCCTCTTTCTGATTCTGCGTATTGAAGAACAGTATTTCCGTAACTTATTAATCAAATTAATAAATAATTAGACTCTCAGGTGAAAACTCGTGATACTTACGTTATTGTTGTCTCGCGTTCAATTGCGATCATTTGAGTCTCACACAGAATAATCAAGGGTGGTCTAAGGAGTTATAATGGGTGAGCCATGACTGGGTTGTTATTAGCGAGATGACTGTTTTTTTTCTTCTGGTACAGCGTGGTTCAGACTCCTGTTATTAGACATAGGGTCTACCAGCATCCACCCTCTACCTTTTCAATTCGCTTGATGTTGGTCCTCCTGTTGAGTCTAAGGAATTATGGAAAGATGAACGGAGTCATAACATTAGCATCACTAGCGATCACTCCAATTACTATGATGTTGACTGGATATATTACCAAATGCTTTACGAATCCTATGCCCTAAAATTTTCGTATTGGTGTTTCTGGGGCGAACACCAAAAGTACGGCATGCTGGTTTCAACTTTCTATGTGAGTGAATCTTGTCATTGAGGTATTTTACTTACAGAGCCCAGCTGACCCTACTATACTGTGAAGTCGAGTCGGCCAAATAGGAAACAAACAAAGCACATAGCAAATTTTTTAATATGAATGGCGACAATACAATAATCCTCACTCATACACACAGTAAAAAGAACATTCAGATATTGGAGGCCATCTACATTAAATCCAAACCACCCACACTTAATAAAATCACGTATAAATCTGGTCACAACACATTACATTGCA
Source organism: Ascarosepion bandense (assembly GCA_037127315.1). NCBI lineage: Eukaryota > Metazoa > Mollusca > Cephalopoda > Sepiida > Sepiidae > Ascarosepion > Ascarosepion bandense. The sequence continues at coordinate 907,039 of JBBBDQ010001738.1, read as the reverse complement.
TTTAAATATATGGTTCAGTTATCATTTCGAGCTCTCACGCGTTGTGACATCATAGAATCGCATTACAAATTTACGAACTACGTTTTCTATTTTTTGTAAATGTTATCGTTGCTTAGCAAAGTTTTATGTCAACACAAGATAAGCTCGTCGCTGATAGTGGATGTTTTCATGTTAACGTTCTTGTAAACTCTCTGAAGATGGCTCATGTGAGCTGAAAGCTAAAGCTTAGAATAAACTAAATAAAAAAATATCCAAGTGTTGGTGAATTTTTATCTTTTTTTTCCATCTGAAATTAAGGCCAAAATACGATGTTTAGAACGGCTCATGATTAAACATAATAGACATTCATTGTCTCATATATTTAACAGTATATGTTTAGAAAATTATCTGCTGCCTCGATACACTATATACATATTTATATATAACAGTTGCTACAAATGCTAGACTGCTGGAGATTCAAATACGATACGCAGCTACAGAAATAAATATTAGTAAATGTTGATTTCATTTGGCGTTTTCGTTTCTTTTTATTAGATCTGCTTAAAAGAAATTCTTTCCAATTCAGAATGATAAAAATTGTCTGAGACGAGGGCACGACAATAAAAAGAATAACTTTAAAAGTAATAAGTTAGTTTGTGTTGATGGAAATTGAAAACGTTATCAATAAAAATATTCGGGTTTATATATATACATAATGTTTGCAGAAACATCGGAGAAATAAATTTCAACTTAAATGAGATCGCTAAAAAGACATCGAAAAGTAATATGTCTCAGAGAAAAAAATTATAGGTAAGTCATGACGAACCCATGAAAATTCCCACATGTGTGTACATACAATGTTCTGGTAGGTGCAAGAAGGTATTTACAAACAAATTATCCCCGTATAAGTTTTTAATTAATGTGATATCATTTTAGTAAATACTAACTGAAAAAATTAGATCTAACATTGGACAAATTTTCTTCTGGTAAGTTTGATTTATTTTGGAAATATACCAAAACATGGCGGTAGATATATGGATGGAAAATTAACACAGTTAATGCAAAAAATAGATTGAATGTAAAACAGAAAGTTGTGTCCTCGCTTTAATTTAGAACTTTTAGAGTGAGGCTATCACGAGAGAATGTTCTAAATTCATTTCTATTAATTAATCTACGTTTATGTCATAAAATTTCTATCGACTTAATAAAGAAAAAAAATTATATATTTCTTTAGAAATTGCTTTGTTTGCGCGGGTGTAGTTGTGTGTACCTGCGTGCGTTCGTGTGTATGAATAATACACTCGTTTTTTATATATGTTCTACTTTGGATCAAGCACTCTTTATAAAAATAAATGCTTGAACAGTGGGTTTGAATCAACCTTTTATTTGACTTTCTTATTTTATATATATATATATAGACACACACACACACGCACACACACACACACACACACACACACACACACACACACACACACACACACACACATATATATATATATATATATATATATATATCATATTAAATAAATAGCAAACAATATGTTTGCTTGCTTTAAATAAAATCCGTTCATACTCACGGATAATCTTTCACGTATTACAGTCAAAAGATGTCAGGAAAAAAGTACTTGGGTACCTTAAGAAATTAATGAAAATAACATCTGTCAACGTTACAGCTCATTTCTGACATCTTTTGATTGTAATACGCGAAAGTTTATCCGTGACATTGAACGGACCTTATTAAAAAGAAGCAAATATATTGTTTGCAATTTATTTAACTTGAGATGTTTAAAAGAAAATCTGCTGCCTAAACACACACACACACACACACACACACACACACATATATATATATATATATATATATATATAGACAGACAGTACCAGTACGTTTTCACACAGGTTTCAAACATGACCGTTTTGACATCAGTCCGAGATTCATCGTCTAAGCTATTGGCGCACGGTGGAGGAAAGCAGATTTTATATAGAAAATGAAAATAAATGCTAGTAGACAAGAGCGTTCGATTCATTGTTGAAGAACAATGCGTAAATAGCGGTGAGTAGCTATTGTTTTTCAAGTCCACCAGTTATCCAGAGTGCTCAATCGACGGTCGAGATCGTATATATTTATTAGTCATCCATATACAAGCCTGTTTCGCTCATCAGTGTGATTAGACACATCCACTTGCTTCTGGCCGAGATCGAAACTAGACCGATTTGGTACCAGTCATAGTCGCTACTCCACTAAGCCATAGGCGCATAGAATCATAGAAGGGAAAATTTAACGTATTGTATTTAAGCCGTGTATAAACATGCCAGTCACCGAAAAAACTCAATTCATATCTAAACAGTAATGCATATATCGCAGAAGTGGAATCTGTTTTTAAAATTTTCATCTCAAGAGAGATCAATCGTAATAAGAGCAATTTATTAGTCATCCACATACAAGCCTATTTCGCTGTATGACAGCTCATCAGTGTAGCTAGACATATCCACTTGCTTCTATACCTCGACTCAATAACTCTGTCGTGGCAGAATGTTTCACTTGCTAGAGTCTATCTGCTCCTGGTATTCATGTTGAAGTTCCTGATAAAACAGAAAGAATTATCTTCAATGTCATCAATTCTTACTTGTTATCTCGACTGCTATCACTTTCTCACAGATGTGTTGGCGTTGATTCCCTCTGTCTTTTCCCCAAATATTTTCAGTGTAAAGGTTGAAATATTTAAATGTAACCTTAGCTTTTATTCTACCTGTTTATTTTCTTGCACTTCCAGACTGTAGGACTCACATTTTCTTGCTTTCCTGATAATTACAATCTTCCAAAATTTAACTGGAACGTCAATCAATATCTTCTATCATTTTGAATCTCGTTCACCTTTTATCTTTTCAACTATAACCCCTATACGCAAACTTTTCTCTAAATTTCTCTTACTGTAACCCCCTGCGTACTAGTAGCATTTCCACCTTGCTTGAGGTCAGTTAAATGACATACATAAGACACGCTTTGGGCGATCATGTCTCCAAAGAGATATGACTAACTGGGCAGAAGATTATCCCGCAGTAGGTTGCTTTTGCTTTCTGTGGTAGACTCGTTGCCAACCAAGGCTATAGAATACAATATATTCTATTATTTAACACATAACTGGAAGAAAGAGATGGCTTCCAAAGGTATTTGTGCGTAAGTGAATGCAAGGAAAAAACTGGAATTCGAACTCGGCACTCAGACTTGTCGTGCCGAGTCGATATCCACTGCACCACATCGCACATCCTTACTTGAGGAAGAATAGTTAAAAAATATATATCCGTCTGTTTCTGGGTGTCTTCTGAATAGACAGTGTTTTTGTCAAACTTTTTATCAATACTAATTTTCCAATTTTATACCTATAATATATATGTGTATGTGTGTGTGTGTGTGTGTGTCTATTTATGTGTCTGTGCGTGCATGTGTGGGTATATACATCTATGTATTTACGCATCCATTTTAATTTTGTATATGTACCCGTTAATATGATGAAAAGTGAATGGGATATTTTTACCTGAAGAGATGAAATGATGTCTACAAAAAGTAGACAGTACTGAAATTTTGTTTTGCCTCATCCCGTAGACTAATATCCGGTCTCTTATAGGAAGTGAAAATAAAATTAAATACAATACCTTCGCATATTTAATAAAATATTTCCAAGATTGTAACGGCTCGAATTGAAGATATAGTTGTCATTGTTATACTGGTTTGTTGATTTTGTTTCCAACTATTTACGTCTTTGTGTTAGCGTTTAATAATAGATATGAGTTGACAACTTTTCTATGACAGTATATATTTGTAAATATATTTCATTTTTTTAAGTACAGCTAGATATTTTTATCGACATACGGAGCGTTCTTAAATAGGAAATATTCGTCCACATTGTAATTATTTACTGATCGATTGTTTCATGAATTTGGCACAGTAACGCTATGGGAATAGAATCATTTTAAAACAGAAATAAAAATGTCCGTTAACAGTACCATTCTAGATTTGTAAAAATACGACTGAGACATTCCAGATTTTGATAATATTGGTTTTGGCAAGAATATTTTAGCAGTATGTGCACTGAGTTTTAACTGATGATTCAAGTGTAAGAAAAGGCCACTGGCATTCACGTGTTTTGGCAAAGGATATATATATATATATATATGTAACTTATTCTTTTTTTATTTTTTTTTCTTATGTACCGTAACTGTTCAGGACGTGGGCGATCGTGACTCAGTACATTACCTTATATAGATACAAGTAATGTTTTTCACATATCCTTCACAGTAACTGTTTGTTATCATATTACACAAACTTGTTATGTATCATAATCACTTTTTAGCTCTTCTGCGTTTGCCTGTGAATGTAAAAATTTTCCACACCTTTTTTCACTGAGTAACTTGTTTAACATCCATGCCTTATCAGTTGAGTCCCAATGTCAGTTGGGTTCATTATATTATTTACGCGCAAATATCCTCAAAAAAGTTAGGAATACTCCTTCCCCATCACCGCCTATTGTTTAGTTAATTTGAAATTATAAGGAGATGATTACTGTTTATTGATTTGGCCTTGTGTCATACATAAGCAAACTCCCTATAGCTTACAGCCTTATGCGTAACCATCAGAAGGTTATCATCAGAAGGTTGTTGGCAGTAGAAGGTTTCAGCTTGTGTATATTTGTAGACGATTAAAAATAGACATTTTGCATGTTAAAATAGAAATTTATTGATGGAAAAGAATAACAACGATTCGTAGAAGTTAGTATTCAATTAGAAACATTATTAAGAAGCTAAGGGTGGAGTAATGTTGAGAATGGAGAAGAAGAAGTAAAAGTAATCAGCACACGAGAAAGAAGGAGAAGAGGACGACCGTCAGGGTTGAGTTGAAGTTTCTGCCTTGTTACATTTTAGCTTGTTGCCTCTGCTGTTTCCATGTAACTGGCTGGATGTCCTTCCTTTCGCCTCTTATATCCATTTATTTATTTGTTTTCACTGGAGACCCATATTTAGGTAGGGTCATATCTTCTCTTCATCTCTGAGGAACTAGTCTATCATCCCTGCCCTATAAGATGAGGAAGATTATTAGCAATTTTTATTTTGGTTATATGTTTCTCAATACGTTGTTCCTTTTTTTGAGTTATTAATAGCTATTCCAACCAGCCTTCGGATTTCTGTCACGTATTTTATCGGCTGTCATAACGCTTCTCGACTTTCTGTAGATTTGTGGCTGCGTTACTTTGAATCACCAACACGAGTAAGATCATGAAAGCCTAGCACCGTCGAGCTTGGTCATACCAAAATGGCTGACCCATTAGTCATACCAAGATGGCTTACCCATTGGTCAAACCAAGATGGCTGACCCATTTGGTATATTAAATGATGTAAGCTGTTTCTCTCTCTCTCTCTCTCTCTCCCCTGCTGTCTTCAGTGTATCCTTTGAATGTCAACGTCTCCACGCCCACTTTCCTGATCATCGTACAAATTTTCAGAACTTTATGTCTCTAAGTATAAATATTTTTCTTTCCCTTCACATAGTTAAAACTTAATTATCTTCAATCACACATTTATTCTTTTTTTTAATTGGAGTAGATAGTACCTTCTATCGCCCGGTCTCACACTCCACCCCCTTCTTTTGGACAGGAGTAGAGGTGATCGCCTTGTTTCTTGTTTAGGAAGGGGTTCCCGGTTCATCTCTCTCTTTTTCGGTCTTTATGTCGGTTCGGCTGGAAGCTTTTTGCAGTTGGTGAGTATGGTGGCAAAGTCTCTTCATTCTGAGGGTACCGGGTTGGCAGTTTCCTGGTTGCTGCTTCCGACTGGTAGTTAGGAGCCCGAACTCTTGCGTAGCGTCTCGAGAGGCTGCTCTGATCAACAGTTGAATAATATCGGGGTTCCTGTAGTGCCATTTCGCGCATGGACGGGAGTCCCTGCATGAATTTCCGATGGGCAACCCCGAGGCCACATTATGCTGCAGGCGGCGCCATTCTCCATCCTTCACCTGCTGCAATTAACGACCATCTGACCCTACTCTAGACCTCTCTCTATCCACAACTACAACAAACATGAAATTTAACAAACAAAACAGCAAGCCTAAACCAGCTAGTCGTAAATCGCCCAAACCTATCTGCGTTACCTTCACAAATATACGAGGTATTCGCAGTAACTTTAATAGTGTAGAGTCTTTCCTTCTAACTAACTCACCCGATATCTTAGCTATATGTGAGACTAACCTTGACCCTTCTATCCCCTCTTCAGAGCTGTTCGTTCCTGGTTACCTTCCTCTCTTCAGGAAGGACTCCAATGTCCATATGCATGGGCTTGGTGTATATGTCAGCGAACAACTCCCCCTAGCCAGGGTCACATCTCTTGAATCCCTTGATCATTCCTTCATGTGCTTCCGTCCCTCACTTCTAAGCTCGGTTAGCTATCTCTTCTTCCTCTACCGCTCCCCCTCCTCCTCTGACTGTACGTTACTTGATTGCATCTCTAATAACATCGACAGGGCCATTTCTTCTCACCCATCTGCCCATATATTTGTGTTTGGCGATTTTAACGCCCACCACACCAAGTGGCTTGAAAACTCAGCCATCGACCTTGCTGGGATCCGCACCATGCACTTTTCAATAGCCCAAGCTCTAACGCAAGTGGTGGACTTCCCCACGCGTTTCTCTAAAAACCCTAACGATAGGGACTCTTTACTCGACCTTTGCTTTACCTCCATCCCAGACTCCTGCACTACCAGACAACTCTGCCCCCTTGGAAACTCTGACCACGCCGTAGTCTCCGTAAACATATCAATCCGCACTAACTCTTCCCAAGAAAACCAGACCAGCAGAATATCATACTGCTACCAAAGAGCCGACTGGGACTCGTTCAGGGACTTCCTCTGCGACGCCCCCTGGAACAACGTCTTTGATCTTCCTGTCGAAGACTGTGCCTCCGAAGTCTCCTCTTGGGTTAAGGCTGGCATCGATGCTTTTATCCCTGCCAGAAAATTCCAACTAAAACCTAATTCGTCCCCCTGGTTCTCACCCGCTTGCTCGGCCGCTATTGCCCACCGGAACCATTTCTTCCGGCTCTATCGAAGCTGCTCGTCGAACCAAAACAGGCGTCTTTTCACCTCAGCAAGGAACAAGTGTAAAAAAGTACTGAACGAAGCCAAGAGGGCGTTTGCTACCAGAATTAGGCAACGCATAGCATCCTCTAAGTTTGGCTCCAAAGATTACTGGCGTCTCTGCAAAAGCGTGCTCAGCAGGAACAAGACTTCAATACCCCCACTAATCAATGAATTTGAACTTCTCACCTCCCCTGCGTAGTACCTATATTTAAGAATTCTGGCGAACCCTCAGACCCCGCCAATTACCGTCCTATTAGTCTCCTTCCAATCTTTGGCAAAGTTTTCGAAGCCATTATCAACGCCGAGGTGATTCAGCACCTTATGACCAACGGGCTTCTCTCTGACAAACAGTATGGGTTTCGCTTCACCAGGTCTACTGCTGATATGCTAACGACCATTACCGAGTACATATACCAGGCACTCGACAAGAATGGTGAATCCCGAACCGTTGCCTTGGATATCTCCAAAGCATTCAACAGGGTCTGGCATGCTGGCCTCTTGTGCAAACTGCGAAGCTATGGGATAACTGGACATCTGTTTGACCTCATCCAGTCCTTCCTCTCTAACCGCACATTAAAGGTGGTATTAAATGGGCATGCCTCCCAAAACTACCAGACGAACGCGGGCGTCCCTCAAGGTTCTATCCTAGGTCCCACGCTATTTCTGATCTACATTAATGATCTCCCCGACACCATTAGATCCCAAGTTCGCATGTATGCCGACGACACAACAATCTACTCCCGCATCGATCAGAAACCAGGTCTAGACGACAAAGTGAACCTCGCTGCCGCACTGGAAAGGGACCTCCAATCCGTAGTGACCTGGGGTAGGAAATGGTTGGTAAATTTCAATGCCTCCAAAACAAAGCTGTTATCAACTAACCACCATAGACAATCGCATCTACCTCCCATTAGCATGGGACAGGCTAGCCTCCCAGAGAGTAAAATACTACGCCTCCTTGGCCTTACACTCTCGGCGGACCTCAAATGGAATGACTATATTGAATCCATTGCCAAATCTGCTGCTATGAAAGTCGGCTCTCTGTGCAGGGCCCGGAAATTTTTCCCACCTGAAACTATTCTGCACATATACAAATCTACCATCTGCCCGTGTATTGAATATTGCTGCCATATCTGGTCGGGTGCCCCTGCTGCTCTCCTTGGGCTTCTTGACAAAATACAAAGGATGATCTGTAACGTGGTTGATACTGACTTGGCAGACCGGCTGCAGCCGCTCTCACACCGGCGTGATGTAGCTTCCCTGTGCCTCTTCTCCAAGTACTTTCATGGCTTCTGCTCCGATGAGCTTAGATCACTGGTGCCGCCCAAGCACGAATTTACACGAGATACTAGATTAGCAACTAGGTCCCACCCTCTTACAGTTAAACAAATAAGATGTAACCGTAAATTCTACTCCAACAGCTTCTTTTCTCGCGCTTCCCGCCTGTGGAACTCCCTTCCACAACTCTGCTTTCCCGACAGTTACAATCTCCAGGTGTTTAAATGTAGGGTCAATAGACACCTCCTATCACACTAACTCCCAACTATTCTCACAACACTCTCATCTACCCAACCCTCATTCTCGGTATCCTCACCCACCTATCACCCACCCTCTGTTATTTCCTATATTTAACCAGCCTTTCTCCACTCTACGTAGCCCCCTGCACAGTAGTGGCAGTGACATGCCTTGCTCGGGGTGAAACGCTTATAAAAAAAAAAAAATTTAAGCTTTCTCGTTCCTCATATGACTCGTCCATGCTATCTTTAATATACTTCAGCACAGCCACATCACTATAGTCTCCTTCACCTGACCGAGAGTGCGAGTGGTATAAAATGATGATGACTCTCAATTGTTAGACAGATTTTTAGTTGGGTTCCTTGTATCTACTTGCACACAAATACCCTTGTATCTCTTGTCCCCCTCATTCATAGTTTAATTAATAAGACTATCAATAAAACTATTATAATCTAAAACAAACACTGTTTATTACCTAAAAATATCTTTCTTCTTCTTCTTCTTCTTCTTCTTCTTCATTATCATCTTCTTTTATGTTCCTTGTTCTATCAGGATATAGTCAGTCATCTTTGGTGGCTCTTAGCACACTTTCTCCTGTAACGTCTGGCACCACACTTTCTGTCATCCACCTGCGCCGGCCCTTCAAATATATTTATCCGCCGTTTTTCTCTGCATATTTTCCCCTCTATATGGCCTGTTAGTATCATGTTCTTCAAGCCTTTCTTCCTCATTGAATGTCCCAGGAACTTCAGCTGACTGTTACTGATGCTCAATATTAATTTAGTTTTCGTTTCCATTCATTGCAACACCTCGTCATTGCTCACATGCTCGGTCCAATATATCCGCAGTATCCTTCTCTAGAACAACATTTCAGCTGCTTCAATTTTTCTCTCCATCTTTATTGATATTGTCCAACATTCACTGCTATATTGAAGAACTGACATCACATACCAATCCAGTACTTTCTTCTTTTTTTCTAGTGAAAGTTTCCTGTGTCTTAATAATTTACTCAGCTTCTGGAACACGTTCTTCGCCATGCCAATCCGCCTTCAAATCTCTGTGTCGCACTTTCCGTCTTCTGTTATAACACTTTCCAGTTATTTAAATATTCGGACCTTCTTGATTTTAAGGTCTCCCCACCTGTATTTGGCACTTTGGGCTGCTCTCTTTGCTGATGACTATGTTTTCGGTTTTCTTGCAGTTTATTTGTAGTCCCTTCTTGTCACTCTCTTCAGATATCTTTTTCAGGACGTCCTGCAGTTCCCGTGTCTGCAATCAGCACTGTGTCGTCTGCGTATCTTATGTTGTTCAGATTGTGGCCTCCGATGACAAATCCTGGCATAAGCTCTAGGATCCTCAAAATATTCTCACTGTACAAGTTAAATAGATCTGGGGAAAATACATATCCCTGTTTTATGCCCCTTTCTATCTTTGTATATCTGCTGAATTCGTTACCTGTCCGTATGAAGGCAGTTTGCTGCCACTACAGATTCTTAATTATCCTAATGTCTTTCCCAAATATGTCGAGGCTGCTGAGCATCTCCATCAATTCTTTGTGGTGTATTTTGTCGAACGCCTTCGCATAATCAATAAAGCACAGCTATAATTCCTTCTTCATTTGTATTGCCCTTTCAGAGAGCATCTTAATCATAAATATGACGTTGAAAAATAATCAGTACATAGACGTTAGAATTATAGATTTGAAGTAGATTTTAGATTAATACGGAAAACAAAACCAAAACAGGTCATAAATATATAATACTGTTCAGAACATTATTTTTTCATTCCTTCTCAGTGTCTCTATAACTACTAAGATAATTATTGTTTTTAAATGCCACATCCTTGTAATTAAACTTCTTTATAAATGGAACTTTGCCTTTGTGTGTGTTTCCGTTACCTATAGACTCCGAAATGGCTGAACCGATATTCTTGAATATTTACACAGTTGTATTCTAAGTGTCTACGAGTGTGCTTTGCTAGGTTTTGTGTCGAGGTACCCAGGATAAATATCGAAAATCGATAATCGAAAAAATCGGGTGATAAAAAGAGTAGTCCGGTTTTAATCAAATTTGATACACTTATAGACAAAGACATCAGAAACGATATTCAGAAGTTTCAAGTTTGCAGTTCTCACAATATTGCAGAAAATCGATATATATATATATATATATATATATATATATATATCTCCTTGTATGCTTGTATTTTTTCAGCCCTTTTATTTTTTCTTTGTTTCGGGTTTGGCTCTAAGTAAGTATAATTGTAGTTCTTAGTCTCAACCATGATAACATTTACTCAGATGACTTATTTAGCCTTCAAAAGTTAGTTTACGACGAAAAATCTCATTTGATATCGATACCAGGAAATCAAAACTTGACTTACATCCATTCATTTTTCTTTCAGAGTACGGTTTCGCTTTAACTGGAAACAACTATTGCATTTTAGTCTATGAGTGCCAACGTCCAAAGAGTCTGAGCTCCAAGACCATGGATTAGTTTTAAAGCTTTCATTACACCCGAGCAACGCCGGGCTATACTGCTATATATATATATATATATATATATATATATATATATATATATATATATATATATATATGGAAAATTTCAGTCGAGTTTACATTTACTTACGTGCAAATATGAATCTATCTCTTCTGTACTCAGATATATAAACTTTACTGGCAAACAGGCTACTGCAAATAGAAAGGACAACCTACAGCAGGAAATTGTCATAATGAGTCAAGAGTGAATCAAGCATTACACTTAACTGACTGATATAATTATTGTTCGGTTTTATTTATATGCAATATTATATACTACTCATTTTTTTATATTCATTATAAGGTCCTGGGTACATAATAAGCATTGTAAAGAAATCGATAACTTGGCATGCTTGCAAAATCACCGGACGTAAATACAAATAATAGCCAGAACTAAATACTAAGAATTGAACGACCTAAATACTAATAATTGCCAGACCTCAATACCAATAATCGCCAGATCTAAATAACAATAATCGCCAAATACCAAATACTTGCCAAACCTAAATACCAAATTCTTTCCAAACCTAAATACCAATAATTGTTAGACCTAAATACCAATAATCGCCATACCTAGATACTTATAATCGCCAAACCTAAATACAAATAATTGCGAGACTTATATACCAATAATCGTCAGACGTAAATAATAATAATCGCCAGATCTAAATATCAATAATCACCAGATCTAAATATCAATTATCGCCAGACCTAAATACTAATAATCATATATATGTAACACATTCCATTTTGACCAAATGTAATATTCATTGTATTTGAACAACAATTATAGACGTGTAAAACAATATATTAATATTAGAATGTTAGATGTTAAAATGAAAGTAAGAGGAAACTGTATATGAGGAAAATGCCTTATTTTCAGAGAGTCCAAATATCCTTGTCATATAAAGATGCAATCCAGGTGCTTAGTATAGTATTGAGATAAAAGAAAATTTCGTTAGAAACAAAAATGACAGTACTGTATTGCTATGTCATGTCTTTTTTCAGTGAATGCTGAACAATCTCAAAGACGAAAGAGAGACTCGAAGCAAATGACCTGTGGTTATAAAGAAGTATACTGAAAATACCATGCACCGAACTTGTGCGCAGTGTTGATGTTTTGAAGAGGATGGAAAAGAAAAGGAAACTAATATTTAACACCAGGAAAATCCACCTAAAGATCCGAGGACGTGTAATGAGGAAAGAAGGTTTGAATAATCTGATACTCACAGGTCAGATAGAGAGAAAGAGAAACAGGGAAAGCAACGCCTAACTTAGTGAACCTGATCGAGTAGATTGCAGAGAAGGTTTTGTGGGAGATAACAGGAAAAAGCCTGTCACTAGGCATAAGAAGATATGTCAGTTCATTATCTCCTACGTCTTGAAGGGACACGGCACACAGAAAAAGAAAAATAATTTTTCCTTCTTTCATTCTAAACCGATGACGCCATGGAGAATCTATAATGTAATCGATCCCGACATTGAAGCTCAGATTAACTAACTTTCTCGCCGGAGTCATGTGGCTTCCCTGTGTCTCTTCTACAAATAATTTCACCGCTTCTACTCCGATGAACTTAGCTCACTGGTGCGCCCTATGAATGAATTTACTCGAGCCACACGATTAGCAACTATATCCCTCCCTTTTACAGTGAATCCAATAAAATGTAAACACAAATTCTACTCTAACAGCTGCTTTTCTCGGCCTTCCCGCCTGAGGAATTCTCTTCCGTTTACTCGCTTCCCCGACAGCTACAAACTCCAAGAATTTAAATGTAAAGTCAATAGTTATCACTTATCTCAATGACTTGCTCCTTTCTCCGTCCACTTCACTGTCATCAGTATTCTCATCCTTCTCTTACCCACCACTTGAAACCCTCCATAACCTGTCTTACTTTCTCATAAGCTTCCTCCTATGTAACCCCCCTGCGCACCAGTGGCAGTAAACAGCCTTGATTGGGGCGATATGATTATAAATACATATATATATATATATATATATATATATATATATATATATAAGGGGCGGGTGGGGGTGATTGTTTTCTCTTTAACTTATCTTGACTCTGTTGTACCCAACGACGTTAAAATGTCACATAAACCTCAATTGGTTAAATTGATATGTACAAGTTATTAGTATTAATATCACTATTTTATGGTGCAGAATCTTGCACACTAGCGACGATACATCAATCGACTTTTACACGCGTTACCTACGTACGATCGGCAACTGAATACCGGTTTATTTGAAAGTGATGTTCTGACTAAATGCAACATGACGGGTATTGAACCGATCCTAATGAAAACTCATCTCTGATAGGTACGAGATATTTCCCGCATAAGCGATAGTAGACTTTCAAAGTAACTCCTCTTTGACCAGTTTCTAACATGCAGGTCAGATGAAAGTCCACTCTTGCATTTCGAAAATAATCTCAAAGACAATCTAAAGCGATTCAGTATCCCCTTTACTTTTTGGAAAAACAATGAGCTCAACTTCGGGATAAAGAGCGTGCAAATATTAAAACAAGTTGGGAGTCTAATGATAGACTAACCTTCCACTTTGGCCTTATCGTGCGCAGAAAGAAGCTACTCGCCGAAACATGAGGTAACTGATCTTCAAACACTCAAGCTAAATATATCAACCACAGTTTTCCTCTGTTTAAAAGTTTGCAAAACAGAGATATACCTCGGGAGACATATGCGTGTCTATAGAAGTTGAGCTCATCTTTAGTTTACTGAGACCTCATCTGTCGTTTGCAGAAAGAGAGTCAATTGTTTACATATATATATATATATATATATATATATATATATATATATATATATATATATATATTAGTGTTGAATTATGATAAGGCTTAAAGCCAAGTTTGTTGTTTTATTTAGTAGGTTTACAGATAAAATAAGTATCTTTGTAAGCAGGTTTTTATCATAAAGTGTTTGATATCGGGTTGGAGATAAGGCTTGATATTTTTAGTGTGAATAATTTCTGAGTTAAACTGATCAGGAGGTTTATGCTGACTTCGAAGTATCATGATGACACCATGTTTTTTGACAGTATTTATTTATTTCTATTTTTTATATATATATATATATATATATATATATATATATATTTGTTTCTGATGAAAGGCCGAGGCCGGTCTGAAATATCTAATGCATGTATATAATAGAAATAATTAAATACTTTCAAAAAAGCATTTTTAACTTAATACTTTTTAGTAGTTTTTCCTATATATATATATATATATATATATATATAGAGAGAGAGAGAGAGAGAGAGAGAGAGAGAAATAATTATATGACGCGTTTCTTCGCCCAAAATATATTACACTTTGTGATTAATTTGCTTAAAATTGCTTTGTCATACACAAAATTATGCATCATACTCTGTCATCTACTGGATCATTGATATACATTTTTTCGTGTTGTATGATAAACATATCCTGATGCAAGGCTCCTATTTAATGATACCAATTAATCTATAATATTTCAGACGGCTTTTAGTTTTTACATTTCATCAACTAACATCGCATCTAAAATTGCTTTTAATTGTCGAATAGATGTTTCAGAGGATCGGAAATCCCCCAAGCCTCACCTTTTTTTAAAAAATGCTTCTTTGGTAATTTGCTATAGTTGTTTTTATTGACTGGAATAATGGCTTTAAATTCTGTATAAAGCGAGAAAAATTTATAAAGTATGATAAAATTTTTGTTAATAATAATAATAATAATAATAACACTACAGTAACCGATATTACGATCATAAGCTACCATTTACATATTAAATCGTTAATATTAATACTGGTCTTTTATAATTGTCTTTACAACATCGCTTATTATTGTTATTTTTTTTACTCTTGATGTTGGAGTATTCTGTTAATTAAATTATAGGCAATAACAAGCATTATATATTTACTTCCTTCTCCATTGTATAAATTCCTAATAAATATAATTTTATATTTTAACACATGTAAGAATGTGGACGACTCCCATATAGAGAAAAGGATAGGGATAAAAAGAGAATGGATGTGTGTCTTCGTGTGTGTGTGTCTTCGTGTGTGTGTGTTTTTTTTGTTTTTTTTTGTAGGTGTGAGCGTTCCTTTCGTGAATATTTCTAGACAATTTTCATTTCTCTTCTAGTTTTAAATAATTTCCTCCAATAACTGGAGAGATCCACTTTGTGCAGCGATCATGGCGTCGGCATCTTTCATCTTCTCCTTTCGAAAATGGCGCAGTCGAATGAATTATTAAATGAATAACCGGAAGTTAGATCCGACATTTTGATTTTCTGTCAGTACTCCATTTTCCGCTTTCCGATGTTTCTTTTGCCGCCTACTCTTCCTTTATTTTCTTGTAGATATGTGTGTATGTTTAGATTTTTGTCTTAATCCTCGGAAAATTCAGATGCATGTTTTTTTCGTTTTGTACTTATTCGTTTCTTTTGGTTTTTTCTTTGTTTCTTGTAATGCTTTTATATTCTTAACAGAGCTTTTCGTTCTTTCTTTCTTTCTTTCTTTCTTTCTTCATATGTTCATTTTTTTCTGTTGCAACCTGTGGTTTATAATCTTTATTTCTTTATTTCTCTTTTTCTTCTTTTTTTCTTTATTTCTTTTTACTTTCTTCCGTTCTTTCTTCGCTTTTTCTTTCTTTCTTTGATAGTCATTTTTATCTTTGTCTTTTCTTAGAATATCCTATCGTGTCAAAAAATCTATTTAATGTTTCCAATCATTATCACTCTTATTTCTTTCTTTCTTTCTTTTTTCTTGCCTTTTAATTTATATGCTGTCTTCTTAAGAATCCTAAATTGGAATTTGGTCATTTACATTTCATACCAGTTTTCTTCCAGAATGTCTTTATTCAGACATTTTGCTTTATTATTTAACCTTATTTGTATTGTTTTTTTATTTTCCATTTCTTCCATTTTCGGTTAAAACAATAAATTTATAAAAATAAACCTTTTTTTCTTTATACTTTCTTTCAACTCCATTGTACACATTTTATCCCCTATTTGTTTCTTTTCTCTAAACGCTTCTTTTCATTTCAATTCTTAATCCGATTTTTAACTGTACTTTACCTTTAAATCCATTGGAACTTTCGCCGCGTTTTAAATTCACCATTCTCATTCATCATGTCATCAAATTCTGTAAACATCTCGTTTTTGTCTTTATTTTTTTCCACATTTTCTTGTGTATAATTCTTATCAGTTTATATTATCCATTAATTTGTCACAATTTTCTTGTTCTTTTTGCCCTCACATGGTGCATAATGACAATATATATTTATATAAAGGCTTGCTACACATTTGCAATTTCGGTGGTTTGCCGAGAAGATTAGATTAACCTTTATTCAGACACCTGCTTAGACTTATTTGGGCTTCTTCAAGACGCACAAATGAAATCTGCGCCATAGACTGACTCTAAAATCCCATCACAGAGATGAGGCAAGAGAAACGTGATTCTGTAGAAGCATGCTGAAAAATCCATGAACATGACAAAGTTTTAGAGAATAAAAATCAAACAGGAAAATAAAAAAAACAATAAGTTGCAATTAGTAGTCATATAATTAGGAAGGAAAATAGGAAAATTTGTCACATTGAACATAAGATTAGCATGGGAAAACAACGCAATACCTCCATTTTAAGAAGGGTGTATAAATGGGTGAGGCATTAGGGTTCAGGTGAGGGGACAAAAAGTCAAAATATGCAATGAGTTACAAAAGACAGGGATCGAGGAAATCCAAGACCACTAATTTTTTGTAGGACAATGACGACAACGAATAATAATAATACGAAGAAGAAGAGGTAAAGACACAATCGATAAACTTTTTAAGACCGTATAATAGAAAACATGTTCAAGAAAGTCATCGGCAGTTTCTGGAAAGATTCATATACAACTTCTTACTCACATCTTTCTATCTATCAGTATGTTCGAATACTATCTATGTATTTATGTATCTATATCTCAAGAAGGAGGATTTGAACAATTATTAAGTAAATCATCGAGCTTTATATTCGACCTCAACAGAAAGCACTGGACGGCCGTTTCGTCCGATATTTGGGAAGCATCAGCAGTGCGCATCCACTACCAGGAATCGAACCCAGACAGGTTTTCTGTATTCGGTTGAGGTCGAATATAAAGCTCAATGATTTACTTAACATATATATCTATATATATATCTATATATTCATATATAAATATTCATGTATATATCAGTCTATTCGTATCTATCTTTCAATATATAAATATATATATTTATATATTGATATACATATTTGTTCATGTATATATATATATGTTTGTTTATATCTATCTATCTATCTATCTATCTATCTATCTATCTATCTATAAATGTTTACATTATCCGTTTATTTTTCTAGTACTGTGTTTGTCTTTTTATTCATACAGATTCTATCTATCTATCTATCTATCTATCTATCTATCTATCTATCTATCTATCTATCTCAGTCTCTGTTCATATCTATCTATCTATCTATCTATCTATCTATCTATCTATCTCAGTCTCTGTTCATATCTATCTATCTATCTATCTATCTATCTATCTATCTATCTATCTATCTATCTCAGTCTCTGTTCATATCTATCTATCTATCTATCTATCTATCTATCTATCTCTAGTCTCTGTTCATATCTATCTATCTATTTACCTATCTATCTATCTATCTATCAGTTTCTGTCTTACTATTTTTTTCATATATGTACCTTCTAGTCACCATTATTATGTCGTCGTATCATTAACTACTTATTTTTCTATGGTTATCTTTAAGACTGTTCGGCTTTCATTTTCACTTCTCTTATTTTATCTAAACTTTTCCATTTCCTTGTTCTGGAAAATCACAATATATTATTATCTCTCCGATACGACATGACCTGAGCCTGCTTAATGAAATTTCGATGAACGGTTCTAATTTATTATGGTGCAACATTTGACATAGCCTTAATTTCTGGTAAATAAAACATAATAAATTAATTATATTCGGCAAGTTGAAAAATAGGAAAGTTATATGTTTATTATTAATTATCCGAAAGATTATGAAATAAACTTCAAAGTTTTTTCTTGTTCCATGGTTTTTGCAAAAGAATGATGCGTAAATATTTGCATTGTAATCTAGTAAAATATTTATAAAATCTGTAATGGAACATTTAACATTGTTTGGTAAGCAAACTCAAGCGCTTTTGTGAAAGTAGCTTATGCTGTTTACCGTTACTAATTTCCAACATCAATTCTTTCTTTCTTTCTTTCTTTCTTTCTTCCTTTCTTTCTTTCTTTCTTTCTTTCTTTCTTTCTTTTTTTCTTTCCTTTCTTTCTTTCTTTCTTTCTTTCTTTCTTCCTTACATCCTTTCTTTCTTTCTTTCTTTCTTTCTTTCTTTCATCCTTTATTTCTTTCTTTCTTTCTTTCTTACTTCTGCATTGTCTTTTTATATTCTTCTTCTTTATTCCTCCTTTTCGATTATTTTTCCTTCTTTTTATACTTTTTCTTTAATTTTTCTTCTGCTTTTTAAGGTATTTTTTCTTTTTCTCCTTTTCCACGATACAATTTTCTGCTCATTGTAGCTCTTAGCTACTTTTGCCTTTTTGCTGTAAATCACTGCTCTTTTTCTACAAGCCATTTAGATATTTTGGCTATGTAGGTAACGCGCTGATTCCCTTCATCCATCTTGCCTTCAATTGTTTTAGTATCGGATTTTCTACTCCTTATTTTTAATGCCTCTTTTTGATTCTAATTCTTACAAGTTTTCTTTCTGTTTCTGTTTTCTCAAAGATTTGGTCGTTTATCTTGTTCTTGTTCTTGTTCTTCTTCCTCTTCTGTGTGCTCTGTTCTTTCAGGACGTAGGCGATCATGGTTCTCCACGTCTCCCTATCCCTTGTGGCTCATAGTATGTTTGTTCCCGTTACTCCCGTCAACCCCCGTTCCGTCAACCAACTGATCAGGCCCTGCAAATATGTTATCCGCTGCCTTCCTCTGTCTCTCTTTCCCTCTATCTGGTCTGTTAGTAACATGCAAAAATATTTATTTATTTATTTTAATCATGTCATCCCGAGCAAGGCGGTAACGCCACTGATGTACAGGGACTACATAATGGATTGGGAAAGAGAAAACCAGAAACCACATCCTAAACAGGGAACAAAGGATGAGCCACTTCACCTGTTCAATAGACGTGGGTGGAGTGTGAACTGGGCCATAGTTTAGTATAGATGAATAAAAAATCTATGATAATTCACTATGATATTGATACAAATAGAAAAGCTAGATAGAGCAGCTAACAGAAATATAAACCATATATGTCATACTTGTTGTAAACAATAGATAGGGAAAAGCTCTATTCGAAACACCCTTGATGAATCTTAATTATGCACATGTGCAGTGGTTAAGTATCCCTGAATGATGTTCATTCATTATTATTTATTGATGAACATTAATGTGAACATTGTTAAGACAATACTTGCAAATAAATATGTTACGTATTCTGACGATTTCTGAACATTGTAATAAACAACGCCGGTTTAAATAACAGTGAGAAAAATATTTTTTTTTAAGTAAATGATAAAAATCAAGGGACACCTCAGAAGAACGGATATGTCATGCTGACTTAAATGTCGTAAATTTATAACAGTCAGTTTTTCATTCATATTTGCAAACTAACTTGAAAATTCCGCTCTGTTTATTTTCTCTTTTCATTCAATGAATGTCTATTCAACCATAGATGTATATATTTACAGGAATATAGATTAAGTGAATGCATATAGAAAATATATATATATATAGGAAATCTTAGGCCTTATTTTTTAAAAATTAATGCTCCCCCTAAGGCAAAATAAAATCCCTGCTTTCTTTAGTCGACAAGTAAGAATCGAAAAAAAAAAAGAAGAATGCAAAAGCTTAGCAATTATGGGTAAAAACGCAAGGAACTCGAATATGTATAGATCATGTCATGTTATCTGTTAAATCTTTCTGGGAAAATATTTCATGATATTCAACCATAATAAGTATGTATGCATGTTAATCATATAGATTCTCAATAGACTATAGGGCAAGAGTCCCACTTCGTTACGTGTGACTGCTGTAGGAAGTACGTTTTCACGGGGCGGAGTTGCTAGCTAAAGAGATCTTGGATTCATACTTGTCCCTTTTCTAAAATGATTGTTAACCAGTGAAACAAACAAAAGCATAACAACGTCAACATTACACTGGCATATGTAATATAAATCCTCACAAACTGAAACTTTAACAAAATTCCTACTATTCTGTAATATTGTAACAAACTCATTATCAGCATCGTCTTTCAGGGTTTCTCGATAATATTTTCCGTCAGTGCATATGATTTTATAATAGATTACCTTTTTTATCATTTTTATTCACTCTCGTCAGTATTCTCTTCCTTCTCTTATCCACTTCCTGACACCTCTTATAACCTGTCACTCTTTCTCATAACTTTCTTCCTATGTAACCCCCTGCAAAACAGTGGCAGTAAAATGCTTTGCTTGGGGTGATATGATTATAAAAAATTTTTCACCACACGTAAGACTGTCAAATAAGTACCTCCACAAATTATCGATACCAAGGTTATAAAATTAATTTTGATAAATGAAAAACTTTCTTGAAACTATTTTCTTTTCAATTTAATTGTAAGATAAATGGTTAAAATTACTGTTTCTAGTAAGCAAAATACTCTGGTGCATTTTTAAAATTGTTACTTCAACCTTTTGAGCATTTTCAGTGAAATCCTTAAAATCGGACATTTTTGACACATTGACACATTTCCAGATGAAAGTTAATTTTCGTTTTTAAAGATTTTACAAAAATAAAATATTCATATTTCTGACACGTTCTTTGATAAAAATTAGCAAATATAAATTTAAATTAATCTGATTTGAAAGAAGTATTACTTGCTAATAGCATTAAATGTTGAATACAAGCATTTCGTAATTACGGAGATTTGTTTTTTGCTGTGTTCATTGATTATTGACCACCTGATGTGTGGAAAAACATGTCCATATACTCCAACTTTCTATAAGCCTAGATGACCTTCAGCAGATAAAGAGTGAGGTGCTGGAGAATGTTACGCAAGACATGCTGCAGTGTGTTTGGCAGGAGCGGGACTACTGAACATTTGTGAGGCTTTGTGAAATTAGTTATAAAATCATAAACAATTTGGATAGCATGTTCGAGTTTTGTTTATAAAATATTGTTCAACATGAATCCAATTTACTCTCGTTTGCATGGGACATATCATGAAGTTACTCAAATATTCACATTTAAATTATGTTGTTTTGAGAAACCCTGTATATATGAGCGCATATATGTCTTCGTGTGTGTGTAGAGTGTTTGTCGAAGCACGATAAAATCATAATAGTTAGCGTTGGATTAACGAATCTAAGAGTCGAATGCGAGTTCCAGTTGAGTTCGATACATTCAACTGCGAACAAATACCCTTATGAAAGGCATGAACTGATCACGCCTACCCGCAACTATGTACAGCGTGCGATGGATAAATTGTCGTCTAAATTATGAATATAAGACTGACATCTCACTTTAAATGATATAATTACAAAAATTACAAAATATATCTTGAAATACTAAAGAGTAAATTTATTCAATGAAATCCTCATTGGCTATAACCAGCACCTCCAGATAACTTCGAAATCTTCTACGTCTCTTCTGGGCGTTCAATTTGTCTAAGTTTCTGAATGCTGCAATAATGCTTGCCCTCAGTTTATCTTGGGCGTTACATTAAATTTTTTGGTTCACTAACTCATCTGCGCCCGACAAAGCGATTGATATTGCATATGCATATCACAAGCGAGAAAAGCGAGTAAAGAAACTGTTACCATATATATAGCCAGCTCACCCTTTCAATTCATGTGATGTCAACGCCAGTCTAGTATTCCACTTAAAGTTCAGAAACACAAGGTACCATACTGGAACGCTCATTAGAACCATTACTGTTTATAGAAAAGACACTCCGATCAAACTTACGGCGGTAAGAAAGTGACGAAAGCCGAGCCGCCAAATCACGACCTATAATATTGCTGATAGCTAAAGCTCATGGTAAACAGCATAGGCACTGCAATATATTAGACAGCAATATTCTAAGCATGCGAGAATTGGCACACTTATAGATATAAATTACTGCGCAAAAGTATTAGGACAAGAACTGTTTTATCTTTTATGAAGCATCAAAATAAAATCTTAAATCACCCTTGTCCTAACAATTTTGCACACTACCGGCTGTGTGCAAAAGTATTAGGCCAGGGGTGATTTTTCTAAAAATCTCACTCAAATTCAAATACAGGGTGAAAAACCAAGTAAATTGCTAATAAATAATAATTCTTTAAAAGTAGGTGTAAGAGAAATGTATTTAAAAGAAGTTATATTTAAATTTTCCTGTTTTCTATAAAACAAGTTATTTTGAAACTACTCATTATTCTGTTATCCTTAAGTATGACTGACTTTTTTATTAGTCCGCCTTACTTATTTTTTTAATTTTCTGTCTATATGCCTCATAACAGATAAAAGAGTTCTTGTCCTAATATAGTACTATATATGATAGATTATGGAGAGAAAAAATTGTCTCACAGTTTAACCAATTTCTTAGAAGCTGACTTAGCAATAGATTCAATAGAGATTTTCCACTTCATATCAGTAAAGAAACATAGTCCGTGAAAGCGCAACCAGTCATTTTCCTGGAGGTTAGCATCTGCCATGCTGATGAAAGGCAGAGAAATAATTTCAGATTATTAATTGAGTGTTATTTAGTTTTAGAGGCGTTCAAATTAAGAAGCCATTATTTGCCCTAGTTAACAGTTGGCTTAATGTAGTTTTGAAAAATAGCTGCCATTTTGAACTTGTCAAACTGATCAGCTTTATTATCGTAGCAAGTGGAAATGGTTGCATCATCAGCGTAGATACCAAGATGAGATCTGATGTAACCAGAAGGTTATTAAGGAAAATTTGAATACAATTATGATAAGCGTGCCACTGATAAGAAAAAATATTTTCATCTAAAATAGAATCTATAATATGTTCATAATTAGCAGATGTTTTTCATTTTTGCAGTTTAGAATTTCGTTCCTGCATCCTTCTAGAGCAGTTTTGTTCCCTGTCGGTGTCAGTAACTACGTGTGACTTAATTGCATTATTTCCTTGCTTACTTACTTGTAACCCTGGGTGGGCTGATCAGGCCTATTCCCTAGAAGAAGTTTTAAAAGTTTCTCAACAAGCAGTTCTAAACTGCATATGGCGCCGAGATTTTCCTGTGGTAGGAAGCTGATATTTACTCTGGTAGATTGGTTGCCAATCAATTCTACACACCCAGTTTAACCCATTCGTCCAGAGATGGGGGGAGAAGAAAAGGATTCATAAATTTCTCAAGAGTATGTAATGAATTCGAACTCGGTTCTCCGATTCCGCAATCAGTTACTCCACCGAATTCGCCTCGCATCTGGCGAATTGGTTAAAATTGATTAAATAAGCAAAAATTGTATTCTATTCCTAGACTAATTTCAAATAAGCAGCACACGGAGAAGATCAGTTCATTAAAAATCAGCAGTCGGTGAAACTCAGATGAGATAAAAATTAAAACTTCTGGCAGTAAGTGTTTTTTTTTTTCGGAACAAATCACGTTTGAAGTACAAAGCATCAGGGAAAAAATCGAATTATTTTTTTAAGAATTGCTGCCGGATTATGGTGTGTTCGGATTTGTTTTGATTCTTCATCTTAACCTTACATAGTTGTTGTTTGGCATGATTTACCTGTTTTCTCAATTGCCTCACTATGTTTTTAGTGGGTTAGGATCTGTAGCAAATAAGAGATTGGGAAAATGAGTGAACAAGATATCTCGTAATTATGGTAGAGAAAGTAATAAAGTTTAAAAAATTGTTATAGTCACACTGAGAAGGACCATAATCATAATAATTGCTGACATCATATCCGTTCCATACATCTCTTCACAGCTGGATAATACCAAAGATCCTACATATCTCCCCTACTCTTTTAATATGTAAAATGTTCTATTCATATCTATCTATCTATCTATCTATCTATCTATCTATCTATCTATCTATCTATCTATCTATCTCAGTTTGTACGTACGTATCTGTCTATCTATCTGTCTATCTATCTATCTATCTATCTATCTATCTATCTATCTATCTATCTATCTATCTCAGTTTGTGTTTACGTATCTATCTATCTATCTATCTATCTATCTATCTATCTATCTATCTATCTATCTCAGTTTGTACGTACGTATCTATCTATCTATCTATCTATCTATCTATCTATCTATCTATCTTAGTTTTTACGTATCTATCTATCTATCTATCTATCTATCTATCTGTCTATCTATCTATCTATCTATCTGTCTGTCTGTCTGTCTGTCTGCCTATCTGTCCTAGTCTGTTCAAATCTATCTGCCTGTTTCATACTTGGCTCACTTCATTCTTTATTTTCTGCATGTTTCTCTCGAATTTTATTTTTATTTTATATCTATGTATGTATCTACATATCCTCTCTCAGTATTTGGCATCTCTCATTTTCATTATTTGCTTTCCGACATTCCCTTTTCTTTTTTTCTTTCTTTGAACCTCTTTTTTCTTTCACTCTACACTTGTTCTTACTTTACTATCTCTTATTCTCTAACTCCTCTCAATCAATGTCAATCTTCCTAACCACTCACCTCTCTTCTGCATTTATTTTCTCCATTTTTTTAACGTCTCATTCATTTCCTTTCCCTAATTATTTTTTCTTTCTTGCCCCACCCGTATTTAACTCCGGGCATTCATATTATTCACACCCAGGTTTGTTGATCAAAACACCGTTGTCGAAACGGGAGGGCCGTCAACAACATTTTAAACACATTTAGTCGAGGAACACGAACAACTGTGAATCATCTCAATGTTATTATGAAGAGTTCCCACCCAGTAGCCGAAAAAGAACACGCCATTAAATGGGCTGATGAGACTGAAAAGAAATAGACGTGCCTTTTTGCGAGCTTCTTCAGAACATGGCTGCATGCCGATCCCGCCTATTCTAATCATATTTTGCCAATTCACAGGATTTTTTGAAGCTTCCGGCTTCATTGGAGAAATTTTTCTCATGTTCTTTTAATAATGTTCAACCAATGCCAGGCCCCAGAGCAACTCAAGGTAGAAGATTAATGTGTGATCTTTTATAGGAGTAAGAGGGCATGAAGTGAAGTTTTTCGGATTTTGCAAGAAATATGAAACTCTAGATTTAAAGATACCAAAATTTTAACCAATGAATACAATTCCAAAACTTAGATCGGGAAGTCAGAATTATAGATTAGAAGTGGAAAAACCGGAAGTTCAATCCTAATCAGGAAACAAGGGATAAATATCTACTACTGTTAAAAAAATCTCGTGTGGTTATGAATTGGACGATCTTCTTCTTCTTCTTCTTCTTCTTCTTCTTCTTCTTTGTGCATTGTTCTTTCAGGACGTAGACTTTCATGGCCTTTCGCATCTCCCTATCCTTGGTGGCTCATAATATCCATTCTGCCATCCACCTACTCAGGTCCTTCAAATAAGTTATCCGCTGCTTTCATCTGTTTTTGCCCTCTATCTAACCTCTTAGTATCAGGTTCTCCAAGACCACTTACCCCAGGAACTTCAGTTGTCTCTTCCCGATGCTCAGTAGTAATTCCTTTTCGTTTCCATCATTTCCAAAACCTCATCATTGCTCACATGCTCGGTCCATTCTTCTGTAGTACCATATTTCAGTTGCTTCAAGTGTTTTCTTCATCACTTATGATATTGTCCAACTTTCACTGCCATATTGAAGAACTGATATCAAGTATCAATTCAGTCCTCACTTAGTGAAATTTTCCTGTCTCTTAATACTTTGCTCAGCTTCTGGAAAGCGTTCTTCGCCATGCCAATTCACCTTCGGATCTCTGTGTCACACTTTCCGTCTTCCGTTATATTACTTCCCAGGTATTTAAATTTTTGTACCTGCTTGACTTTAGTATCCTCAATCTGTATTAGGAATTTTGGGCTGCTCTTTTTGCTGATGACCACACATTAGGTTTTCTTGCAGTTTACCTGTAGTTCTTTTTTGTCACTCTCTTCAGCTACTTTCTGTAGGAGGTCTTGTAGATTCCTTTCCGTATCTGCCATCAGCACTGTATTATCTACGTTCCTAATGATGTTAAAATTGTGGCCTCCGACAACAAATCATGGTATAACGTCTAGGGTCCTCAGAATAACTTGACGATAGACGAACAGATTTACACCTGTTGGGAGATGAACAAAATTAGAAATATAATTAGTGAATAAAATTTCGGAGTTCAATCGGAGATGTTGTATAGTGTGGAAGGAGACTTTAGAAAGAACTGGAAACCTAATCATGAACAGGAAAGAATGGATAAACTTCTACTCCTGTTCAAAAGAAAGGGGAGTATAGAAAACTGAATGGTAGGCGAATCTATCCACCTTTACTGGGAGGGCATAGAAAAATAAGTCAGAGCTCAGTAGGAGATGTTAGGAACTGAGAGTTAAAAAAACTGCAAACCAAGTCCTAAACAGGAAACAAAGGGATTTAAAAAGAAAATTAGACTCGTAATCCATTCATATATTTTAATCTTTACCATTTAATTTGATTTTTCAAATGTTTATTTTTCCTTTGTATCATATAGAAAAAATTAATATCATCAAACGTAAACGACTATAGAAAATTTAAGCGTTTAACTACTGACTATGCACATGTCTGTATGTCCCCTCTGACCTAAAAGAACGGGTGACTTTTATGTCTCTGAGTGTTATGTCACTTTAAGAATGAATACGCGCATATATATATATATATATATATATATATATATATGAATGGATGTAAGTCAAATTTTGAAGTTTAGTGAGAATCGGATAAAAATTGTGGATTTGTATAAAGGATATACAGACAGATAAACAGACACACACACAAACATCTTGCCTTATATATATTTTATTAATTTTCTGCACTCTTGTAAGAGCTGAAACCTTGAAACTTCTGAATATCGTTTCTTATGTCTTTGTCTATGTGTATCAAATTTGATTAAAATAGGACCACTCCTTCTATTACCCGATTTTTCGATTATCGATTTTTGATATTTATCGGGGGTACATCGACACAAAACCTAGCCAAGAACACTCGCAGACGCTTATAGTACAACTGTGTAAATTTTCAAGAAAATTGGTTCAGCCGTTTCGGAGTCTATAGGTAACGGACACACACACACACGGACACGCACACAGACAAAGTTCCATTTATAAATAAGTTTAGTTATTTATAGTGTTGCATCAAAATCCGATACTTGACAAAAAACAACAACAACAAAAAAAAAACGAAATAAACAATAAAAACCAAAGTTGTATTTGCAAAGACTCGACTGTTTGTTGGTCTTGGTGATCGAGGCCAAGACAAAATACAACACGGTCGACTCTCTGAAAGCTACCATCGTGGAGACGTCCTCTGCTATGGACAAGGACATGGTCGCCAAAGCGTGTAACTCATTTTGCACCAGCCTTTTGATGGTCGTCACCGCCGACAGCAGTTACATTAAAAAATAATGTAGTATGTAACTCTAGCTGTTGCTGAATAAGCTGTCAGGTCTGTGCATATAGAACTTTTGTTTTTATTGCCAATTTCGTTTTCTTTTAGTCAAGTGTCAGATTTTGCTGAAACACCCTGTATAATCTTTCGTTGATAGCACGACTCAGAGTTTCACGCGTAATGTAATCATCAGGTGCATATTACAATTGGTAATATACACCTGATTATTCCGTACCTCTCGAAACTCTGAATCGTGCCATCGACGCACTATAATATGTATATTTATTATTACTAGTGTCATTCAATAAATAAAGGGAATTTTTCGGTATAAGGACTTCTAATACAGATAGAAGCTTACTTTTTTCACTGTAGTCTCCCAGCAGTGTCACACACTTTTCCCATCTGTTCACAAGCTTCCGTATTCTCTTAGCGTAAAAATCTCTGGACTGATGTCTCAGCCAATTGCTCACATCACTTTTGACTTCATCGTCACTTTCAAACTTTGTGTATCTCGTGAACGATTTCAAGGAACCAAACAAGTAAAAGTCTGAATGGGCAAGTTCTGGGCTGTAAGGAGGATTAGGGACCAGTTCCCAGGCCAGCTCGTAGATGGTCTGCACCGTTTAGGCTGCTGTGTGAAGCCTTAGAGTAGGCAAGGTCATCATGGGCAATTTTGTGTGCTGTCCCAACAGATAGGCTCAAAGTCATCCACAGTCACTCTTCTGTCAAACTGAATGACTGATTCGATCACCTGAAGAGACCTCACTACTGTAGGCCTCCCAGGCCCGTCTTCATCTTCAAGACTGCTCCGTCCTTCATTAAACAATTTAGCTTACTTGTAGACATTTTTGGAGCTGAAACGTGTGCCATACAAAGTTGACATTCTCCTACGAATTTCAACTGGTTTGCACACCCTTCAGCAACCAAAGACTTGATAACTGACCAGTTCTGGAGCATGCTTCTTGGTCGGCCATCTTTGTTAATCTCCAAAACTCTCAAAGATTTTTTCAATCTGCCAAAAACATTAACTCCGTTTGATAAAGAAGTAAAGGAACAAAAGTTAAAAAAATAAGCTTCGATCTGTATTAGAAAGCCTTATACAAAAGAATTCACCTTATTTATTGAATGACACTCGTATATATATAATAGCCTTGTTCATACTTTATTGAGCACTGTTTTGTTAACACCTGATCATTTTTTATAATTGTGTGTATTCCCATATGTATATTCATTAATTCACACAACTCATAAAAATACTGAAATAGTTTTATGGGTTATCACTGTGTTTCTCAACCAGTACGCGCGAGGGCTCTAATGTTCGCCACAAATTTACAGTAGTGTAATTTATCAATTAATTTTTTGTTTAAAAAATATTTTTAAAAAACCTTAAAGAAAAGGCTCACGTTTTTCATGTTTAATTCAAGTCTTTGTCATTTTATATTAGAAAATAAACGCTAAACCTTCCAATCTTTAAGGAGGGGGTAATCCTTTCTCTTTTTGCCTTCCCCAAGGGTTTTAAATAATTCATTATCAGCTTCTCTGAAAGAAAACGTAACTAATTTTCCTTATTAAAATTTCAAGGACATCAGAGAATTTTCATTATTCTGCATGTGTCCCTTGAAGCGAAAAAAAAAATGAGAAACACTGGTTGAAGAGAAAATAAACGGAATTGTTATCTTGAGTTTAGATTCCAGTTGACGCTTCATATACATAGCCTTTGGAAATCTATGGATGCACTTTCTTTACCACTCACACCACCTGATATGTAGACAAACATCTCTTGTTACTAGCTTCTGACAATAACTAATTTAGTCCTGGTTATAACGATATACCACATCCGGCAGCAAAACCTCTGATCGAGAGATTTGAGATTTTGAATAGTGTTGAAGCACATTTGAACTACTGTTGTTTTCAGGTCCACCCTGATTCGTGTGGTAGCAACTGTTAAGATCCCAACTATGGGTAAATAATGAACCCACAAACTTAACATACTATGAATGTATGAAACCATATAGCTAAAATGTCAGCAATAGAATTTTATATAAATAAGTACCAACAATACATATATGTAGTAAAATTAAAAACAATACATCAACTAACATGAAATAACTCTTTACTGACATTAATCCATATAATACAAAAAAATTCTTAAATCAAACTGTATTCCAAAACATAACTTCAATAAAAATAAAAAAATGGCACATATATCAGTCTGTAGAATTTATGATCCCAAACAGATGTATATAAGCTATGTATTATCTACCATGTATTCTGTGAAAGCAGAATAACATATATCTTATTTTTCTTACAGCAAACCTTCTCAGAAAAGTTAACTTTGTTATTAAATAACCCAAAATGAGTTGATATGCTATTAAACAAACAAATATTTTTTATTGAACAATAGCAAAAGTGAGTAATTTGGAAGGTCTTCTCTATATATATTCACTAGCAGTATATCCCGGCGTTGCTCGGGTGTAATGAAAGCTTTAAAACTAATCCATGGTTCTAGCGCTCAGACTCAGCCTAAAGAATATTTGTGTGAAGTTTGGTGAGAATCAGATAAAAATTGTGGATTTGTATAAAGGACATACAGACAGATAAACAGGCAAAAACACAAACATCTTGCCTTATATATATACATATATATATATATATATATATATATATATATATATATATTATCGATTTTCTGCACTATAAGAACTGCAACCTTGAAACATCTGAATGTCGTTTCTTATGTCTTTGTCTATGAGTATGTCAAATTTGATTAAAATCGGACGACTCCATCTATAACCCGATTTTTTCGATTATCGATTTTTCGATATTTATCGGGAGTACCTCGACACAAAACCTAGCTAAGAACACTCGCGGACGCTTATAGTACAGCTGTGTAAATTTTCAAGAAAATCGGTTCAGCCGTTTCGGAGTCTATAGGTAACGAACACACACAAACACAGACAGACACACACACACACACACACACACACACACACACACACACACACAGAAACAAAGTTCCATTTATAAATAAGTTTAGATATAGGTAACTATATTACTTATCTCGATAACATTCTGAGTAAAGAAAAACTGTTGCATGCATTGTCATCTTTGGCAAAAGTTGTTTTTTTTTTAATCATTTCACCCCAAGCAAGGCATTCCACTGCCATTATTGCGCATGGGGATACATAGAGGAAGGTAAAGTGAAGGAGTGGTTAGACATAGGGAATGTCAGGAGGAAGGTGATAGATGGGTAAGGATACCGAGGATGAGGCTTGGGTAGATGGGAAGAGTGTTTGAAAGAATGGGAACGAGTTAGTGTGTTAGGAGGTGTCTATTGACCTTACATTTAAACTCCTGGAGATTGTAGCCGTCGGGGAAGCAATCATTTGGAAGGGAATTCCACAGTCAGGAAGTGCGAGTAAAGAAACTGTTGGAGCAGAAGTTGCGGTTGTATTTTATCGGTTTCACTTTAAAAGGGTGGGATCTAGTTGCTAATCTAGTTTCTAGTGCAAATTCGTAGGTGATTTAAAAATGTATATAGGAGAACTGAATTGATATAAAACATTCGGGAATGTCGTCAGTCACTGGATATTACTAAGATAAAACTTTTTCAGAGGTAACATCTGATTATTCCATATATAGTCATTGAAATGAGGGATTTTTAAATTTGTCATTGCCATCTCTGGGTGATGCTTGTCGACGATGTCTCAATTTAAGCCCCAGATCATCGCTACATCGGACAAATCTACAAATACAAAGAAAGAGATTGCAGAAATCAGAGGGAAGTGAAGGCGGAGAAAGAGAGAGACAGAGAGACAGAATGAGAGAGAGAGAAAAAGGGTGATAGAAAGATAAATGCAATTAAAATAAAATAAATAAAACATGATGGGAATGTCTGTTTTCTGTTAAAAAATGACTTATCCTATTTCCGTACAATAATCACAGCTTTAATGTTACTTTCCGCCGGGTTGCTCCCAATTCAATTTCAACGAGGACAAAAAGATAATTATACAAAGAGGATGCAACTCCTGTACAATCAGGATCTGGGTAATTTTATTGATTGTCTTCGACGTTGCCAATGGCAATATTGGTTCTCGTGAGATCACTGAATTTTAGCAACGTCGATCCCGACCAGTAACTTGATGGTTGATTGCTTGGGAAAACGAGGTACTTTTAGCTTCGATGTGTGCCTGGTGTAATAGTCAATAGTTTGCAGTTGAAGTTGGAGAGTCCAGGTTCAGTTCCAGTCAAATTCGTTTTATTCACTTACGCATAAATGACCTAAAGAAAAGGTATAGAGGTATGACATCTCCACTAAAGAAAGGGTTAATTAGTAAAAATGCTATTAGTAAATCATTATTATCTCCTAAAAATTCTTACAGTCTAAAACTATCTTCTGACTTTAAATAACAAGAAGAAAGGATGATAAAACGCTGCCAATTGCAATTTTATAAAAACCAGTTTTATGAATTTTTTCATATCAATGCGTTTCAGGATTTATGATGCAATTAACTAAAGAATAGTCATCTCGATTCCCAAAACGATGCCAACTGCAATAGACGCCTGAAGATGACGTGTTGAAATACCATGTCAGAAATAATGATAAGAACACTTGATTGTACAAATCAGTTTTGTGATTTTTTTTTCTACATCAAAGCGTCATCAGAATTCTGTGTTACAATGAACAGTAAAATGGATTTACATCGAATCCCAAAACAGCCAATTGCAGTAGACACCTGAACAAGGCTGGTTGAAAAACCTTATCCTAAAGAAAGACAAGGACTCTTGTTTAAATAAATCAGTTTTATGAAATTTCATATATAAATGCGTCTTTGGATTTCTGTGATGCAGTGAAATGAAAAATTGTTCACCTCAACTCCCAAAACGATGTCAACTGCAAGAAACATCCGAAGAGGCTGTTTCAAAACAACGTGTCCGAAAGATAGAAAAAGACACTTGTTTATGCAAATCAGTTTTATGAATTTTTCTATATCAATGTGTCCTCGGATTTCTGTGGTGCAATGAGCTAAAGAATAGTTTCACTTCGATTCCTAAAACGATGCCAATTGCAAAGACACCTGAAAAAGATCTGTTGAAAACTGGTGTTCAAAAAAATAAAAGGATACTTGCCTATAAGAATCAGTCTTATGAATTTTCTTTAATCAATGCGTCCTCAGATTTCTGTGTTTTCATGAACTGAGGAATAATTTCACTTCATTGCCTAAAACGATGCCAATCGCAAAGACACCTGGTGAGTACCTGTAAAAAACCTCGTATCCGAAACAAAAACATTGAAAGCATATACAAATCGGTTTTATGAAATTTCTTATATAAATGCGTCTACTGATTTCTGATGCAATGAACAAATGTATGGTTTCGCCTTGATTCCTAAAATGACCCCAATTCCTATAGTCACCTGAGGAGGATCTGCGGAAACCCCGTGTCCGGAACAATGAGAAGCACACTTGCTTATACAAATAAGTTTTATGAGTTTTTCTATATCAATGCCTCCTCGGATTTGGGTGATGGAATGAACTCAAGAATAGTTTCGAGTCGATTCTTAAAACGATGCCAATTGCAAAGATAATTGAAGAATATCTGTCGAAAGCCAATGTGAGAAAAAAACAGCAAACAAGGATACTTGCTTATACAAATTTGTTGCATGCATTTTCCTACATCAATGCGGTTTCGAACTTCTGTGATGCAGTGAAATGAATAATGGTTTCACCTCGATTCCTAAAACGATGCCAACTGAAATAGACACCTAAAGGGAACCTCTCAAACACCGTGATCAAAAAAAAGACACGGATATTTGCTTATACAATTAGTTTAATGAATTGTCATATATCAGTGCGTTCTCGAATTTCTGTGATGCAAAGAAGTGAATAATGGTTTCACTTCGATTCCTAAAAAGATGCCAATTGCAAAGACACCTGACGAGGACCTGTCAAAAACCCGTGTCCGAAACAAAGACAAGGACAGTTGTTTAAACAAGTCATTTTTATGAATTTTCCTATATCAATGCGTCCTCGGATTTCTTTAATGCAGTGAACTGAATATTGGTTTCTCCCAGATTCTTAAAACGTTATCAACTGCAATAGACACCGGAAGATGAGCTGTCGAAATACCGTGTCCAAAACAAAGACATTAACACTTGCTTATACAAATAAGATTTTTGAATATTTCTATATAAATGTGTCTTCAGATTTCTCTGATGCAATAAGCGGAAGAATGTTTTCACCTTGACTCCTAAAACGATGCCAACTGCAATGGACACCTAAAGAGGACCTGTAGATACACCGTATTTAAATATACAAGGACACTTGCGTATACAAATCAGTTTAATGGAGCTTTCTATATCGATTCTTTCTTAGATTTCTGTGATGCAGTGAACTGAAAAACAGTTGCTTCTCGATTCCTAAAACGATGCCAATTACTAAGATATCTTAAGAAGATCCGTCGAAACACTGTGTCTAAAAAAAAAAAAAAAAGGATAATTACTTCTACAATTCAGTTTAATAAATTTTTCTTTATCAATGCTTCTTCGAATTTCTGTGATGCAAGGAACTGAAGAATAGTTTCATCTCGATTCCTAAAACGATGCCAATTGCAATGACACCTGAAGAGAATCTGTCGAAACTCCGTGTCTGAAATAAATACAAGGAGGTTTTCAATCAGTTTTATGAATTTTCCTATATCAATACGTCCTCGGATTTCTTTAACGAAATGACTTAAAGAATGATTTCACCGCAATTCTTAAAAGGATTCCAATTGCAATTTACACCTGAAGAGGTTCTGTTGAAACCCGGTGTCCTAAACAAAGACAAGAATACTCATTTGTATAAATCAGTTCTATTAATTTTCGTATATCATTACGACTTTGGATTTCTGTGATGCAGTGATCTGAATAATATTTTCCTCTCGATTCCCAAAGCGAAAGTAATTCAATACACATCTGAAGTAGACCTGTCGAAACTTCTTTATACATATCATTTCTTTTAACAAATGAGTGAGAAGCAAACCAACAGAATGACGATAGGTTTGCGAAATCCAGTATGTATCAATTATCACACCTGCACTATTAATTCTATACCGGCCGTATATTTTACTGGAAAAAAGCGTGTTATGGTAAGAAGTTTTTGATAAGCCATGTCTGTTGGTTTGCAGTTGAGGTTATCCCATATATCTAAATAAGACACCTACTTCACCTTGGCTCATCTTTGAAATGTGAAAGAAAAGAAGCTCTTCGACACTACACCATGACACATTTCTAATATTCCTGATCATAAAATGTGATACTCAGTAGGTCAACATCTAGGAATGAGACAAACCGAGAAGTAGAGTTGCTGTACTGTATTATATCTTAATTCACCATGGCAAAGCATATGCATATATATGTTATCAATCAATGAAAATTAGAATATGCTAGATCCGTATCTGGTTTGCTATCATAGCATATTATACTTCTTGTATTAGTAATAGTAATAGTACAATAATCATTTGCATACATATTTCCACAGGGAAAACTATAACATATATATATATATATATATATATATATATATATATATATATATGAACAAATAAAGTGAGAGGAGAGCAGTATGACGTAAAAACAAATAAAGTGAAAGGAGAGCAATATGACGTGTAAACATTCACAAGGGGTATTGTAGATTCTAAAGATTATTATGTGTTTCTGAAGAAACTATGTTAAGTATCCACATTCAAAGAGACCGGCTTCATTTACAATATTCCGCGTACAAGAAACGGCGAGTCTTGGGTTTTCTTGAAGTGACGGCTGAGCTGGGGATATTTTCTTTCTATATAGGTAAGATATATTCCAATGGAAAACGGCGCCATGTGGTTTTAAGCTATACCACGTGATGGATGTTAAAAAAGCATCCATTCGGTTTGACTCCTGTAAACTAACTGAGGACTGCAACTTTTGTTACTCTATAAAACGACGCCACTGAGTATCCGTTACGTGACCCACGTAACTTTAACTCTACAAAAGGAAGATAACTGCTTTTTGTATCATTTAAATAGCAATAATAAAAAAGAAGAAATTAAGAAAGAAAGAACAAAAATCAGATTTTATAAATATATGACCAATCACTTAATTTCACAATAAGGTGTCTAAAATTTTTGAAGATGCAGAATAGCGACATTAGATTTTAATTTCCCAAGTTCTGAAAAGACGCAACAGCTAATTTTATCAAACAATGTTTTGTTTCATTTTCCCTATATTACCTCTGAGGATAGCTATTAACACACCTTTCTTCAGAACGCAGGTCAAGCATCACTTTCGTCTCCTGATCCAACCTACTACAGCGATTATTCCTTTTCTTGGATAATTATTCACATTTGAAATCCTTATTTCATCCAAATGGTTAAATATCCAGAATGTTTTTTCTCACTATTTAATTTTGGCATAGTATGGCAACCATTTCATTTAAATATTTAAATGGCTCAAAAGAATATTGAGTTTATTAGGTGGATTCGATAAAAATAATATTCTATAGAAATCCTGACAATTGTCAAATTGGCCTGGGAATTTTGGGGTATAATTGCCCTGTAGGATATCAGGTATTAAGGCTTTATGTTATCATGTAAATTATTGTGGCCCCCACATACTTATTAAAACAATAATATCCCTTGACACATAGGCACGAAAAGTATACCGTCTTCCTTTAAAATATTTTATTTATCAGTTCAAATTAAAACGCGGTTAAATGATTAAAATTGATAAATTTATTTTTAATATAATATTTTTATTACTTCAATGTTTTTTTTAAGTTCATAACGTTTTTGAGTAGAATCCTGTTTTAGAAACAGTATGTAATACAAAGAAGTCCCTTCTTTGAGAAGCACGAAAAATTCAAAGAAATTTCAATTCTTCTGTTTACGGGTAATGTAATCTATAGCTTTGGAACCACTAGTCTCCCTGTTAGACTAACTTTGAAATAGAAGGGGAAAAATGATCTCTGTTTCTTCCCCATATTCTTTGCTTTGTTTTAATATTTTCCTTTCAGATTCAGTGAGTCGTTATTATTATTAGTATTAGTATTATTAGTAGTAGCATTATTTATCAGAGTTTACAATATGTGTAATTTAAAATTTGAGTTTTGAAATGTAATATCTCAAAGCTTTTCTTCTATCCCTCCCCCACTTCCTGTGAAACCACGTGTTACCATTTATTCTCTGACCGGTGTCTTTCTAAACCATAGACGAATCGGAAATTATCTAAATGAAAACACAAGTTCAGTCTTTGAGAAGCTCAATAAATTCAAAGAAATTTCAATTTTTCTGTTTACGGCTAATGTAATCTATAGCGTTGAAACCACTAGTCTCCCTGTTAGACTGATTTTGAAATAAGAAAAATGATCTCTGTTTCCTCGCCATATTCTTTGCTTTGTTTTAATATTTTCCTTTCAGATTCAGTGAGCTGGTATTATTATTATTATTATTATTATTATTATTATTAGTAGTAGTAGTAGTATCTATTTCAGTTTATAAAATGTGTAATTTAAAATTTGAGTGGTGAAATGTAATATTTTCCTTTCAGATTTACTGAGTTGGTATTTGTCAAATTGTTTAATATATAATGTGTAATCTAATTTAATATTGCAGGTAGTTTCAATATGAAACTATTTTTTTAATTGGAGTAGATAGACCCTTCTATCGCTCGGTTCACACTCCACCCACATCCATTGAACAGATGTAGAGGCTCATCCTTTTTTCGCTGTTCAGAAATTGGTCTCCGGCTCTCTTTTTCTACTCAGACCTCAGTATTGGTGCTTATGCGATTTTCATGCGATTTGCGTGGTTGGTGGCGACGTCTCTTCATTGTGAGTGTACCGGGTTGGCAGTTTTCTGGTTGCTGCTTCCGACTAGTAGTTAGGAGCCCTACCTCTTCCGTAGTGTCAAAAGCGGCCGCTCTGATGAGCAGTTACATAATATCGGGATTTTTGCAATGCCATGACGTACATTGATAGGTGTCCCTGCAGATGCTTTCGGTGAGCAATCCCGAGGTCACACTTTGCTGCGGCCCGCGCCAGTTCCCTTCCAGTACATGTCGCAGGTAATAAACGTTTTCCTCCTCTACTCTAGGTCTCTCTACAACAACAACAACATTAGATATGGACACACATATCTCCGCAAAGAAAGCTAAACCAGGCAAATTAAAATCAATTAAACCCCTTGACATTTCCTTTCTTAACATCTGCGGTATCTGAACCAATTTCAGTGGCGTTGAATCTTCTCTCCATCAAATGTCTCCTGGCCTGTGTGAGTCTAATGTCAACTCCTCAATATCCTCTTCTGACTTCTCTATCCCTGGCTACCTTTCCCTCTTCAGAAAGGACTCTAATGTCCACATGCATGGGCTTGGTATTTACGTCAGTGAACGCCTTCCTCTAGCAAGGATGATGCCTCTTGAATCCCCACATCGTTCTTATATGGGTTTCCGTATCTCCATTCTAAGCTCAGTTAGCTACCACTTCTTTCCCTACCGCTCCCTATCATCTAGTGATTGCTCCGTTCTTGACAGCATCTCCAACAATATCGACAAGGCCATTTCCTCCCACTAGTTTGCCCATATATTTGTGTTTGGCGACTTTAGCGTCCATCATGCTGAGTGGCTGCATAACTCCGTCACAGATCTTGCTGGTGTACATACCATGAATTTTTCTATCACTCAGTCCATTACGCAGGTGGTGGAGTTCCCCACACGTTAGTGTAATAACCCTAATGGACACGACTCACTAAGAGATCTCTGCTTTACCTTCACCCCTGTCTTTTTCAATGTCGAGCAACTCTGCCCTCTAGAAAACTCTGAGCATGCATTAGTTTCCGTCAATATCTACTTCCACCTCCACCTCACCCAAGAACCTCAGACCAGCAGAATATTTTACTTCTACCAAAGAGCTGATTGGGAATCGTTCTGCGACTTCCTGAGTGACATCCCTTGGAATAAAAATATTTAGCCTTCCTGTTGAAGACTGTGCGGCTGAGGTTTCTTCTTGGTTTAAGGCTGGCATCCATGCTTTCATTCCTGCGAGAAAGTTGAGACTTAAATTCCACTCATTCCCCTGGTTCTCTTCTGCCTGCTCAGCTGCCATCGCCCACCAAAATCACTTCTTTCGGCTTTACCGGATTCACGTGTCAGATCATAACAGGCGCCTTTTTGCCTCGGCTCGCAATGAATGCAAGAGGGTACTTAATGAAGCTATGCTGACGTTTGCAGCCAGAATAAAGCAGCGCATAGCATCCCGTAAGTTCGGCTCCAAAAACTACTGGAGGCTCTGCAAAAGCGTGCTGAACAACAGTAAGCCATCAATCCTTCATCTAATCAACGAATTTGAGGTCCTCAACGAATTTGAGGTCCGCACCTCTTCGCTCGCAGATTCTTCACTAACTCGACACTGGATTCGTTTGGATTATCTGTAACCGACTTCCCTCTTCAAACCCAACCCCAACTGACTGACATACTAATTACTCCCTCGGTGGTCTCCGAAATAATTTCTAAGCTTGACCTCCCATAAAGCGAGCTGTGTTGACAAAATACCCATCATTGTCCTAAAGAAATGTGCTCCTGAACTCTCCTTTGTTCTCTCTAAACTCTATAATTACTGACTTTTTGCTTCCTGCTTTCCTGCCCGCTGGAAATCCTCCTCCGTTGTTCCTATATATAAAAATATTGGAGAACACTTCGACTCCGCTAATTATCGCCCTATCTGCCTCCTACCGATCTTGGCAAAGTGTTCGAGACCATCATCAACGCCAAGGTGGTACAACATCTCACAGACCATGGACGTTTCTCTGACAAACAGTATGGTTTCAGATTCACCAGGTCTACTGCTGATATGCTCACGACCATCACTGAGTATATGCACCAGACCATCGACAAAAATGGCGAAGCCCGAACTGTGGCCCTTGACATTTCCAAAGCGTTTGACATGCTGGCTTTCTATGCAAGCTGCAGGGCTATGTTATAACTGGACAATTGTTTGACCTAATCCAGTCCTTCCTTTCAAACCGTACAACGAGTGTTGCATTGAAAGGACAAGCCTCTCGATACTATCACATGAATGCGGGTGTCCCTCATGGTTCTATTCTAGGTCACTAACTTACACCCTTTCTCTCATGCCTTTCTACATCCACCCCAATCTTATCAGTACTCTATTCTCCTACTCTCTTCCTGACACCCCCTGCAACCTCTCCCTCCTCATAACATTCCTCTTCGTCCTCCCCACTCTCATCAGTAATCTCTACCCTTTCATTCTCTCTTCCTTATACCCCTGCAATCTTTCACTCTTCATAACATTCCTCCTATGTAACCCCCTGCACAACAGTGGCAGTAAAATGCCTTGCTTAGTGAGACACAATTGTAAAAAAGATAATAAGTGTCGAGGCACTACAATAATCTTCTTAAAACCAATTGCTCGATAAAGCATTTTAATTGTTAAGAATTCTTGAGTGAGCGCAACGGTAGATGTAAAACACTGTTTAAAATCTGAAGAGGGCAGTCTACTCAAAAATGTCTATCCCCTGTAATATTGCCTGAAGAAATATGTTTGTGTACACCAAGGACAAAACTGAATAGCGATATTGAGCAGGTTATCCATAAATGTGGCATACATTAAATACCTATATTTTCAACACTCCTATATATGTTTCGTTAGAAACGACAGACAAGAAAGATTTCATTAATATTTAACATAATTTTCTCAGTATACTTACATGTTTCCTTTTAGCTGGAGATAAGGAGTGTACAAGTGTTTCATAATTTTTGAGTTTCCAAGCGCTTTCAGCAAATTTAATGGTCATTTTGAACGATGTTATTTTTCCGATGTTAATATTTTATCCTCATGTTTTAGCTGTCAGGTAATTTTTGTGTTTTGCTTTTAAAAAAAGTCCTTTAAAGCTATCACCTGACGCGGGCAGCTAGGTATCGCGTGAACGTTTGTTTTATTTAAAAAGAAACTTTCAAAACAACATTTTCACTGCTAAATTATTTAAGGTTTATGGTAGGAGAAAATTGTTTAATATACACTTACAGCCAGGTGTCTTTGATATTGTAATTTAAGTAGTATTTTTGTATTTTCAACCAAAATGCTTCTAGAAGTTTCCTGTAAGTTATGGGTTGATAAATGTTCTTCTTGTTGCACTATTGTTAGAAAAGTAGCATGTAAGACATCTATTCAAAATAGTAGTATAGCTTTTATAGGTAACTAATTTATGACAAAAATACAGTCTTGTACAGGGCATTCACATTCATACACTATTTCCGTCATCGCTAGTTTAGAGTGATGAGGTTATTTTAATTAAAATCATCAAGGTTTGCAGATTTATATTTTCTGTAATATAAAATTTATATGTTTTTGAGAACTATGGCAGGAATATTGAGTTTAATAAATTTTCTTATAGCAAATTGGTCCTGTTTATAATTACTATGTATCATTTGACTGCAGTAAAATATATTAGTGTTTTTGTGTTATTTTAATACTGGTATCATGTATTTTTCTAGGAATAATTTTGTTTATGTGCTAATGTTATAGTTGGGAAAATTATTATTGACTAATGTTTGATTTATGCATTTTGGTTCTATTTTGAAAGTTCTATATTACTGCTATTTTATGCCTTTTCGGTTATTGGCTATTATATTTAAAAAGAAAACAAGAGTTCTTACTGGTGCGCCACCTATGTAATAAAAATGCAATGAGAAACATTTATTAACCCTCTTAATTATTATACTTTTGGCGCAGTAGAGCGAGAGATCAACACAAATCTTTGTAAAACCACAGATGAACTGAAGGCAATGATATGGCAGCATTCAGCAGGGAGACGGTCCATAAGAAATGCAAGAAATCGCCTGGATGTCGTAACTGAACCCAATGGCGATTTTTTTAAAAAAATTTACTCTTTAGTAATTTAAGATATTTTCTACTATTTTGGTTAATATATGTTAAAATGTGACGTCAGTGTTATTTTCATATTGCCTTAATTAGACGACAATTGATCTTTTGTAAAATGTCATTCTTCCTCTTATATGAAGACTAGTAGTATAGTCCGGCGTTGCTCGAATGTAATGAAAGGTTTAAAACTAATCCATGGTCCTGGAGCTCAGACTTCTTGGCACGAAATACTAAAAAGCGAAACCGTAGACTGAAAGAAAAATGAATTCATGTAAGTTAAATTTTGATTTCCTTGTATCGATATCAAATAAGTTATTTTCGTCGTAAACTGAATTTTGAAAGCTAAATAAGTCATCTGAGTAAATGGTATCATGACTGAGATTAAGAACTACAATTATACCTACTTAGAACCAAACCCGAAGGAAAAGCTAGAATAAAAGGGCTGAAAAAATACAGACATACAGGCAGATAAACAGACACACACACACACACACACACACACACACACACACAAACATCTTGCCTTTTATATATATATATATATATATATATATATATATATATATATATATGTATTATCGATTTTCTGCACTATTGTAAGAACTGCAATCTTGAAACTTCTGAATATCGTTTCTTATATTTTTTTCTATGAGTGTATCAAATTTGATTAAAATCGGACCACTCCTTCTATAACCCGATTTATTCGATTATCGATTTTCGATATTTATCGGGGGTACCTCGACACAAAACCTAGCCAAGAACACTCGCAGAGGCTTATAGTACAACTGGGTAAATTTTCAAGAAAATCGATTCAGCCGTTTCAGATTCTATAGGTAACGGACACACACACACACACACATACACACACACATACACGCACACATACACACAGACAAAGTTCCCTTTATAAGTAAGTTTAGATGTATCGCAGTTGCATTACACTAGCCTAATTATAAAAATATGTTTTTTTAATAATTATCCATGTCTCTTATGCCTACGAAATTTCGATTTTCTTCTTTAGAACATTTTTGCTACATTGATACACACGCAGCTTAATGAACTGTGACTTTGTATTGATTTTATTCTTTTTTTAACAATTTTTAGGTAAATTTTAAAATGTTTTCAATGGTAAACAGAAATGTGCCAAATATACCGTTGCCACAATTCCTCGGTATCTAAGTATTGAAGAATAGACTGCTGTCTAAGGCGACTCCCTTGGGTGAATCTGTTACAATTACTCTCAAATCATTTTCTGCGCCTTGTAAGTCCGATGCCCCGTATAGGCTCTGCTATTTTCGAATGCTGCTAGAATAAAAAAAAATTTATGCAGCATGCAAATGGTGGTCTTTCGGCATTCAATTTTCATGGTTACGTAAAATAATATAATTGACATGCTGATTTTTAAGCCGGACACAGCTTGTTCGTTGAAACATAAAACGGACCCTTCACATAGACGAAAAATAATTTAAATGATTTCTGTATATGAAAACGCTTTCATCAATTATCAAACAAATGAATTATATTGCCTAACCTTGTGAGGGAAGTTTCAACTGATTGTAGAATTTGACTTTATGAGAATAAAGTATTTCAAAAATGTATCCAGAGTCAAAACCTTGTAATTGTCTATTATTTTGTGAAAGTAACGCAGCTGAGACATTTCACCAGATGATGCTGAGGATCCCATGGGAGGATATCTGAGCAACTTAAAAGTCTAAA
Source organism: Ascarosepion bandense (assembly GCA_037127315.1). Lineage (NCBI taxonomy): Eukaryota > Metazoa > Mollusca > Cephalopoda > Sepiida > Sepiidae > Ascarosepion > Ascarosepion bandense. Next base: position 863,682 of record JBBBDQ010001738.1, on the reverse strand, counting down.
GAAAAATTGAATCGAAAAAACATAGCTAAAATTTTTGGGATATATAATTTTCTCTCTTTTAAGGCCAGGAAGAAAGACACAAAATAATTGAAACAGTGTATTGAAATAACAGAACATACGTTTATACAAAATAAGAATGTTATTAATCAGCAGATGGAAGTGTCCGTCCGAACTGTCAAGATACACTGCGTCTCGACTGCTTCTCCAGGAAGTCTTGCAGGTTAGTATTTATGAAAGAAGAAGTGTTCATTCCAATGTAGATAGGGCATATTAATAATGAGAAAACATATGAGAAATCGGACACTCGTAGGTTAAGCTGAAATCAAGTGGGAAGCATCGACTAAACCGACCTAATGAGACCAGATAACCAGATTGTTCATGTTCTTAGACACTCTTTATTTATAAGCTAGCTAAATAGAAGGCAGAACAGGAAGTGAGGAACGTTTATAAGACGGAGAAGGCTTAGAACATATAGTTGTGGATTCCCTGATCGTTCATGTCCTGAAAGAACAGACACATTCTATAAGAACCTACTAATACTTACTTTGACATAATAATACAAATTCATTTTACTAAGAGCAAAGGTTTGGCTAACTGATCATAGATATTTACTACTCTCAACTTTGCTTCGCACAGGCTATAAAGATTTGACGATCCAACCTAATCAAACAACTATTGTGACTACGTCAGACAAATGATGTTTTATCCTCCGGTAATGGTTTTTTTTTCTAAAGAGAAAAAAAAGCTAAAATAAAATAGAAACGAAAAAAACTTGAAAAAAGAAAAGGGTTGAACGATAAACATCAAAAGGTTTATTCCTTGATCAGTGCAAGTATAGGGACGCCGGTGCCTTCTAACAAAAATCTACCAGCTGTGTCATAAAAAAAAGCAGATACAAAAAAGTTAGCCCAATAAATAAATAAAAAAGAATAAATAATCACCCTTTTTCGCATCACTCACATCAAATACTTTCAAAGACGGCCGTTAGGAGTGTTAAACTGTGAGGCATATCAAGACTGAAAATGAGCAAGTAACGCCATGTTGAATTTGATACAGCTCACACCAGACATCTGTTTATGGCTTATTTTTTTACTCTCATTCGATTTTCTACCCACCATCGATTTTGTATTTTTTTTCTGAGATTTTAGCTTATTTTGCTTCTTGTAATTTGCTTTATTTTTCCTGGCGATGTGCGTCGATTGATCTCTCTGTTCATTGTACTGTCTCACAAAACGGCCAGGTCTTCACGGCATTTGACCGCCATCATTCTCTCTGTAATGTCAAACAAGAAATCACTTTTAAACACGCGAAAGTAATTTATTGTTTTGGTAGACAGTCGTTGGTTGATAAAAAATTTCCAAATTGTTTCTGTTCTTAGACACTCTTTATATCTATCTATCTATCTATCTATCTATATATATATATATATATATATATATATATATATATATATATATATATAGAAGGAGAGAGAGAATGTGAGGGAGAAAGAAAAAAATTAAATATTTATATAGAATAGCATAAGTAAAGAACAAGTAGGCAAAGTGTATTTAATCTGACATTGTTCACTTTACATAAACACGAGTTTTAAAAAACTTTAAAGAGACAGATGTTTAAAGCCTAAAATCTGCCACAAGACTAAGAAGATATGACATATCACCCAGTTTAACCAAAACCATAATTTTAATCACACGGAATATGAAAAAGTTTTCGTTCAAATTCGTCTCTTGTAAACAAATCTCTGAAAAAAGTTGATAAAGTGAAACATGTTAGATTAAATTCGAATATGCCTTCAAGTCAAAACAAGACTAACGATGACAAGTATATTTTCATATATCTTTTAATCGTTTCACCCAAGCAAGGCAGAAAAGTAACTAAGACGTAAGTGGTTACTGATTGTAAAAAATAAGAAATAGAAAAAAATATTAGGGAGTGGGAAGAACAGAAGACAGTAACTAACGATGGAAATTGCAGTTAAATGTTTGAATATCACAGTTGGCTGAAAAAGCATGAAGTCGAAAGAGATTTCGTCAATTGATAAGTGCGATAGAAGAAACCGTTAGCAAAGAACTTACGGTGTGACGTAGACATTTTAACTGTAAAATGATAAGATTTTACCATCAATCTAGAACTGCACATGAATTCATAAAGTGTAAATATCAGGAGGGAAAGTTTCTTAGAACAATTGATACGAATGTCGTCAGAAAAAAGACAGTGATAAGCTACATTACTGCAGTAGGAAAGTAAATATATTCAAGATGCCATGTCAGGACCAATAAAATTGCTGATTTTTATTTTATTTTATGAAGAATCTTTTCATTTCTTAAAAAAACAGGGGTAGCCTAATAATTATAGCCGGTAGTGTAGGTTTTATGGCCGCATCATGTTGAAAGATCGGTACACGTACGATTCGTTACCTAGATGGGTGACCGCTTGGGAATACCAGGTGATGTAAGCTAGAATATGCTGGTGGTGGGAATAGATAATACGTCCAAATTTTACATAGGAGAGCCGAGTTCCAATATGTATGGCGTTCGTCATATTACCTTATAAGAAAATACCTTTGAGATAGGTGTGAATCCGCCTCATCTCCAAGATATCGTTTAATTAGAAAGATTTGTATCCCCCAAAAAATTATTATTTCCTAAATGATTAAAAAATTTGCGTACGAAATATTTTGATTTCGGCATTAAATAATTCATGGAGTTTGATATACCTCGAAACAAAGACACACAAGTTAAATGTATAACAGGAGGAACTGAATATATGTGGCACCAATATTCAACACATAGACAAATAGTAGACATAAATACATAACAAAGATTCTGGCGAAGCAATTGTCTAACATTGCAAAGTAAACAAACTTTCGTAGAGGCAGACATGATCGCCCAAAGCATGTATCATGTATGCCACTTAACTGACTGACTGTAGAAGTACATAAGAGCATGCCAAAGAACGAATAATTCGTTTTTCAAATTTTAATAAGCACCAGGATTAATACATTTTTTCTCAGACAAGATACTTGTGCTATTTGGGATGTGTAGGAAATGTGCCTAGTGGGTTATGCCTATATGGCGTTTGACAGCTATTTTAAGCGCTGATAAAGAAAGTTTTAATTTTGCTAATCTCGAATACACTAGTAAATACACAACGGTCTTTATTTTAATAGAGAAGATATATATATTCTTCACTACCATTGAGATACTTAAATATATGAACAGTAACAAGCTTTTAAACCAGAGGCATGAAATCACAGTAAACTGCAAGCACATCAGAGAGCTAACATTACAATCATGCTAAAAAAACACTACAAGAGCTAAGAATAGGAAACATACATATAGGTTTATCTATACATATGTGTATATATAAAAAAAAATTTACAAGGTTTAATATTAACTACAAATAAGGTGTATAAGCATAGTTTGTATTGACTAAAAGAGTAAGGTTGGTAACCATAATCGGTATTAATTAAGATTTATTAGAAAGTAAGGTTAATAGTTAAAATTAGTAAATTAATAAACATAATTAGAGGACGGTTAATAATCAATATTAGAATAGGATCAATTAAGGTTAATAACCATAACCATAACCAAAATAAGATGAATTATATATTGAATAGATATGAAAATAGAAGTTAAGAATTAAAATAAGGTGTAGAACCATTCTTAGTTTTAACTAATAAAGTACGGTTAATAACCACAATTGATGTTGATCAATATTAATTATAAAGTACGGTTAAAGACCATAATTAAGAAGGTCAATAACCATAATTATAGTAAGGCCACTAACCATCACCATAATTAGAGCGAGTTTAATAACCATAATCATAATTAGAGTAATTATTATAACCATAAATGTAATTACAGTAAGGTTAATAACCATAATAAATCGAATCATATATAGACTAGATATGAGAATAGAAAATTATATGAGAATAGAAAATTATATGAGAATAGAACATTAAAACTTACAAATTTAATAGTGAAAATGATTTCCAAAAAATGATCTAATTAAAAATCAAAGATTTAAAATTAAAAATTGAATAGAGAAAGCGATTCCCAAACAATGATATAAAAAATCAAAAATTAAAAATGTAAGACAACACATTCCGTAAACCCAATATTAAGATTAAACATGCAAACTTACACCGATTGTAAAGACTCTGAAAAAAAAAAAATAAACAAAAGAAATATCCGCACCAACTAATAAATTCCAACGGTCACAGACTGACATCATTATCTTGCTAACACCCACCAACACACACTAACACCCTCCACAAAAAATTCCAACTGTCAACGAAATATCACAATATCAACCCCCCCCCCCCCGGGCTAATACCCCGAACAAAACGAAATAAATAAAAATGAAAAGGATTCCCAGTACCACATCGCCTGAAGAAGCATCGGTACTCCGATGCAGAAACGGACGCGCTTTCGTAGCGATTATATATAGAGAAGTTATGTACATGTGCTAAAATATAATTTATAATAAATATTCACAGCTCTATATAGAAAATTATATATCGAGCACTGTTTTAAATTAATGTTTTGGACCTGGAAAGAATTCTTCGTTCTGTATTCACTTGTATATATATATATATATATATATATAATGTTCTTTGTTATAATTGAGTGGATTATTTTAGATTTTCTGGAAAGATGACGCACCGGAGATTTTTTTTTTAATCATATCACCCCGGGCAAGGCGGGAAGGCCACTGGTTTGCATGGGGCGACGTAAGAGTGGAAAGATTTTAAAAGAGAAAGCTGGAAACCACATCCTAAACAGGGAACAAGGGATGAGCCTCTACACCTGTTCAATAGACGTGGGTGGAGTGTGAACCGGGCGATAGTTCAGTCTATCTACTCCAGTTGAAAAAAAAATAAGGAAAAGTGAAAAGATTGGAAAAGAGAAAACCGGAAACCACATCCTAAACAGAGAACAAGGGATGGGCCTCTACACCTGTTCAATAGACGTGAGTGGAGTGTGAACCGGGCGATAATATCTACTCCAATTAAGTCTACTCCAATTAGTCTATCTACTCCAAATAAATTTCTTGATATGTTGGCGAATTGCTTTCTTTATCATACCCAAAAGCTCAACAGAAAAAAGAACAGTTTTTGTTTTAAAATGTTCATATTTTCTATTGTCTTTTCCATGTTTTGTAGTTGCTTAGTCTTTCAGAAATCTTTCTAAGATATCTTAGTTACTTATTACTCCCAGGTCAATCAGTGTGCAAACATTTTAATTTTCTGTCTTTGATAATAAAGTTTAGGCAATTTGATCATTTTGTTCCATATGTGCTAACTAAAAACCACATTGAATGTTAACAATGAATTTTTTGTTGAGTTCTTCTCTTTTTCTGTCCGAAATTTTTAAGCACATTACTAACATTAAAACGCATTTTTCGACTTTCATCATATATTTCTTTGATTGTTACCCTATTGTTACCTTCATTCCTTCATTTATTTCAGTCCCAGTTTATTCCCTATTTTTCTTTTCCTTATTACGCAACTTTTTTCTTTCTTTCTTTATTCTTTTTTTAATCTTTCTTTCTTTCATTCTTCTTATCACTCCCTTTCACTGTTTCATTTCTTATCTATCTTTTCTTCCATAGTGAAATTTACATAATTCGAATCTACAGGAAAGTTCCCTAATCACTATCTATCTATCTATCTATCTATCTATCTATCTATCTATCTATCTATCTATCTATCTGTCTATCTATCTATCTATCTATCAGTCAGTCTGTCTGTCTGTCAACCACATCCAGAACAACTTTTTTTTTTCATTTTCGTCTCCAGAATATTTGCAGTTATTTTGCTTTTCAAAAACTTTTGCAGCGATGATTTTGTCACTTGGTACATTTTTCTTCTTTTTATTATTATTATTATTATTATTATTATTAATAATAATAATAATAATAATAATAATAATAATAATAATTCTAGTCTTTCTGGATGTTTTTTTAATTTTTCTCTTTATTTTCTTTTTATCTCTCATTTCTTCAGTAGTTCGTTCTTACTTTCCGTCCTTGTTCAATTTCATTTTTTGCCACCAATTCTTCTTAGTTCAAAATTTCTCTTTGCATCTGTTTCTCCATACTTCGTCTTTCTCTCTCACTCTCTCTCTCTCTCTCTCTTTCTCTGCCTCTTTGTCTCTTTCTCTGCCTCTTTGTCTCTTTCTCTCTTTTTGTTTGTTATTCTTTACTTAGCATTTTTACCGCGTCTATATTTTCTTTATTTTTTTTCAATCGTCAATTCTTTTCCTTGTTCGTTGTGGTGCAGTAGATATAGACCCGGAACAAGAAATCGGAGTGCCGATTTCGAAATTCGGTTGAATTCCTTGCGTTCACTTACGCACAATTACCCTTGGTAAAGGTATTAATCCATCTCCTTCCAATTATGGGTTAAATTACAGGACAGATTGGGTTCTATAGTCTTGGCTGGTAACCAGTCTACCTCAGAAAATAATGGCAACCTATTGAGGGGTAATCGTCTGACCTAGCGTATATCACGTATGGCACTTACCTAATGTACTGAATTCTTTTCACTTGCGGCAAATCCCGACTACTCTCTCTTTATCTCTCCTTCTACTGCACTCTCTTTGTCATCTCCTCTCTATTTTTTTGTTCATTTTAATATTCTTTGACGTAGTTCTTCTCACATCTGCATAATTACTCACGCATTGTTCCTTCTTTCTCTTCTCTCCATCTTTTACTCTCCTTCTTTCTCTTCTCTCCATCTTTTACTCTCCTTCTTTCTCTTCTCTCCATCTTTTACTCTCCTTCTTTCTCTTCTCTCCATCTTTTACTCTCCTTCATTCTCTTCTCTCCATCTTTTACTCTCCTTCTTTCTCTTCTCTCCATCTTTTACTCTCCTTCTTTCTCTTCTCTCCATCTTTTACTCTCCTTCTTTCTCTTCTCTCCATCTTTTACTCTCCTTCTTTCTCTTCTCTCCATCTTTTACTCTCCTTCTTTCTCTTCTCTCCATCTTTTACTCTCCTTCTTTCTCTTCTCTCCATCTTTTACATACATCCACTTTTTATCTATATTTTCTCTCTCATACAGATCGGCATTTTTTTGTCTTTTTATTTAACTCTTTTATTATGTAAATCAAACTCTTAATTTTCAATTATATTTTTCTTTACATGTAGTTTTTCACTTCTATTCTCTAAAAGTGTTTTTCTTTTTTCTCCTTCCGTTCTTTTCATTCATTTCATATTCTACTTACTTATATATCTCACTCTGTTTTTATTTAAAACTAGCAGTATAGCCCGGCGTTGCTCGGGTGTAATAAAAGCTTTAAAACTAATTCATGGTCCTGCAGCTCAGATTCAGCCTAAAGTATATTTGTGTGAAGCTTGGTGAGAATCGGATAAAAATTGCGGATTTGTATAAAGGACATACAGACAGATAAACAGACACACAAACATCTTACCTTTGATATATATATATATTATCGATTTTCTGCACTATTGTAAGAACTGCAACCTTGAAACTTCTGAATATCTTTTCTTATGTCTTTTTCTATGAGTGTATCACATTCGAGTAAAATCGGACCACTCCTTCTATAACTCGATTTTTTCGATTATCGATTTTCGATATTTATCGGGAGTACCTAGACACAAAACCTAGCTAAGAACACTCGCAGACGCTTATAGTACAACTGTGTAAATTTTCAAGAAAATCGGTTCAGCCGTTTCGGAGTCTATAGGTAACGGACACACACACACACAGAGACAAATTTCTATTTATAAATAAGTTTAGATAGTCAACTTTCTTTCATCATTCATTTTCTTCTTCTCTTCGTTATTTAAATTTTTTCTCGCATACACTGCTCCTCTGGCATATTCTTTCGTTTTACTGCACATTTTTATTCATTTTTGCTGAGTTTGTCGCAAGATGACTAGAATAGAGCACCCAGTGTTAATCAATGTGTCTGTTCAGTAATAATTAATTTGAAAACTTAGCTTGATAACTATTACACAACAAGAGACACTCAATCCTTTCTTTATTTTTCTTGTTTTTATATATTTCTTTTTTCCTTGGACTCCTTTTGTATTCTTCTTTCCGTTTACATAATTGATCTTTCATATTAAAAATTTTCAATGTTACATTCTTTATTTTTTTCTTCATAGCTTTCCCAAACCTTTCCTTTACCCAAGTTTCACATTCTTAAACCACTTTCCTGCTCTCTGTCTTCTACCTTCAACTTTTTCTAGATTCGCCTTCTGTTGACTCCACATATGAGGCTGATCAGTCTGTCCTTTCGTTATAAGAGGACGAGATTCATAATCCTGTCTAACGAAGCGAGCTCAGCGTCTCTCTCAGAATGAACTTCTGTCCCTAATTACTTTTCGCTAAAAGGATTAAGTCCAGATACCAATCCTCGGCCACCCTGTCCGTTCAAATGAACTCACTCGTCTCCCGGTGCGTAGAAGCAAACTCATCCCACGAAAAGCTCAATAACAGATGGCAGGTCAACACGGTAGACGAAGAAAACCTTTTTAAAATTTCTTATTAAATTTTTTCCGCATGTTAAATTTGTAAAATTTACACTAGGTCGGACAGTTTGAGGGAAGAAAGAGAAAGCTGTATGTGAGTTAAAGCCATCGCAATTACCATATGGAACTGAGGAATGTTTGCTCGCCTGGATTGTGATCTCTGAAACATTGTTTAGAGGGAATTAGGTTGGAACCATTGATATAACTGAGTTAAAATCATACTGATAAAGGAATTTCTTCTTTTTGGTAAAGAAAGGAAGCAAGGAAACAATTTTAAAAGCTTCCGTTTAAAAAATGCACACTGTCCATCTAAAACATCTCTCACTGGTGGGGTTTTGAGCTAGATAGTGTAGATGTTTTCATGAAATGTAGCTGTGTATTGATATAACTGATAGTTATACAATAATATGAAATGCAACAATTTTAATGAAAATCGTTATTTTCTTAAAAAGAAATCGTGTGGCTTCGAATTATTAAAAATAAGCTTATATATATGTATATATTTATTATAAATTATATTTTAGAACATGTATAAATTTTTTATATATCCACTACAAATCGTACATTTGTTTCGACATTGAAACTACCATGTCTCATCAGGTGGTGTGAACAGGAATAGAAAGCCTTTTTCTTATATTTGGTGAGTTGTGTGTGGGATGTTGGTGGGGTTTAGTGATAAGGGAGTAAGTTTTGTGAATTGTCCGTTTGAATTTTGAAGAAATTGGTGTGGGTAGTGAATATAGTTGATTAATGAATGTCTTGGAATTTTGTAGACAGATTTGATATTAGCAGATAAGATGTAAAGTTTATGATCTTGCGACTAGACTTTATCCTTTGGATTTCTCAGAGTAGCAGAGTACTGAGTTGTAAGTGGTGGGGAGAGATGGGATTGGATTTACCACTTATTTGGACAACTATAGAATATTTTTGTATTTGAGCACAGTTTTTATAATTAATCTAATTTTGTATATTTAGCCTTAATTTTGAATTTAGGAAATCGATTTATTCTATTAAATTTTAAATTTTAAATTAGATCAAAGTTTGTGGTGTGTAATAGGTAAGATTTAATGTAAGCGATAAAATTTAATGTTAGTATTTAAGGTGAATAGGTAATGGGTTCGTAATAGGTAGAATTTAATGTAGGAAGTAAGATTTAATGTTGTATTTAAGGTAACAGGTAATATTTAATGTGTGTATTTAAGCACAGTTTTTTATAATTAATCTAATTTTGTATATGTAACCTTAATTTTGAATTTAGGAAATCGATTTTTTCTATTAATTTTTTTAAAAAATTTTAAATTAGATCACGGTTTGTGGTGTGCGTAAGGGTGTTGTTAGTACTATGAAGATGTATCATTTCTAAGAGGTCCTAATTCTGGCTTTTGTAGTATTTTTAGCATGATTGTAAGGTTAGTTCTTTTATGTGGTTGACGTTTACTGTGGTTTTAAAGCTTGTTGCTATTCATATATTTAATAATTTCAATTGTTTTCCTGAAGACAAAAGAAACATGGTTCCTTTATTGATTTAGCTGTTCTTGCTTGTTTGAGGATTTTCTATTTAACTTTAGGCGTTTTATTTTCGTCTTTAAACTTTCAAAAATATTTAGAGAAAGACGTCATGTTTTGATTTTTGTTTTTGAAAGATGAGAAGTGATTGTAAAATCGCTTTTTAAATATGTTCATGGTGTTTCCGATATATATGTTTTCATCTTTAGGATTCTCCATGAATAAAATCGAACACATATATATCAGTGATTTTGTTAAACATTTATTGGTCATGGTGCATCGGTTTGGGTTTCTACAGTTGTAGAGGTTGTTATTATGGGGCAGACTGGTATTAGTGTTGGAGTTATTTTTGTTGTGTGCTTTTAATATTTTGCTGTTATGTACTTTAATTATTTTTTCTAGATTGTTGGAACAGCTATAGCTTAGTTATATTGTATTTTTATTGAAGATTTTGCTCAGAGCGTTATTTTTAGGAAAATGCTTGTCAATAAGTTTAAGAAATTTATGTCCCAGTCTGAAGTTAACTGAGTGATTAAAAGGTGGTTTATGCCATATGATTTTCCTGTTTCCATTTTTGCTTTTTCAGCTCTTGAATATTTGTACAGAGTTAATTTTGGATGATTGATATCTGCTTTCTTTAAGGATTCTGTATATATATATATATATATATATATATATATATGTGTGTGTGTGTGTGTGTGTACATATCCCCCTAAAGTGGTGATAAACTATAGTATATTTTGACGTGTGAAACAAAATGAAATCCTAGTATGAAGACATGTGCTTGTAATACGCCCGTCAAAAAAAAAAATTGTAGTTTATAACGACTTTAGATGATGTGGTGAGTTTTCTTTCAAGTATATCATATTGCTCTATATAATATCTATTTAATATTTATCGTTTAATATTTTATATTAAACAGATATTTTGGGATTATCCTTTCCGTTTACTGATTTACCATCATTACATATATATATATATATATATAGATAGATAGATAGATAGATAGATAGATAGATAGATAGATAGATAGATAGATAGATAGACAGATAAAGATGTGGATATAGATAGATATGGATATCATAAAATATATATTAGATTCATAAAACCATCAATGAAAACGTTATAATTTCTTGTAATTAAAACAATTACGCGTACAAAAATTCCCCTTTACGTGAGCGTTCAAAAGACTTAGAAACCTATAGAATATATATATATATGCGTCAGATTAAATAAATTTCAAACACATTGTTTGCTTAATTTTAATAAAATCAATTCCTACTCACGGATAATCTTTCGCATATTACAATTAAAAGATGTCAGAAATTAGCTGTAACTTTGACATATGTTATTTTCATTCATGACATCTTTTGATTGTAATACGCGAAAGATTATCCGTGAGTATAAGCGGATTTTATTAAAAATAAGCAAACGATTCTTGTCTTCAGGAGATTTTCAAAAACGTTATAATTTCATGTAATTTTTAAAATTGCACGTTCAAAAATTCCCTGTCACGTGAGCGTGAAAACACAAAAAAAACAAAAAAAAGCACTGTTACGTGAGCATTCTTAAAAAATCAGTTATTGTAAATCGCCTGAAAACACCACTCATGGTAGAAACGTAAGTCGCCTAATAACTCGTTTGAAAATGGAAAATATTCAAAAGTTCTACAATATAATTGTATTAAACACACTTTAATACAAATGTGCGCTGGTGTAATTTTATTATGGCCAAAAACTAATAAACAATATATATATATATATATATATATATATATATATATTCTGATTAGCTTGATAGTGCTAAAAGACGGCAAGAAATCGCAGTAATTGTTGATTTTTTTTATCGAGTCTGAGCTTTCGGCTTACATATGCCATTATCCAAAAATGCACATTTTTATATATAGTGAACATGGGACATTTAAATTATTAACAGAGTGAAATTAAACAGAGAAAATTAAACCAAAGAGACAAGTCCATTTTTAGCGTGGCGGATGGCCGCAGACGGTGACAAAATGATGGTAGTGTGGTTCTTGGTCACATAAGGGTATAGTGGCATGGGGGGATTGGTCTGCGAGCTGCTGCTACTATGGATAGAGGGGGTAAGCGTAGTAACTATGACCTCTCCCGTCGTTTACAGGCATTGGGGTATGTTAGTAGAGATGTCGAAATTTATTTTATTTAAGCTAGTTTTAAGCTGTTTGATGTAGATAGCTTCTAGAATTTTGAGTTTTCGTTTATTATTTTCTTGTCTAAATATACATGTATTTTCAACAAGCGTTTTTCTAAGAAGTGTCCGTTGATAGCAGTGGTGTTTTAAATGTCGGAATATGTTTGAATTGTTTAATTCCACTCTGTTAATAATTTAAATGTCCCATGTTCACTATATATAAAAATGTGCATTCTTGGATAATGGCATATGTAAGCCGAAAGCTCAGACCCGATAAAAAAAAATCAACAATTACTGCGAATTCTTGTCGTCTTTTAATGATAGCACTATCAAGCTAATGAGATTATACGAAAGAATCCTACACAAAATAGACAAAACTTGTCTATATTATTCAATGAAACCTGTATTAATGAAAAAATGCTGCCAAAATATACACACACACAATATATATATTTCATGTTGATCACTCATCGACATTCCTTGCTAAAAACTACTAACTCAGAGTAAGACCAATAAAATTCTATCGATCTATGTAGCGAACGAGTGATATAAATCTGTGTTTTCACGCTTATTAAGATGTAAAGTGTTGAAAGATAAGCGGAAACTGCTTCAATCACACGTAAAATGGAATAGAAAATGTTGAATATAACGAAATACAGTCTCTGTTTCATGAGGCTAACATCATTCAGACCGATATACCACTTCAATCAGAAGCAGACAACCATAGGAGGAATATATTTTCTCTTATTTGTCTAGACATGACGACATCAACACCAGATGTTAGTATAAATATTTCCTCATTCCAATTTCCCTTTCTTCCTATATACCAATTTACATCATTGCAGTGCACAGCCAAAAGTTTGACACCTCTTGAATGATGAAGAAAAAAACAACAACCATCTGCAAGAATCGATAGAATATACTGGCGCCAAATAATCTCAAGTGTTGTTTGTATAAATGGCGGGAAAGATAGAATTGTATCCGATAATGAAGGGACTGTGTGCAGTGTGTTGATAAGCGTGGGCGTTGGTGCGTCTGTTGTTGTCCGTGCAGTCAAAAGGGAACTTGAAGGGGAAGAGATATAATGAAGGAGATACAAAAAGAGACACTTAAAAGAAAGAAATTAAAATCTTACTGAAATGAAAGTTTTTTCAACGAAGAATTTAGAACGTTCGAGTAATAAACTAAACTAAAGTACAAATTGTAAACCTGATTTTATTCATTTGGACAAAAGTACAAGGCCTGACGTTTTTGATAGATTTTGTCAAACATAAACTTCTGCTGATCTTGAACGGGATCTTCACTCTGTGGTGAATTGGGGCAAGAAGTGGCTTGTCAATTTCAATGCGACTAAGACCAAGCTGTTGTCTCTCAATCATCACAGGCAACCTCTACTGTCTCCCATAACCATGGACCAAACGAGTCTCCCTGAGAGCAATACACTGCGCCTCCTCGGCCTTACCCTCTCTTCTGATCTCAAATAGAATCACTACATTGAGTCCATAGCTAAATCCACTGATAAGAAGGTTGTGTCACTGTGTCGGGCCAGAATGTTTTTCTCGTTTGAATACATCCTGCATATACAAATCAACCATTCGTCCGTGCATGGAATACCGCTGCAATATATATGGTCAGGCGCCCCTGCTGTTCATCTCAGTGTTCTCGACAGGCTCCAAAGGAGAATCAGTAATGTGATAGGTACCGACTTAGCGGCTCGACTACAGCCACTTCCCCACCGACGAGATGTGGCCTTCCTTTGTCTGTTCTATAAATACTTTTATGGCTTCTGCTCCAACGAACTTAAGTCACTGGTGTCTCCACAACAGGTGTTTACTCGTGCAACCAGACTGGCAACTGGGTCTCACCGATTCACAGTTGGATTAACCAAATGCAGACGACAATTCTACTCCTGCAGCTTCTTCTCTTGCACTTCCCGCCTGTGGAACTCGCTTCCATATTCTTGCTTTCCTGATGGCTACAACCTACAGGAATTTAAATGCAATGTCAATACTCATCTATTAACCACTTGACTCTAGTTCTTTCACCGCCCCGTATATCCTTTCCTTTCTCTCCACCTTTGCAACTGTCATTGCACCTGCATTCCCATCCTTCTCTTGCTCCTTTCTAACTGGTTCGTCTTCCTTCTTCACTCTCTTCTACTTAATATTTTTACTCTTATGTAGCCCCCTGCACATCAGTGGCATTAACCGCCTTGCTCGGAGTGATACGATTAAAAAAAAATTTAGTCGGACAGTCTCTCTAGCGAGACACAAACCGAAATTTACCATCCGATTTCTGATGAGTAGCGTGCAACAAATAATTAGGCGATAAATAGGATATGGCATTGCTGTTCCTTTAAAGATACTAGAACAAGCAATGATAAATTTTATGCCCAGAATGTTTTCATAAAGAGTAATATAAATGCGAATTGATCTATAACTATGTTTTCTTACTTAAACGTTATTTTAGCACTTGACCGAGTGGTTAGAACATAGAGTTCTGACTATATGGCCTGGTTTTAAATAGCACCACTGTCGATCTGTCAGGAAGGGAATTTCTTGATTTTATCTATCTGGAGTAGGCGATCATTTGAGAAAATGGATTGACCCAAATATTACGAGTTAAATTGAGTATACCGAACACTTTAGGAAACGTTAATGATTGTGCTAAAACAAAGTCACACGTCATAGTGATCGACAGCTTGAACGTGCCGGTCTTTTCAGGCTATTGATCACGCATGATAACGCGTTTTCTCCCAGAAACGGAAACTAACATCCGCTCAGCAGAGTTGCAATATAAACAACAGGTAGGCTCTGTTGTTATTGAACAAAGACAAATGTGCCTGAACAGGTATCTGCAACAGGGATTGATTGCTAACTGCCCAAACAGACGGGCATTCTCGGATAGAAATGGCCAGCCTGTCATTAATTTTTAGTGAATACCCTTATTTGAGTAGACGCTCTATTTATTTATTAAACTGTTTAATAAATAAACAAAAGTCTATACAAATATTGATATCTGTCGGATTAAAAAATCAATCACGTCTTTAGAATTTGCCTTGTTTACGGAAGGATATGAAATTGAGAAAATATGCTTTTTCTCTAGGCGAATCTTAGTTGCTGTACAAAGCCAAAAATAAGAAGCAGTGAGTTAGAAACGAATTCACTATTCAGTCCGAACTGATATTGCGAAGAAAGCTTTTTAAGCATAAACACCACTTTTAAGTATTTCGAAACTAAGCAAATGTGAATATTCCAAGAGTGGGAGAGAGATTTGCGTTCATAAGGTATTATTTAATTTTGCTTGCTCGGCAATTAAATCTGTGGTTATAGGTTCGTCTGATCAGTGACGGTTTCTCCTGCAAGGAGTTACGCAGGTTCGAATCTCTTCGGGGATCTCATTTTTTCTGTTCGAATATGCAGACAGTAGACGAAAAATAACTAAATATACGATTTCATAAATAAACGGAGTTTCTCCAAAAAAATATGGGTATCCACTCAGAAAAAAAACTTTAATTAATAAAATCAGTCGGATTAAAACACAGTATTAATGCATCACTTCTTCAGAAATACATATGCTTGAGAGAAAAGTTTTTTTAATATGGTACAACTGAAATAACTCTTCGAAAAATTAATAAAAAGTGTTCCAAATAACTTGGACCTATTTTAAATGTGTATGAAGTTTATGCGTCTAGTGATTTATTCAATTTCTTTCAGATTTAACAACATCAGAATGATAATGGAACAACGTGTTAAAGTTATCGAGGCCTATTAAGAAATGGAATTTCAAACAGAAAGAATTTCCGTCACTTCTGGTGGTAATTGTTTTACAGTGATAGGCGAGCGATATCATGCCACGATAAAGAATTTTTTGTTTCCTGAATTCCATGCTATGGATGTCGAAGATTTCTGGTTTCAACAGAAAAGTGCTACCTGCCACACAGCCAAACAACAATGGTTTTTTTGAATGAGAAGTTCCCAGGTCGAATCATCTCCCGAAACAATGATGTCAATTGCCCAGCACGATCGTGCGACTTGAGACCTTTAGATTTCTTCTTGGGGGTTCATCTCAAAGTAAGGTCTATGCCAACAAGCCAACAATAATTGAATTAGCAGAAGGATGAGATAATAAGGTATCTAGGTGAAATCGAGGAGCATCAAAGCAGAGACGTCATTATAAACTTTGACCATCGACTGGAGGTGTGCCACCGAAGACTTGGAGGACATTTGGGCTATATTATTTTTTACATGTAATTTTTTTTAATAAGCGTTTCATCCCGAGCAAGGCATGACACTGCCACTACTGCGCAGGGGGCTACATAGAGTGGAGAAAGGATGATTAAATATAGGAAATGTCAGAGGGTGGGTGATAGGCGGGTAGGGATACCGACAATGGTTAAATATAGGAAATATCAAAGGGTGGGTGATAGGCGAGTAAGGATACCGAGAATGAGGGTTGGGTACATGAGAGTGTTCTGAGAATAATTGGGAGTTAGTGTGATAGGAGGTGTCTATTGACCCTACATTAAAACACCTGGAGATTGTAGCTGTAGGGAAACCAGACTTGTGGAAGGGAGTTACACAGGCGGGAAGCACGAGAAAAGAAGCTGTTGGAGTAGAATTTACGGTTACATCTTATCTGTTTAACTGTAAAGGCGTGGGACCTAGTTTCTAATCTAGTATCTTGTGTAAATTTCTGTTTAGGCGGCACCAGTGCTCTACATTAGCAAAATATGATCAAATAGTAAAATCAATAGAATTTCGCCAATAATAATGTTTTATTTACTGCTATCTACAATCCGTCTTAATGGAACACCCTATATATTTGGGAAATAAATTAGAACAATAACATTTTACTGGTAACAAGCGAACACCATACAGATTGAAAATTAATTCAGTAAATAAAGGAAAATGGAAAATAGTACAAAGCAATGATGCGTCTTCTCGCTAGACTTATACAATCTTTAGATCCAGGAGAATCTGAGATAAATAGAATCCTTGACATTATTAATTATTGGCGGACTTAACAACATAAATGCCAAAATTACAGTGTTTATATCAAACACAGAAAAAAACTGCTGGGAAACCTACAGGAGTTAGTAAAGGAACCTGAGAAGAAATGAGAAAACGCCGGTTGTTTGAAGACAGAATGTAATGTTGTCAGCGTGAGAGACGTGACAAAAGAGTAACATGCCATTCTAACTATGAATTTGAATTATAAAAATCAAGCTAGTTCAAAAATATATCTCAAAACTGTTTTAACAAAGAACAGAAATGGTGATATCGACATCCAACAGCGCATTAGTTTAGCAAAGATGACTTCTAAACGCTGTGTCAAGTATACAGAAACAAGAAACTTTAATTAGAAATAAAGAAAAGACTGTTATTTCACAGAATATCTACTTCATATCAGAGGATGCTAGAAAACCGTAGGGATGAAAAAAATACTTTAAGCAAAAGAAATTTTGCTGTGTTTGATAAAGATGCTGAGACTAAATTATTTTGTATATGTAAGTAACCTTGGAAATTTTAAGAAATGTAGAAATAAAAAGGTTGCTTAAACATATAATCCGAGGTATAGTTGAATATACACATACATATGATGACAGACGATTTGCAAATTTTGGAACTAACAAGGCGTTTTGAAGGCAAGAGAAACAGAGAAAACGGAAAATAAATGGATGACTTCACACCATTTTTTTAAACTGAGAAAACTGATTGAAAAATGTCTAAAGGATATTCATTACTCAGAAAAACTCTTGCAATAAAATCGATTTCATTTGCCAGAGTATGATTGGAATAAATCATCAAAGCCTTATGGGACAATGATTTGATGAAATTGACCTTTATTTGTTTTGGACAAAAAGAGTTTCAACACGTAAAAAGATCCGCGTAATGTCCGAAAACAAAAAAGAAAATTATTCCAGTGTATCGTAAAGAGCTGGTTTGTTTCTTTGATTCTGCCTTGTGTCAGACATAACCGAACTCCCTACAGATTACAGGATTTATGCAGAGTTATAATCATAAGAAGGTTTTTCATCATCAGAAGGTTGGTAGTCAGTTAGAATGTGTGGATTAGTGTAGAAGAGTGGAATAATAAAACATACATTTTTCATGTTAAAATAGAAGTTTATTATAAGGAAATAATAGCATAAGTTGTAGAAGTTAATGTTCAGTTAGAAATATTATTAAGAGGTTAAAGGTAGAATTCGTACAAAATGTTTTAGTAGTAATTGTTGAAAAATGAGAAAGAGAAAGAGGACAATGTCCGGTTCACTTGAAATTTGAAGTTACATTCTAGATGTGTGTCTCTCCTTCGATGCCCCCAAATCTGAGTTTCTGACGCTGCGAAGACATTTACGTGTCCTTTTGAATTTCGCATTCGATTGCCAAGTCCTTCCAAGTCTTACAAGTCGCTTCTTTGGTCAAAAGTCAATTTAACACCTACTTGCGAAATCTGGTTTCGACTTTTTCATTACGCAGATGGCTAGTCCTTTTTTCTATTTTGGAAAACCAGGATTTCACACGTCATTGTGAATTTTTGTAAAAGTGAAGAAGGTTTATTTTAATTAATTTCTTATCCGCTAAAAAGGCAGGTTTCCTAGACAGAAGTGACAAAAGAAAGAAGTGTTGTATGAACAAGAACATCTAAAAAGGACAAAAAAGAAATTACGATAGATAAGAAGGTCAATTCCTTAAAAAAATAACCGTTAACTGTTTTAAAATGTCCATTCTATATTTGGATACCATGGTTGGGTATGGTTAGTGATATTCTTGCCAAATAGATTTTACTAAGTTCACATGTGTGCTATTTTTCAACAAATGTTCGTATTATTTTCAAGACTAGATCTATCCTTCCTTCTCTGCGTAAAGACATTTTACCTCTAATCATATTAATTCTGTTATTTTTATTTTCAAATGCAGTTGTGGAGTCGTATATATATAGGCAGAACGACGCAACGCTTAGATGTTAGGCTTAAGCCCAACGTGCCTACAAAAATATAAATAAATTTTTTCGTCTGGCGATGCAACTCTGGACACATACGGGTTCTCTATTGCATACCATTTAATTAATAATCGGAGCCGTTTTGTGATTTTAATGTTGATTGGCTCCCTGTTTTGACCAAGTCACATAAGTTTCATCTGAATGTGTTAGAGAAACATTTCATCGTGTTCAGGTGACCCTCCCTTTGTAAACTAAGATTGATTTTATCTTGAACTTGTTTTGTTGAGATTCTATCATCTGTAAGAGAACTAACTTTAAACAAAAGAATGTTCCCCTTTCTTTGTTCATGTCACCGATGAAACACACACACACACACACACACACACACACACACATATATATATATATATATATATATTCATAATTTTCCCAGATGTGGAACGAAACTGGTATTTTGTTTTAATTTTTTGGCATGACCTGAAGTAATAAAATTCCTTTAGTTTTAACGTTATATATATATATATATATATATATATATATATATATATATATATATGTGTGTGTGTGTGTGTGTGTGTGTGTGTGTGTGTGTGTATGCTCGCATTACGATTGAGCTCACTAGAGAAGAAAAATTTAAGAATCAGTTTCCACTTCTGCGATATATGCGTTACTCTACAGAAATGAATTGAGTTCTTTCGGTGACTGGAGTGTGTATACACAGCTTATATAAAACAACTTTAAAATTTCTCTGATTCCAAGCGCCTATAGATTAGGAGGTAGCGACTCCGACTGACACCAAATCAGTCGAGTTTCGATCCCGGTCAGAAGCGAGTGGATGGGTCTAGCCACACTGATGTGTGTGCGCGTGTGTGTGTGTGTGTGTGTGTGTGTGTCTCCGATTAAATGAATTGCTGTGTCTCCTTTTTTAAAATAAAATACGTTCATAGTTACGGATAATCTGCCTTGTATTATAAATGAATGACGTCAGAAATGAGTTGTAACGTTGACAGATGTTATTATCATTTATTTCTCAATGTACCCAAGTACTTTCATTCGCACTGCGAGATAATCTTTAGGGGTGCGAGTTATGGTAACAAAAAATAACCGCAAAATTTTAAAGTACTTGGGTACATTGAGAACATCTTTCAATTAGAATACGCTAAATATTATCCGTGTGTATGAACAGATTTTGTTAAAAATAATCAGACACAATATTTGCAGTTTATTTACTCTAACATGTCTAAAAGAACATTTGCTGCATAAATACACAAATTTATATATATATATATATATATATATATGTGTGTGTGTGTGTGTGTGTGTGTGTGTGTGTGTGTGTGTGTTGCTCTAGAAAATCAATATAGGATTTAAACTATTTAACTAATTCACTTATGTGTTTCTTGTATTATGATTTCGAAAGTGTTTAAATGAGGTTAGCCTATTTATTGAATAACACTTACCGAATCACGGAAATATATGTACGTCATTATATTTGTATGCGCGCACGAGCGTCTGACACTGTGTTTCTACATGTTTGGGCTTTACAAATACAGTGTAACAACTATGAAAATCAAACAGTACAAGAATTAAATGCAGACATCGATGAAGCCTGCTGAATAGCGACATTGAGAGAGGAAGATGAGAAAGTTTTGATTCGAAAGAGGGAGTGGGCTGAACAACGCAATATCACTCTAGAGCGGGGGTAAGAAGAAAACTGTTTCGTAGGTCTGGAGACATTGTCTCACCGCCGACTCTCCCGCCTACCCATACAAACAGCAAACTTCGGTTTCAAGAGCAGATGTTTAGAAAATGTCCTGACTATGCAACAAAGAGCTAGTTTGTGATGATAAGGTCACTATTTGAACTTTGAAGAATAGACGTTTGAAGAATTCGCTCACTAATGAAGAATGAGTTACTGCAGGCTTATTTGTCGACCTAGAGGTCGGTCGACATGTTGAAAACGATTTTTTTTTATTATTTGCTTTCGTACGGAGAAATATACAATCAGTGTGATGCATACAGACACATGGGGATAGACATGTACACAGTTAGATAATTTACACACGAACATTAGACGGATTGGATGGAGAGACACTAGCAGGTAAGCAGAGAAATAAGGACAGATTCACAGTGGTAGACGATGGCATAGAGATTTCTCCAAAAGACAGACAAATAGACGCGAAAATCTACATAGATAAAAGAAAGATAAATTATAATAAGATCTTATAGGTAAAAGACACGTTCTAGCAGCATCATAGAAAGATACATAAAAATGAAACAAATAGACAGATATATAAACAGATAAACAGAAACTTAGATAGATAGATAGATAGATAGATAGATAGATAGATAGATAGATAGATAGATAGATAGATATACAGCTACATGGATAGATAAATAGATAGAGATACAGACAGACAACCACATAGATAGAGAGAGAAAGAGAGACAGACAGACAGACAGCCACATAGACAGGTAGATAGAGACAGACAGACAGTGAGATAGATAGATAGATAGATAGATAGATAGATAGATAGATAGATAGATAGATAGATAGAAAAACATGGAGATAGATAGATAGATAGATAGATAGATAGATAGATAGATAGATAGATAGATAGATAGAATCTTCACCCTCTGAGTACGGTTAACCTTTTGCTCAAATATAGAGCTACAGTGTCAGTGCTAGTTTCGGCTTCTTTTTATTTTTATTTATTTTTTTTTATGTGTCCTTTCCGGATAGAGTTTCTCGTCTCAGGATTTATCTCTATGCTAGACTAGTTGCAATGATATATAATCCACAGATGGTGGGGATAAGATATTAAGTCATATCTTTTTAAGGTTATTTATGCGAAAGGGAAACACAATCTACACGACTAAAACTTGAATTCTTCTACTTCTATGTGCCATGTTCCTTCAGAACGTAGGCGATCATGACCTTCCACGTCTCCCTATCCCTGGTAATTGTTAGCAAGCTTTCTACTGCTACTCCACCCAAACCCCTCTGTTTTATTCACTTGCTCAAGTATGCTTTTCTCCTCTTTCCCTCTAACCGATTTGTGAGTATCAAATTCTCCAAACCCTCCTTCCTCATTACATGTCCCAGGAATTTTAGCTGTCTTTTTCTGATGCTCAGTATTAATTTCTTTTTCGCTTCCACTCTTTCCAAGGTTCTGGTCATGAAGGTAAACTGCATCCGCAGCAAGGCCTCTGATTGGGAGGTTGTGAGGAGCATAGAATCACCTCTTAATTGCTGTTGTTCCCCGGTACACCCGGACGCAGATTAGTAGCACCTGTTAGGTTCCCAGCTATAGGCAAATACTTAACCCCATGAAAGTATAAAAAAAGTATAAAAATACTTTTATAGAAAAATACATTTTTGAAAGAAATGATTATTCTCAGCAAAACAGTTCTGAATCCAAAACTAGAATACATTTTCATTTTTCTAAAATAAAACGAATAAAAACGAAAGAATTTCTTTAAAATCTGACTAAATCAACCTTCTCACTATAACCGGGCATTAAAAAAACCCATTAAACCCCCACCTTTTTGGCATTAAATAACCCACAGAGGCTGATATGCCGTTATACAAAACCCAAAGTTAAACTCCACCCTTTCCAAGACCTCATCATTTCTTACATGCTTGATTCATGATATCTGCAGCATCATTCTATAGAACCACATTTCAGTTGCTTCAAGTATTTCCTTCACCTTTCATGATACTGTCCAGCATTCGCTGCCATATTGAAGAACAGACCTCACATAGCAATTCACTAATCTCTTCATTGTTTCTAACAACACTTACCTGTCTCTGAATACTATATTCAGCTTCTCGAAATGCGTCCTTCGCCATGCCAGGTCGCATTCATATCTCAGTGTCGCACTTTCCATCTTCTGTTAGAACACTTCCCAGGTATTTAAATTTTTGTAATTGCTTGATTTTTGTATCCCCCACCTGTAATTGGTATTTTGGAATCCTCTCTTTTTTAATGACCTTGTTTTCTTGTAATTTATTTGTAGTTCTTTCTTTCGGCTTTCTTCAGCTATCTTCTATAGAAGGATTCTTAGTTTTCTTTTACGTGTTTCAGCACTTTTTCATTTGCGTATCTTATGTTGTTCGCCGATTATTAATACTGGCATAACCTCTAAGGTTCCCATAGTAGTCTCACTGTAAAAGTTGAGTAGATCCGGTGAAAAGACACATCCTTGTCTCACGTCTCTTTCTATAGGGGCGTGAGACAATTTGAATTCACTATGCCAATTTAATATTCTACCTCCATAACCACTTCTAAACACTGCCTGCGGTAAAGAAAGAAAGAAAAAAAGAATGATTGCCAAAACAAAAACGCATTAACCAACGAACGAACGAATGAAAGAATGAAAGAACGATAATATGTAGAAACGAAGCAAATAAGAAATTCGTTATTATTAAGAAAACGAAAGAAATACACAAAATGAACGCTATTTCCTGAATCATAATGTAAGATAAATCAAAAAATAAATTTAAAATTGATGGTCAAAAATAAAAAAAATAAAAAAGTTATAATTGGTCGTATAA
>JBBBDQ010001738.1:150000-232500 GCA_037127315.1 Ascarosepion bandense | reverse complement strand
AGAATTTATGATTTTTCTGCTTGTATATGTGTCCTTTCATTACATACGCTGAACAACTTTCTTTTGTAATTGTAAATATATTACTTCTTGATATGCCATATTTCACAGAGGTTCGTTACTTAGGCTACACGCAAATTAGTTTGATTGCATTGAGGAATAAATATCGATTCTGTATGAGAACTCACACAGGCGAGTTCGAATTCTAGTTGAATTCGTTCCATATCTTGGGAAAGGTATGAATCCACCGTTTCTCCCTACATTTATGGGTTGAATATCAGGACAAATTGAGTACTATAGCCTTGGTTGGCGACCAGTTTAAACAGAAAGATATGGCAACCTACTTTCGAAAAATCTTCTGCGTAGTCATGATCTTCTGCCAAACATGTTCTGAAAAAGATAATCCAAGCGTATCGGGGTCCTCACCAGACATGAATGATTTTGCAGATCGATACATTTCCTTTTTTAGATCCTTGCATTCTTTAGTCTTTACAATTTATAACGGTTTTGATCTGGATGTGCTCATAGTGTAGTGGTTAGTGAAAAAGGATGTGAAATCTTCATGCCGATTTCATAATCTAGCCAATTCCCTTGCGATTAATTTCGTAAAAATACAATCAGGAATGAAATGAATCCATCTCACCTTACCCCAGCTGTGAGTTAAATAGCAAGAAATAATGAGCTCTTTAGTATGGGCTGGAAATAATTATATAAGAAGAACAAGTCCACTCCATTAAAATTTGGTGTCTATGGAAGCTAAAGTAGAACATCCACTTTGTGGAATAGATTCCTATTTGAGTGTCTCACTAAAAACTTTAAATTTGGCCTCTTCAAATCATTTAAATTGAAGGTCAATCGTTGCGGAATATATATTTTTAAGGAGTATTAAAATCTCAATATTCAAATTAAAAATGAGAGATAAAGAAATCAATCAAGTAAGGTGTTGTGGAGTAGCTTTCGCACTGAAGTTTATAATCGTGCTATGTCGGTTGCTAATTGACTTAACGCACACAAAATGTTAGGAACTTGGTAATCTTCAACTGAAAACTGACTCATTAATATTTGGCTAACAGCCGACAAATATCAACTGCCTAGTACACTGCGTGCCAGAATAATATGCAAATCTATTTTTTGTTCTAACTCCGATAGTTTTAATAAAAATTAGTGAAAGTTGGTACGTTATATGGCAACACTAACACATGTGCAGAAAAAGAGGACGGAGTAGGCAAGAAATCCCATGAAGGTAAATTTTCAAACTGTTTTGTTCACCGATGAGTGTCGAGAGATCTTAGATGGACCTGATGGGTGGAGGAAAGAATGGTACTGTAATGAGGGTCCAATTTCCCCACCGGAGCAGGCATCAACAAGGAGGTGACGGTGTCATGTTTTTGGCTACAGTAATGAGCTGGTAGGACCATTCAAAGTCGCAGACAGAGTGAAAATGACCGCCACACTCTACAATGACTTCATTAAGGAACACCTCGAATCCTGGCACAAGAAGAAGAATTTGTCATTCCGGAAATAGATGGTATTCATGCATGATAATGCACCGTCTCATGCTGCAAGGATAACCACTGAATATTTGGAAAGTGTTTTTGCCAGACATGGGAAAATAATGCAATGGCTTGCCTGTTCTCCAGATGTAAATCCCATCGAAAATCTGTGGCGCATCTTGAAAAGGAAGATTTACGCCGGAGGAAGGCAGTACACCTCCAAGGATGACCTCTGGAATGCCATTCTGACTGCTGCAAAAGAAATTTCATCAGATGAAATTGAAAGTTTGACATCTTCAATGGACCAAAGTTTTTTTTTCTCTTGTTAATAAAAATGGCAGTTATATACAATATTGATTGTACTATGAAACTATATTGAAGATGTTTGTTGTGTATTATTGTTGTTCTCAAATTACATATTCCTAAAATAATCAATGTTCTAATTTTCTGTCACCACTTCACCATATTTGACATTTTAGCAATGATTTGCATATAAAGTTGGCACGTGGAAACAGGCTGCAAGTCACCAAAATGGCTGCAGTTTTCTTACTATTGCGCAGATTCGCTTAGAATTTTAGATCTGAGCATGTGTTAGTGTTGTCATATAACGTGCTAAGGTTCACTATATTTTATTAAAAACTATTGGAGCTAGAACAAAAAATCGATTTGCATATAATTCTGGCACACATTGTAGTTCTACTGAACTCCAACAGAACTCTAAAGAACTCCTATGAAATTCTCAAGAACTTCTCAATATTTATTGTATGAAAAATACAATTGTGTCACATGGCCGATTTGGGAGGGGTGGCAAAAAATTCAGGTAGGTCTTCAGTGCCTATACTAAACCTAACCAATCCGACTCACGACCCAAACATACTCTACAATTTTCTCATCCACCACAAGAACATGTCCATCATCATTCAATACTTCATACACCAAAATACCTCAAACATACCACGGACCTAAGAAAAAACCTAAAAGAGTATAAAAATTTTATCGTGAATAATAGATACAAAAATATATTTAAAGATATATCATGAAATGATATGTGGGGAGTGGCATGACATAAATTCCCAAAACAAATTTTTTTTAAACAAAAGATACAAACAGAAATCATGATGTTAGTTGGACCCAACCAACCAACAAAACAAAGCGGCCGATGTATTATGCCCATAGGACAAAATCAAGAGGAACTCTTTCTACAGGGAGTGGAGAGGAGAAAATAAATTTGATGGGGAGAATATAATCTTGACACAGACCAGATATAACGGGACAAAAAATAAAAACTGTGGAAATTGGGAATCTCGACCTGGATCATAACAAAAGACAATGTCGGGGACAGGATAGGATTCACATTAATATCCATTAACTAGGTACACAAAGAGGTACTACCTTAACCAGGGGAGCAGCGACAGAAACACCATTCGATTCACTCGAGAAAACGGGGGCGTTACATTGTCACAGTTGTATGCACGATCAATAAGCAGGAGCTCACGCGGCGCGATACAAGGAGTCAACTCGCCGAAAGGTCCCATAGAGGGCGAACCCGAGAACACTGGTAGAAGGCGTGCGCAGACGTATCCATTAAATCAATGTCACAGCGTTCACAATCAGGCAAATCCGCCAGGCCCCATATGAAGGCCGCGCATTGAGAGACAACCTATTCCGAGCCAATCGCCAGGCAAGTGAAAACTCAGAGTTGTTGAGATAATCGGCATATGGCGCCTAAGATCAATAAGAATGATACTCCTTCTCAGACATGCCGAGCACTTCGCTACACCCGCCACTAATCCCTGATAGAAGAAATTCCTAGACCGAGAAAGGTTACTGGAACGAGGAATGGCCCTTAAGGCCGCCAGACACTCGAGGAGAAAACTCGATCGCTCACGAGTTTTTCGGCACCGCCTCTAGACTAGGGAACATGTCCCTCACTATCTCCGTTAGCAACGAGTTTTCCAATAACGCACGTCTGAGAAAAACCACCCTTGAAGCGAGCTTGTGACTCGCCAAGTGCAGCATTCCTAGACCCCCATGAAACGTTCGTTGGTAACAGACACATTTGTCGACATGATGTCTGCGTCCTCTCCACAGAAGGAAGAATAGCAAATTCTCGATCGTTTTTTCACGCCGTTCACAAACTGGAAGTACAGACAGCCGGTAAAGGATAATGGGCAAGACGTATGTAACACACGCCTCAGCCAAACCCTTTAAGGACAAATTTTTTTGACGCCAAATCTCGACCGACGCGACGACCTTCGCCTGTACATCAGACCAATTTTTCTCCAAAGGGAGGTCGGGCTCAAACCACACTCCAAGAATGCGGACCGGGCCCACCGTCCAGTCAAAGAGCCCCGGGAGGGTAGCAACCTTCCAGGCACCTAACCGCAATCCGGAAGACTTGTTGCGGTTAATCTTGGACCCCTGTCACCTGTTCGTACCGTTCAAGCGCCTTCTGTACCACCTCAAAGTCACACCGGGAGGACACGAAAATAGTGACGTCATCGGCGTACGTGAAAACCCTGGCTCAAGCTCCACCAGGTACAGAGATTCCACATAGGGCCGGACTGCATATCCTGTTCCTTAACCAACGATAAACCATAAAGTAAAGCCGACAGTGGACAACCCTTTCGGACCGACCTAGATAGCGCAAAAGCGCTCGACAACTTTCCGTCCACCTGGACCACAGCCGTGGGGGATTCATACAGGAAGTTGGGTGCAGGAAAGCCGCCATGTAGCCGTGGTAAACCCTATCAAATGCTTTGAACTGATCTAAATTGATCGACGAATCTCTTACTTGCGCAGTTCTGCGCCCATGTCCACAGCTTCGGAAGATATATTGCTTAACCTATGTCTAATTACCTGACCCATGTAACGCTTGCTAGTCGAACGCTCCAGGGCCTACTTAGCTAAGGCTATCTCTAGGAGATCCCCACCAGCCTCCGCTCGGATGAAATTAGCTTTAAGCGTCTTCACCTTGTTAGCCTTATCTAGTTTGGACGTTGGCTATAATCAGTGGTGAAAGACCTAATCCTATTCTTAAGATTCTCTCACCACTTATTCCCAATGATTTCCCCAGTTAACACCCGCTGCACTACGTTAATTAGCTAGCACCGAAAGTCCCATCTTTTCAGTAAGGACTGATTGAACTTTCAGTAACCAGCCATTTTAGGCCTAAAGTCTCAGGCTACACGGGCACAAAAAAGTTTGTGGTACGAGTATCCTAACCAGTGGAACGTCGGACAAACAAAGAAATTTATGCCGGCTTCTCTCACTAACATTCTATCCAGGTAACTAGATACCCGGTTAGAAAGCCAAATATGAGTGCACGTCCACATTTTACCACCCGGATGACCGACCCGTTATCTATCAACGAAACCAAATTTGTTAATCAGATCAACCAGGCTACGATCACCACGCCACCCGCTAGCGTCCCTCCCTCTATCCCATTTGGGGCTTCAGGATGGCATTCCAGTCCCCTGTTAGGACTAGTCGTGAAGAATCAACTAGGAAGGGCGCGAACAGCCGAAAAACGAGACCCACTCCTCACGATCATTGGGCGCATACACCACAATCAGACGAAACGAGTTGCTTTTCACTGCAATATCGGCTACGATCAACCAGCCCTCTTCACCGACATGAACAAGGTCCACCCTCGTGTCCAGGTACGCTTGACCAGCAAAGAAACTTCTCTGGCCAATCGGTTCCCATATGCTGAGTAGAAGACAAAGTCGTTAGACAGCACACATTCATCGACGTCGCAAACAAAGTGAGTCTCTTGGATCGCGGCCACATCCACGCCTTACTCCGATTCCTCAAACCCTTCGCATTCAAACTAGCTAACTTGAATTGAGATCTGTTAGATTTGAAAGTAGAATAAGTGAAATTACTTCTAATCACATACGGGGTAAAAATCTCTGGCAATAAGGACCCCGACGGACTGTCCTAGAGAACCAGTTCCTACATCGGCCGTAATCCGTCCGTCTAAGACAATCCCACCGACGTCCGTGGGATAGTTTAGTTTTAGAACCCTATATATACAGAGGTGGAGCAAAATATGGACAACTCCCTGTACATAATATGGTTATTTTACGCAGCTCCGGCGTACCGGTGTGAGTTATGTCAATGTTCTTGTAAAAGTCTTTGGACGCAGCCAAGTGGTTCCAGACCCTCAGGTACCCTCCCGTACTACGGATAAGGGTGATGACACCCGAGGCCTTGGAAAAGTTCTTTGGGTCGTCAGTGCATTTTCTATCCACGGAGGTCGGTTTCAACAGCGGTTTTAAAAGGCTCTTTCATTGAGCCGATCAATTCTTGGACACTTCTTTTATGTCTTTTTGACAAAGGGCTTCTCCCTTCGGGATGGATTTCTTTTTTGTGTGTGTGTTTCAGTGGGCGTGCTAGAGGGGAACTTGATTGGAATGAGTAGGGTAAGTTGGGAAAACCAGGGTCAGTGGGATTTTTCGGAGCTGGGGGAGAGGGAAGGCTGTTTGCCTTTTGAGTGTAAGATATTATTTGTTTCTCCGGAGACACTGATAGAGATTAACATTTTGTTTTACCTTCACGGTTCTTCTGCTCTATCGAAACACTTTCGGGTTTTTTTGTCGTTTCCTCTTCTTCCCTGCTTTGCTTCAAAGAGAAGGATCTTTTGTCCGTTGTCTTCACCTCCATATTTTCCACTGTCTCTGTTGATTCATCTGCCACTGGATTGTCTGCCAATGGTTCATTAGCCATTGACTTGTCTGCCACTGGTTTATTTGCCACTGGTTTCCCCGTTGCAGGTGTAGCTTTTTGTAGAGGTTTTTTTGCTCCTCCTCTGTGAGACATCCTGCTTGGGAGGCAACTTTGGCTGGCGGAGGTGACTTTTCTGATTGCGGAGGCGTTTTAGATTTTTTTCTAGCAGCCGTTTGCCATTGTCCCTCGAAGTTGCTATTGCCTCTTTTGATGTTTCCTTTGCCACTACTGGTTGCTGAGCTGGCTGAGATTTCGGAGCCGGATCCTTGGTTGGACACGCTTTGGCGACGTGATCCGTGCCCCCACAAATCCAAAAACATGGCCTTCTGCCCTCCATCACCACAAAGCGACCCCTGCAGGTGAGGATATTAGGGATGTCGGTGAACTGTTTACGTGTCACCGTCACCTGCAGGGAAATGTCGCCAGTCGTGAATCCAGCTTTGGATATGACAGAATTTACCTCGGCCACTTTTCCAGTTTTTGGAAAAAATGCTCCCACATGGTCTTCACTGATATCTATGGGATCTCCGTGCAATGTCACACGTGTTTTACGGGTTCCCATGTATTCAATCTGCAGTTTTAGTGCCTTCGTTGCTAGCAATGGTCCAGCCAGTTGTTTGGCCTCCTCAGTTGTTTCTAGCAGGACGTCCCACATAGCATGGATTCCCTTAGCGACGGCCTTTGCTCTGATTTTAAGCGTTTTAATTGCCTCCTCGATGATTTCCCTGCTGACCCCCTCCCCCACAAACCTTCGGGTTTTAGGGTCTTTTGTCAGCAGGGAGATAATCCTCGGCTCAATAGACTGTATTGTTTCCGGCACAGACAGTAGTTCGTTCCCGGAAATGTAGTTGGCATATTTCTCTTGTAGTCTTTCGTAATACGCCTCGCCCTTTCTCAAGTTCCCAACTTTCTACCCAGGAGTAGAATAGAAGGGACAGATGATTCTCCTTTTTGAGGCCTGTGAACTGGCAATAATTTCATAATTTCACGCCGAGCTGACTGGAATTGTCGATTCTCGAATTTCTACACTTGGTACATGCCACTCCCTTTCCTTCCCTTCCCACTCCCAACCGAGGTAGAGGGAATTGGCGACTGAGGCATTAACGAAGCCTCTTCCATAATGCACTCCTGCCCAGGGAGGCAGTTCAAAGCAGAAATGCCGACACCGAAATATGCCTTCCAAATGCTCTACATTTTGTATTAAGAAATATTAAAATTTAGTTAGAGACAAAGAAAGGTAAACAAAGTGATATGTACTATCTTCCTTTTCTATGTGTTATGTCCCTTCAGGACGTAGACAAACATGACCTTCCACGTCTTCCACTACCTTGTCGTTCTTAACAAACCTTTTCCTGTTATCCCGTTACATCTCTGCTCTGCCATCCATCTGCTTAACTCCATCAAGTATGTCATTCGTTGCTTTCCCGTGTCTCTCTCTGCTTCTATCCATCCCGTGAGCATCAGATTTTCAAAACCCTCTTTACTCATTACATCTTCCCAAAAAATTCTTCCCTCATTATCTGATGTTATTTTCAATTTTCGTTTCGTTTCCATCCCCTCAAAAAACTCGCCATAGCTCACATGTTTCGTCCATATAATCCTCAGAATCTTTCTGTAAAACCAAATTTCGGTTGCTTCAAGTTTTTTCTTCATCTTTTACGCATACTTAACGTTGAAACACCGGTTCAAAAACGATCATTGCAGTTAAGCAACGTCGAGACCGATCGGTACTTAGATGGCTGACCGCTTGGTAATACCAAGTGCTGTAAGTTTCAGATAAGGTCACAATATGTATGCTGCTGGTACCACGAAAGCTAGTACTACCTACCAGGTGTCGAGTTGTCGGTGACTAAACTGGCGCTTCCGTTGAATGCAAGCATGGTGAGGAGGGTGGTGTAGGCTTCCTGTCCGACCAAAAAAGAGACCTGTGAAAGAGCGGAAGAGCTTCTATAAGCCAAGCCAAGCCAAGCGTTGCCTGTATGGCCCACCACTGAAATGACTGTAACGAAAACAGTGAAACTTGTGGTAATACCGAGCAAAAGCGAGGGACCGGATGTTTACACTATAACGACCAGAAAGCAAATGAACAAAAATCGTCTCTGCGCAGGTAGATTCGCTCAGATGTTCCGGTTGAAAAATAAAAATTAATCAAATATCAAGTTTCCATTTCGGGAATCTACACGAATTTTATTTACCAGCCAATGGGAAGCCCAGAATCAAATACAAGTAGTGTAAATTCTTTTGATCCAGAAAGCAGATATAAAAAGCCGAGAAAAGACCCCAACAGACAGACAGGCACAGACCAGAGGAGAAGAGTGTAACCAATCTCCTTGACCTAAATCGAGCGGCTACTATGCTTGCCCCTTTCTTTCTGCCCTGTCTCAAAAGTACTTACTGATCTAAGGAGTGACAACTTCAAGACATTCCTCACATGCCTCCGCTCCCCACCTTCTTAAGCCTTTTATCGCTTTCAGCTCACTATTTGCCATGAACATTCTAACCTCCGCTGGACCTTTATTTCAAGTATTACTTTAATTGTAAAAACAGTAATTGATATGTATATATATATAAAATGTTATTTTAACTGAAATTGCTTTTCTTGATTTTATAATCCTTTTATAACTTATAGTGGGCTATCTACCACAAGGCCAAATTCCGTTAACCTGCAACAATTTACAACTACTCTTCACTAGTAACTGAAGAAGAATAGATAAGGTCCCCACTACAAACTCATCCAGGGAGTGATTCCTTAAATAAAAGCGACAAAAATTCCAGATCCCGGACAAAGAAACATGAAGCGCAGTGAAGTAATGTTTAGTGAATCATACTGAGGAATAGCAGAGTCAAGTTCGAATTCCAGTCATGTTCATTACATTTACTTACGTGCTAATACCTTGCAAAAGACATGAACCTATCTTTTCTCTACCTTAGCTACGGGTAAAATAACAGGACAGCCTATTCTTCAGGACAGCTTTGTGTAGCAACCAGGCTAGAAAAAGGAAAGTCTGAACTCAAAGAACTTGCTAACTTGGAATTTCTGCCTCTTTAAACAAGTGCTAGAAGAAGTTAACTTCAAAAACAAATTCGCCTTTAGAATTAGCCTTGGGTGACACTCTAGAAAAATGAAAAATGGATTCAACACCACCTGCTGTCTTCTAGGTCCTGCCTCTTTAGACAAAGCCTAGAAAGAAGTAACTTCAAAAAAATCCTCATCTAAATAGCTAGACAACTGGGTTCTACAGACTTGGATGACAAGGAAATTCTGAAATCAAAACTTCTGTTACCTTGCCTCTTTAGCCAAAAATGACAAATAATACACACTGGTTCCTATACCAAGTCTTAGAGATAGAAACTGAATTCAAAACCACCTGCTAGTTTTTAGGTCCTAACTCTTCAGGCAAATGCTAGAAGAATGTAACTTCAATGCAAATACACCTCTAAATAGCAGGACAGACACTTAAGTGGCAGCCATAAAAGTAAATTCAAAACGGATCCAACTAACTTAAAAGTGTGTATACTGGCAATTAGGGGGCGCTTGTAAATCCAAATAGCCACTAAAAAACCGACTATTAGCACAAACTCAAATGCAGCGTTAAAAGTAGCCATATGTTCTCTATGAACCCAAGAGGAAATAATTATGGTCCCCAACGTCCTGAAGGGTCATCGCATGTAGAAGAAGAGGATCCTATTCTTATTACCTTCGCTTTATCAAAACTTTGCTTTCAGGTAATTAAATTTATTTTTCTTTGCCGTTTCCAATATATGTCTTTACTAGCAGTATAGCCTGGCGTTGCTCGGGTGTAATGAAAGCTTTAAAACTAATCCATGGTCATGGAGCTCAGACTCTTTGGACGTTGGCACGAAAGACTAAAAAGCAATAGTTGTTTCCAGTTAAAGCGAAACTTGTAGACTGAAAGAAAAATGAACGGATGTAAGTCAAATTTTGATTTCCTGGTATCGATATAAAATAAATTTTTTTCGTCGTAAACTGAATTTTTAAGGCTACATAAGTCCTCTAAGTAAATGGTATCATGGCTGAGTCTAAGAACTAAACTGAGTCTAAGAACTATTTAGAGCCTAACCTGAAGCCAAAACTAACATAAAAGGGCTGAAAAAATACAGACATACAGACAGATAAACAGACACACACAAACATCCTGCCTTATATATATACATATTATCGATTTTCTGAACTTTTATAAGAACTGCAACCTCGAAACTTCTGAATACCGTTTCTTATGTCTTTGTCTATGAGGGTCTCAAATTTGATTAAAATCAAACCACTCCTTCTATAACCCCATTTTTTTTATTATCGATTTTCGATATTTATCGGGGGTACCTTGACACAAAACCTAGCTAAGAACACTCTCCGACGCTCATAGTACAACTGTGTAAATTTTCCAAGAAAATCGGTTTAGCCTTTTCGGAATCTATAGGTAACACACACACACACACACACACATACACACACACAAATAAATTCCATTTATAAATAAGTCTAGATACTGATTCACTCGCGGGCTTTCTGTTGTTTATTAAAAAGGAAACAAAAACCGACAATGTAACAGCTAGCTTTTATGAGGGAGCACAATGACAGATGTTTTTGATAAAGTTAATGTAGAGATAATTTGATTTATTTCCAACATGTTAGCGATATTATCTTCTGAATAATCTAAAATATGTTTAAATATAACGCATGAACTACGTGTATTAAATTTGATGTAAATTAAGAATTATTAAAATTGTATTTTGGGAAAAACATTCAAGGAGCGAGATCGATGTGTATGTATATCAATTAATAAGTAATAAAAGAGAACATATAAAGTATTTCTGAATTACACATCTTTTAACTTTTTGATAGAAATCATTTCTCGAAAGAAGGAAGAAAATATTAAGCTTTTGTTATAAGTTATGATGATGACTATGTTATTGGCAAGTAAATTTAAATGTAGTTATATCTAAACGAATAATTGTTCCAGCTTCCAAAATAAAACATTACCTTCTGAAAATGAAATTCGAAAAAAAATTCATAAATTACGTAAACTGTTCCGAGTATTAAGTGCATCTTTGTTGCCATGTTTACGAAATTTCGGCCGTTGTAAGCTATGGTCTTCTTCGGGTGCTAGGAATTTGGAACCGAACTCTTTATTTCGATCAGTGGAGTATATCATTATATGGTGATACTACTTCCAGAGACCATTTACTTATCTGTCTTTAAAACATCTACGTAAGTTATTTGTTCCCTACTGCTGTAGCCAGGTATTGAACACACAACTGTTTGGGTCAAGTCACTGGATCTAACTAACGCTTGTTACCGACTAGTCCATCTCTTTATGGAATGTCGGGAATATGAAAATAATGATGAGGACTACAGTCGGAACAATATAAATAGTGTAAACATTTAGTTTGGTTTTATCTTTTCCCTTTCGTTTTTGATGCCTGAATTTTTTCTATCTGACTTGCCTGCCTCTTTCTCTGTGTCTTCTTCATCTCTTTCTTTCTTTCTTTCTTTCTTTTATGTTTATTTTTTTCTTTTTATTCGCGATGTTCGTATATATCTACCTATCTGGTTTGCTGCTTTTCTTATTTGATTCTTGAAGATTTATCTATATTGCCCACACATACAGCACTTAAGGTGAGAGGGAAGAAGGTGAACTTAAAAGAAGAAGAAGCCTAAATTGGTTTCGTTTATTAGTTGTCATAGATACCGCGCCAATGTACATTGTCATGTGTTTCAGTTCCAAGCCGGATGAATGACATTAATATGAAATGAAAGGATATTCCAAAGACAAATAATATAGACGCTAGAAACCGGAAAACGAAAAGTATGGTAAAAAATTACAAACTAGACTTAAAATAAAAAAAGGCGCACCTGGTAATGGTTAAAAAAAAAGATAGTAGATAATGAAAATAAAATAATATAGAGGAAAGAGTAATTCAGGATTACTTTTAAACGAAAACACCGGATGTATACTGGTTCACTTGGGTTCGGATTTAGATGATTAAGATAGAGCAATTGGAATTTATTAAGCTTTACTGATTACAGCAGTATGCAAATAAAAAGTAACACGGCGGGAAATATTATTTTCAAAGCGGGAAGGGCCTGATTTATTTGCGAAAAATTATTTGAAAGTGGTAGTGAAAATATACGCCACATTTTTCATATTTTGAAGAATAACTTGTTTTTTTTTTCAAATATCCTATTAAATATTTTTTCGTCTTAATTATAATATGTAAACTTATTTATAACTGGAACTTTGTGTGTGTGTGTGTGTGTGTGTGTGTGTGTGTGTCCATTACCTATAGACTCCGAAAATTTACACAGTTGTACTATAAGCAACTGCGAGTGTTTTTAGCTAGATTTTGTGTCGAGGTACCCCCGATAAATATCCAAAATCGATAATTTAAAAAACGGGTTATAAAAGGAGTGGTTCGATTTTAATCAAATTTGAAACATTCATAGACAAAGACAAAGACATAGGAAACGATATTCGGAAGTCTCAAGGTTGCAATTCTTACAATAGTGCAGAAAATCGATAATATATATATATAAAAGCTTTCATGACACCCGAGCAACGCCGGGCTATACTGCTAGTATATAATAACGCTGCCCATTCGGGTCTTCACTCCAGACTATTTACAATATCTTTTTTTCAACGCACAACTCCCGGAATGAATACTGAAATTTTAAAAGCAAAATTTTGGTTAACAATAAATATTTTTAATTTTTAGTCAGGGTCAAAAATAGTTGAGGGAAGCTGCAATTGAATTTTGAAAATAAATCAATGCATAATATTCTTCGAATATAAATGACTGTCATCAACTCTAAAACGGATCTAAAGTTTTTGCTAATTGGTCCCTCATCGATTGATCGTTTTTTCCGTTTTAACAAAGTATTGTCTGCAGGACATAATTGAGGGGAAGTCTTGCAAAAACGGGTTTCCTGTGTTTCATGCAGCCTCAAATGTTTATTTCGTCAAGCGTTCGAACATGAAGCGGTGCGATTATATTGAATCAATTGCAGATCTGCTGCTAGGTAATTTAATACACTGGGAAACGTTTTTCCAATAAAATCCATTTTACGCCTTTATATATGTACCATTCATCCCTGCATTGGATTTCACTGTCAGGTCTCGTTTGGTGCTTCTGCTATATATCCCGAGATCCTCCACAAAATTCACCACCGTAACGTGACTTTCCCCTGCCTAATCTATAGCTATTTCCAGCTAGAATAAACTTTCATCTTTGGAATATCGATTTTAAAGGTACCACTATTTTGTTGGCAGTTAGGTCCCAATCGTATTACTCTTTAGTTGGATATAACCATAAGTTAGCTTCATATATTTCATTTTTCTGCGCTTCCTACTTGTGAAACATTCTTTTTTTGTTTCGTTTCTCTGCCACTTTCAGTCTTAAAATTTCAGATGCAACGATAATTGCCGTATTCTGTTTCTGTTAAACATTTTCTGTTATTGTCTTTTGTTCTAACTAAAGACTTCTAATTCTATTCTACACCAAGTTACCTACTAACGTCTTAGTTGCATTATCGCCTTCTTTTGAGAGAAGTGATTAAAAACAAAAAAAAACTGATATCGACGCGTTTTACAATTTCAAAAGAGTCGTGTCTCTACTTGCAACCAGTTGAAAACCGAGGATTCACCAAATGGACACAATGATTTCCAGGGAGTCAGGTCATATCACGTTGAAACCCTTGTCTTTCGTCTCTTCACCAATCATAAGCAACCTGGTCAGTATCTAGATGGGTGACCTTTTCAGAGTACCAGATGCTGTAAGCTTAGAATTACGTGTGTTGTAATGCCTAATGGTTCGGAATGAGAAATTGCAGAGCAGAGGTTGAATTCCTGTCCTGTTTGTTGCATTCACTTACGCGCAAATAGTTTTGTGAAAGGTATGAAAAAAGTATTCTCTCCCTGCTAAGAAGTAAAAAGGAAGACATAACTAAAAATTATTTTTATCTAAAAATGTTAACTCGCCAAATCTTAAAAGAAAACGCCTAAAAATTGGATTTAGCTTTAGATATCTTACAAAAGGTTGATAAACCGTAAAAATAATTCAATCCAACTTCGATACTATTTATATGTTAAATTGCACAGTTTTTCCTGTTTGTTAAAAGGATTTTGGAACTATTAGAGAAAGCCCCAGATAAATCAAAATAAGCCTGGTATTACTCAAAATTATCGTAAAACCGTTCCATAGCCGCCATTAATTTGTCACTTGAGCCACAAACTTTTCTCAGAGATTCTTAACGCCAACTAAAAATCTATTGAAACAAGCTGTCGGCGTCATCTGTTCTTCTTCAAAAGAACTATTCTTTATTATTCCAAACTAATTCGAATTGTGGATTTGGCTATGGGTAAAACGTGTTCCGCAGGAAAGAGAAAATTAAGTTCACCTCTCTGGCCATCATCAACTATTGAAATCTTTGTAAGAAATACTTCAGGTCATCATGTTCTGTGAGACGCTGCCCACAGCACAGCAAATTGCTGAATCACTTGGTTTTTAGGGCACTTATCGCAGCATGAAAACTGTTTACACCATGAAACCTTGCCAAACTCAAGGACATTAATCGATGATATGTGATTCTTCACGTGTTTTCTCGGTTCTACTTTCTTTCTCTTTTGATTTTTCCCCTCTTTTTTTTTGTCCCACATTTTTCATTCTTTCTTTCTAGATTAATCTTTTTTTTCTCTTTTTAAACTCATCTCTTTATTTTTTCTTTTTCATTTCCTTCTGCTTCTTCATATTTTTCCTTTGTTTTTATTTACTTGTTTGGTCGCTTTTCTTTGTTCTTTATTTTAAAACTTTTTCATTTATTACTTTACTTTTTTCTTTGTTTTTTGTTCTTTCCATTTTTCGTTCTTTATATCACTCTTTCTTCGTTCTTTTTTCTTTCCGTCTTTCTTTTTTCTTTAATTTCTTTCTTCTTTCTTTCTGTCATTCTTTTCATTGTTTTTTCTTTTTTCTCTTTTTTCTTTCTCTCTTATTTTTTACCTTTTTTGTACTTTCTTTTTTATCTTTCTTTCTCTTCTTCATTGTCATTTTTCTTTTGTACATTATGAGTGATGTAGACTTACAGAGAATTTGACACAAACAAGAAATTTCAAAGGCAAGAGAAACAGAAAGGGACTTCCAGGCAAGTTTGGTTAAATAGAGAAGCAGCAAGAAGGTATTGTTTTAAATATTTTTTACGTTTTGAAAAATAATTTATTGTCAATACTCAATATTCAATTTAACTAGGAGTTGTTCCTTGTGTGGGAATTTGAACGGGTTATATTTTAAGAAAAGTTTTTAAAGAAAGTGGATATTAAAAAAGAATATTTACAAATGCAAGAATGTAAAATCGGGTAAAAAATGTAGAATGCTTGTCCCTGATTCCGACATCCTTTTGTTTGAGAATTAACTGTTGTCAGCCACACTTTCAAAAGTTGCCTTCCAGTAAATCATTCTTGCTTCAATATTTGTTCAAAGAACTCCACCAGAAGATGACTCCGCTAATTTTCATATATATTGGTATCGTATAAATGAAAAGTTTTAATTGTTATTTTTCTTTTTCATTGATTGTTATTTTTATTTTCACTTTTCTAGGATATCGTAAATTTGATTTTTTTCTTTTTTCTGTTTTTCCTTCCTTTATTGCCTTACATTTTCTCTTATCTTTTGCAAACCAATTTTTTTTATAATTCTCAATATTACATTTAATTGTTTTTCTTGTGTGGGAAACTGAATAGGAATTTAATTTTTTTTTGGGTGGGGGGTAACACTTTTCGACGAAAGGGGATTTTAGGGACTCATAATAAGTTAAACCTTAACCATATAATTACTTTACATCATTTTAAAACGAGTTAATAAGTGTAAATGGGCTCACCTATCATCTGGTCAGAACACCTTTAATATCTATTGAAAAAGAGTAGATATCCATCCCTTGTTCTCTGCTTAGCGTATGGCTTACTGGTCATTTCTTTCTTCTTTTATTTCTTTCTTTTACCAGGTCCCAAATCAACTCTTAATTTTTGGAAGATCAGATCAGGCAGTGGATGTGACTTTCTAATGTGTGGGTACAAGATTTCTAGTTAGTTGGCAACTGGCTCAGATTGATCTTTAGGAGCCCCAATACATAGTAGTGTTTAAAAGGGCTGCTCTGACTAACAGTCCCATTATATTGTGATATTTGAAGTATCATGTTGCGCATGGGTAGGTGTTCTTGAATATATTTCTAGTGTGCAACGTTGAATCCAAATTATGCTCTTTTCTCAGCTAAGCTTCGGCTGGTTTGTTTTGCCAGTGACGAGAGATAGCAGCAATTATGGTGGAGTTTTCTCTCTCCTCAAATTAAACTTCATGGAAAAAACAATAGGAATTAACTAATGACTAAACTAGTAAAAAAACACTTACACTTCTCAGTTTTTCTTTACATATATTCGTGGTATCCGTTCCAAATTCTGCAGCGTAAAATGTTTCTTTTTGAATTTTTTTTTTTAATCATATCACCCCAAGCAAGGCGAAAACGCTACTGATGCGCAGGGGGCTACGTAAGAGTGAAAAGATTGGAAAAGAGAAAAACCGGAAACCACATTCTAAACAGGGAACAAGGGAATGAGCCTCTTCACCTGTTCAATAGACGTGGGTGGAGTGTGAACCGGGTGATAGTTTAGTCTATCTACTCCAATTGAAAAAAAATAAAATAAAATAAGTGTGAAAATATTGGAAAGGAGAAAAAGAGAAAACCGGAAACCACATCCTAAACAGGGAACAGGGGATGAGCCTCTTCACCTGTTCAATAGACGTGGGTGGAGTGTGAAACGGGCGATGGTTTGGTCTATCTACTCCAATTAAAAAAAAAGTTACGAGTGTTGAGTTAACTAAGTTTTAACTTAGTTAAAGTCCAATAAAAAAATGTCTTAGAAAAAAACAACAACAAAACACTCTTAAAGTTAAGCATAAATAAATACAAATTCATGACTTACTAAAATTTTCAAAAATCTAACCAACATGATCGCACGTGCTTCAGTGGCCGTTGACAAAAGAAGAAAGGAAATGGCCGCCATATATATTCGCTCTCTGTGAAACTTACTTCTACATTAACAGTTCTTTGCTAACTGTTTCTTTGCCAACACTTCTCGTTTGTGGAACATCCTTCTAGCTCTATGCTTTTCAGCCAAATTTAATCTGCAAGAACTTTAAATGCAATACCAATTTTTATCTCTTGTTCCTTAATCTTCCCTACCCTCTAAACCCTTGAATATTAGTGGCTTTACTGTCTTGCTTCGTGTGATACCGATTTAAAAGTATTGCTCAAAGCTACAAATGACAGGGATTTGTGGAGTAACATGGTCACGCATGGCATATAGATAGAAAACTAATATGTGTAAAACATCTGTTCGCTGTATTAATTGGTCTGACAATAGATAACGAACCTCTGGTTTTAGAATTTTCCTCTTTAGTAATTATACTCAATCACTTTCTTTCATTATTTCATTATCTCTTTCTTTCTTTTTTCTTTCTTTCTTTCTTTCTTTCTTTCTTTCGTTTGTTCGTTCTTTCTTTAATTCATTTATTCATTCTGTCTTTTTCTCATTCATTTTTCTGTCTTTGTCTGATATCCAGTCTACCTGAAACTCGACGCCTAATCACGACTGTCTTTCAATTAATCAAACTCCTCTCAGAAATTCCAAAACAACCTCTAACGCTTCATCAAAACCAATCAAAGGTGGTTGGAAACAATTTGAAGCCCTCGGCATCTTCTATCTCAAGTGAACACAGGGAAAAGACGGTGGTAATTGCCTGAGTGCAACCTAACGAGTAGGGCGACTCATCGCACATGCGCAACCTGTCTTCCGGTTGTGACCATCGGGTCAAGCCGAAGGTTTTAAGCCTCCTTACTGGTCAATTCATCTCGGCAGCGGCGACCCATGGATAATTGCAAGAATTTAATCACCACGTCCAATCGGCGGTCATGTTTGAAAGTCACGTTTAGTTCATTGCACCAAAAGCAACAAGAATTATCATATCAGAAAATTCCACTAAAGACGATGATTGAGAAATAGAACTGTATACACGTTCGGAGTAACACAGCGTAACATGTTATTTATTATTATTATCATTTTCTTAGGGTTTTACTGTACACACAATTTTTTCCGGGTTCTAACCAGAGACCTAAGTTGAGAAATGTCTTTATGATATTTTCAACTAATCATTTTCTGCAAAATAAATCAACTTAAGATCACACATTTTTACTCAAAAGAAGCTTTTCTTAATGTGTGATCTGTACCTTCAAGCATATATTTTGTATTTCCTTATGACATGTGTTACCAGACATCCCTTCAATGAGTTTATATCGGGTAAAATAAATCTCAGGGCTCCAACTGTAATTATTGATGTTCTCACAAAATCTCAGTATTCAAAATTGTAAATGAACCTGTCTACTGACAAGATTTAATTTGTTTGAGGAAGATATGTGCGTTGTAGTGCAGTAGATATCAGCTCCGAACAAGAAATGGGGAAGACAAGTTCGAAAT
The DNA here is from genome assembly GCA_037127315.1 of Ascarosepion bandense. Classification (NCBI taxonomy): domain Eukaryota; kingdom Metazoa; phylum Mollusca; class Cephalopoda; order Sepiida; family Sepiidae; genus Ascarosepion; species Ascarosepion bandense. Next base: position 213,743 of record JBBBDQ010001738.1, on the reverse strand, counting down.
CAAGTTGAAATTCTTGCATTCACAGATTTTTCGATACATAATCGCCCAATCGTGTATCACGTATGACACTTTAACTGAGTGATTAGAATATTTCAGAACTTATACTAGGATCAAACAGTCTGCATGCAGATAGAAAATGATTACTGTATTTGGTTGTCACACATGAAATGACTCATTTCGTTTGATTGTTGTTTCAGTTTCTAACGAAATATATAAAAAAAAATCTTTATTTATTTCTCACTGTTTTTCATTCCAGATAATGTTTCTTTCGATATAGTTCAATGATTAATATTACATCTACTTAACGTTGAACTACCGGTCACCGTACGATCATCGAAGTTAAGCAACGTCGAGCCTGATAGAGACTTAGATGACTGACAGCTTGGGAATACCAGGTGCTGTAAGTTTCAGATCAGGTCAGTGAGAAGGGTAGTGTAGACACCTTGCAGGACCAAAAACAAAACCTATCGAAGAGTGGAAGAGCTCCTATGAGTCAACAGCGACCTACAGAAGCAAACCAGCTATATAGTCTTCGCCAACACACATTGACTAGTGTGGTGAGTACGGAAATCTGAAATGATTGATACGAAAACAGTGCAAGTCATGTAGAGAAACGAGAGCGAAAGAACCGTTGTCCAGAATCGAATTCAATGAAAGGATATAGCGCAATAAAAATAATTACAATGAAGCAATATCGTCGTGGTGCAGTGGATATAGGCTCGGAACGAGAAATCGGGAAGCCGAGTTCGAATTCCAGTTGAATTCCTTGCATTCACTTACGCGCAAATACCATTGGGAAAGGTACTAATCCGTCTCTTCCCTCCAGTTATGGGTTAAATAATAGGACAGATTGGGTTTTATACCCTTGGTCGGCAACCAGTCTCCCGCAGAATGCAATGGCAACCTACTGCGGGATAATCTTCCGCCCAGTCAGTCATGTCACTTTCGAAACATGATCACCTAAGCATGTATCACGTATGGGACTTAACTGACTGAAGCAATATCGAGTAATCTTACTAAATATGTATAAACTGTGAAAAAGAACCATTTTTGTATCGCATCAATACACGCTATGAGAAATAAATTACAGTCAATCATTAACATGGTGCCTATTTTAACTAAATGAATTATCTAACATTTCAGAAGCAGTATATAAATTTCCTATAAAATTCACCAATTTATGTGTAACAATCTCATATACCAAAATAAAATGAAACGTTAAACAAGGATTTATATTCTCACAGGATTTATTTAATTATTATACAGAAGTTATCTTGAGAAAATCAGTCCTACAAGAAAGTCAATATTGGTGTCAGTCAATCTTATAAACATAATAAATGTAAATGAAAAATTCTGCTACTAAATACAGAAATAACCACTCAGAGCATTTTTTATAATCATATCGCACCAAGCAAAGCATTTTACTGCCACTGTTTTGCAGTGGGTTACATAGGAGGAGAGTTATGAGAAAGAGTGAAAAGTTATGGGGTGCCAGGAAGTGGGTAAGAGAATACTGATGAGCGTGGAATGGACGGTAAAAGTACATGAGAAAAAGGATGCAGGTTAGAGAGATAGTAGATGACTATTGACTTTACATTTAAATTCTTGGAGATTGTAGCTGTCAGGAAAGCAAGTGAATGAAAGAGATATCCACAGGCGGGACGTGCGAGAAAATAAGCTGCTAGAGTAGAATTCGCGTTTACATTTTATTGATTTCACAGTAAAAGAGGGTGCCTTGTTGCTAGTCTTGTGGCTCGAGTAAATTTATATATAGGAGGCACGAGTGAGCCAAGTTCATTGAAATAGAGGCCGTGAAAGTATTTACAGAAGAGACACACGGAAGCCACATTGCGCCGGTGAGAAAGTGACTGTATCTGAGCTGCCAAGTCGGGATCTATTAATATACAGACTCTCCGTTGGATTTTATCAAGAACATCTAGGTGGATAGCAGGAGCTAGTGAAAGAAAGTGATAAAAACGACCAAATATCCGTTGTATGAAGACATAATATATTGTTCCGAGCAAAAAGATAAATCCAACTAATGAACTACAAATTGAAATTATTAAATCAAGGAAGAGCATAATTATCTGCATGTAAAATCCGTCCGTCTAAAATAGCGATCGAAACGGAACGTTCGAAAGAAATGCAAACAGGTAAGATGGTACAAACTAGAGTTTCTTTCTTAGGGTGTATAGCTTAGTACAATCGTTAGTTAAGTGCCATACGTGAAACACGCTTCGGCGATCATGTCTCGAATGAGACATGACTGACTGGGCAGAAGATTATCCAGGAGTAGGTTGCCATTGCTTTCTGTAGTAGACTGATTGTCAGCCAAGGCTATAGAACCCAATCTGTCGTGTTATTTCATCCATAACTGGAAAAAAGAGATGGATTAATACCTTTCCCAATGGTATTTGCGCGGAAGTGAATGTAATAAATTCAACTGGAATTCGTACTCGGCTCCCCGATTTCTCGTTCCGAGCCTATATCCACTGCACCACAACGCACATCCGTATTACTACAATACATTTTCATTATTTAGGGGAGAATTAAGTTTTATTATTTAGCATAAAACTCATTATTTAAAAAATAATTTTTGCATATTTTTCTTTACGTTTTTAAAGTCTTTTATATACATATATACAAGAATCCAGTTTTCTACAATTCCCAGAACAATAAACACCTCCCAAGGTCAAAACACTAGAAAAAAGTTAGGATTTACTTCCACAAAAAACATTTACGCATGACTAACTGTATGTTGCATGCTCAAAATTAAGAATTCTTAAGAATTTATTCATTGTTGATAAAAAAAAATTTGAAGTTATATTCAAATTAAGTTGAAACAAAAAAAATTGTTTAACCGCAAAATAAGGATTATTCAAAGTATTTTTAAACCAATCCGCTTATTCAAATTTCATCGATTCGTTTGCAAAACTGAAAGAAACGAAGTTTGTGAATTTCAACAAAAAAAGAAGCGATAAATTCAACAGTACTAAATGCTATGAGTGTGTTATCAAACCATTCTGGAATATATATATATATATATATATATATATATATATATATATATATATATATATATATATATATATATATATATATATGTATATATATATAAGTATGGGTGGAATAATATTCCCTTATCCAATGAAACACAATTTTTAAAAAATTGCTCAATACAAAGTAGAGCTAATAATATTTATTCAGAAATTATAACATGGATATGTTACAATATCACTAAATAGTAGCTATTTTGTAGTGATATTGTAACATATCCATGTTATAATTTCTGAAGAAATATTATATATATATCTAAAATATTAAAATTAGTCATCCGCAGACAGTTCTATTTCGCTGTATCACAGACAACAGATTGCTTTTATCCAGGATTTTCACCCGACTGAATTGACATCAGTCGGCGATTCTACCGCTGATCTATGGGCGCTCGGTAGAAGAAAGCAGACTTTTAGCGTGTGATATACCATATTTAGAACCACATATTTAGAATATATTTATTTAGAGTTTTCATAGAGGCCGGAAAAATGTGATGCATGAACCCGAAGTCACATTAGAATACCGACTGATGTCTTTAAAATGTTAAGCTTTTTATAAAGAAACAGGATAAATTTCATTAGAAACAAACAAGAGAGTAATAAACTGTTACGTAATATCTGTCCTCTTCTGTTGCAATAAACGCCGGAATATTTTTTTAACAGACAACGCAACAAAAATGTAGCTCTACATAATCTTTTTGAGAAAGCTATGGATCTGACCAACGACGAAGTTCTGAGGAAAACAGAACCAATGTGGTCGCTTATAAATAGAACCAGAAAGAGACAATTGGAATTTCTGTAGCGTATAGTAAGCAAAGAGGGTTTGGAGAATTTAAAACTCGATTGACATATGGATGGTGAAAAAACAACTATTAATGCGCATGTGTAAAGAGTTATCAAAAGAGGGACTAGCATAATAGCAAAACGATAAAACATATTAATATCTACACAAAATAGGAAGTTGTGGAGATCCATGATTTAATACGTTTTGAAGCACATAGAATAAAAAAGATGCACATAACAACATATTCAACTTTCTCAGTCGTGGTATTTGAGGCTTTTTTTTTTTTAATTCGGGTATGTATTCCGGTCTCTTATAAGGATCTTAGCAACTTTGTAGTATAAAATCTGCCTATTAATCATATTTAAATATCTGTGTTTTTAGGACTCTCTTTTTCTCTTTTCGGAAACCACACATTCCACTTTTATTTGAGTAACCAAGATATAAGCTGAGGATACCATGGATAGAACATATGAGCGTGTTGCATCGTGGAACGAAGAGATACACAAAAAAATGTAGCTGAACTACTTTATTAACAGAGTGGTACAAGCAAGATGTATATGAAATATTTTCACTCTCTCGCAGTAGTAGGTGTTACTTTCGGAAGTCCGTGATAATGACATCTCCCGTGCTAAGCATACATTTTCTTTTATACATCTGAGCGACCGGATGTACATGGTACGAGCCACGACACAATATAGCAACGGAAATGAAAAGGGAAATTGATACTTAAAACCAGGAAAAACAGTTAAAGTTTTCTGGGACAGTAGTAGGGAATGAGGGCTTGGAGAATGTGATATCCACGGACGGATAGAGGGAAGTAGAGACAAGGGAAATCAACGCATTATATACTTGATGGAGTTCAGATTAATGATGGGGATTTGCGGAAGGCGATTATTACCTACGTCCTGAAGGGACACAGTGTATAGAAGAAGAAGAACAAAGATATTAGATCAGTTTTCAGAATATTAGACAGTCACAGAGGTTCAGCTTCACATATAAATTGTTGACGTTCAATATACGCTGTTTTTATTTAATTGAATAGATCGGCCAGCCTAGATAGATAGATAGATAGATAGATAGATAGATAGATAGATAGATAGATGGATAGATAGATCTGAAGAGAATAGAACTGAGAGGTAAGTGCAGGGAAAGAGAAAGAGAGAGAGTAGGCAAAATATAGATAGATAGATAGATAGATAGATAGATAGATAGATAGATAGATACTGAGAATAAACTAAAAAGATAGATAGATAGATAGATAGATAGATAGATAGATAGATAGATTTGAATAGAATAGGACTCAGTGTAAATTGAGGAAAAGATAGAGAGAGTGACCAAAAGATAGATAGATAGATAGATAGATAGATAGATAGATAGATAGATAGATAGATTTGAATAGAATAGGACTCAGTGTAAATTGAGGAAAAGATAGAGAGAGTGACCAAAAGATAGATAGATAGATAGATAGATAGATCTGAAGAGAATAGGACTGAGAGGAAAATAGAGGGAAAGAGAGTGAGTGAGCCAAAAAGAAAAAGATGGAAAAAGTGAAATAGATAGATAGATAGATAGATAGATAGATAGATAGATAGATAGATAGATAGATCTAAAGAGAATAGGACTGAGAGGAAAATAGAGGGAAAGAGAGTGAGTGAACCAAAAAGAAAAAGATGGAAAAAGTGAAATAGATAGATAGATAGATAGATAGATAGATAGATAGATAGATAGATAGATAGATAGATAGATAGATAGATCTGAAGAGAATAGGACTGAGAGGAAAATAGAGGGGACAGAGAGTGAGTGAGCCAAAAAGAAAAATATGGAAAAAGTATAATAGATAGATAGATAGATAGATAGATAGATAGATAGATAGATAGATAGATATGGACAGAATGTGATTGAAAGGTAGACGGAGGAAAAGATAGAACAGAGAGCAAGAGATAGATAGATAGATAGATAGATAGATAGATAGATAGATAGATAGATGGCGGTAAAGACATTAGCTTTTGTTTGAAGATATTCGTGCGATTGTGGATCTTTTCAAGCAGTAGCGTATCTTTTATTCAATCGTAATCTGCCAATTCCACGTGATGGAATCGGACTAATATGTCTGAGACTCGGCGCTAACACTGCCCTTTCCCGCACAAATATGCGTCTATTATTCCTTGCATAGCATGACAGGAGGTGTTGTCATCTGTTTCTTCCGCGAAATAAACGACACCGCTTATCATGTTGCAAAGTAAGCCTTCGTTTTCTTTTCTCTTACCCCGGGTTCTAACAAAGTGCCAGCAACTCTTTCACTCACCCAAATGACAGATATCCGATGGATATGTTTTTTTTTAAAACCACTTCATTATGACGTGATAGACCTTTTAAAAAAAGTTTTCTTATTTGTCTCAAGTAGGTTTTCATTTTTTTTTTTAATAATCTCACCCCAAGCAAGGGCATTCTACTGTCACTGCTGCGCAGGGTGTTACATAGGGGAAAGTAATGAGAAAGAGGGGTTAGTTATAGGAAATGTCAAGAGGAGGGTAATAGACAGATGAGGATACCGATGATGTGGGTGGAATAGATGGAAAAAGAACTAATGCGAGTTAGTGTGATAGGAGATGTATAATGACTTTATACTTAAATTCCTGGGGATTGTAGCTGTCGGGGAAGCAAGTATGTGGAAGGGAATTCCACAGTTGGGAAGTGCGTGAAAAGAAGCTGTTAGAGTAGAAATTGCGGTTACAGTTTATCGGTTTCACTGTAAAAGGGTAGGACCTAGTTGCTAATCTAGTGGCTCGTGTAAATTCATACCCAGGGGCGCTAGTGATCTAAGTTCATTGGAGCAGAAACCGTGAAACTATTTATAGAAGAGGTACAGGGCAGCCACGTCACGCCGGTGATAGAGCGACTGCGGCCGAGCTGCTAAGTCGGTCTCATTGCAGATTCTCCGTTGGACATTGTCAAGAACCCCGAGGTGAATAGCAGGAACACCCGACCAGATGTGGTAGCAGTATTCAATAAACGGGTGGATTGTAGATTTATATATGTTCAGGATGGATTCAGTCGGGAAATAGTTCCTGGCCCTGAAGAGTGAACCGAACTTCTTGGCAGCAGATTTAGCAATGAATTCAATATAGTCATTCCACTTAAGGTCCGCTGAGAGTTGGTTTTACAAACGTTTCTATTCCTATTATGCAACCTTGAATGTAGCCAAAAAGCGGTGTGTTATTTGTTACATATAAGGACACTGCCATTAATTAATGACAACCTTTCTGTAAACAGCTTTGTTTTTTGACATCTTGTACATTTCGTTACATCTTGTAGCGTTTTTTTGTCATTTAACAGCAGGTTTTTCCAGCGTTGCCCAGGATCTAATTTTCTCTAAATAATTATATAGAGAGCCAATTCATTTTATTTGTATAGATTATTAAAATAACGAAGAAAAGAAACTGTAACTGATAATCAGTTAATTAAATCAATTCTCTTCGTCACTTTTACAAAAATTTACAATGACGTATGAAATCATGGTTTCCCTAGATAGAAAAAGAATTGACTATGTGCTTAACGAAAAAGTGGAAACCAGATTTCGCAAGTAGGTATTAGAATTATTTTTGACCAATAGGAGCGACCTGTAAGACTTGGAAGGACTTGGCAATACAGTGTGAAATTCAAAAGGACTATATAAATGGCCTCGACTGTCAGTAAAGAGTGACTGATGGGAGCCGAGAGACGAAATAACTATAATGTAACCAACTTCAAATCGACCTTGGGAATAAGGTCATGTCGCACCTTGTTCTCTTTCTCTTTCTTATCTATTTCAACAATTACTACTAAAACATTTTGTACGAACTCTAACCTTAACTTCTTATTAATGTTTCTAATTGAATATTACCTTCTAAGACATGTGTTATTATTTCCTTTTAAGAAATTTCTATTTTAAAAAATCAAAATGTATATTTTATTCTTCTTCTGCTATTCCACACAATTCCACATATTCCAACCTGCTGACAACGCACCTACCGATGAAAACCCGATGATAATTCAATATAAATCCTGTAAGCTATAGGGAGTTCGGTTAAGTCTGGCACAAGGCCGAACCAAGAAAAATTCACCAGCTCCCTTCGCTACAAAACTATGAATTAATTTACTCTCAAAAATGTTTTACTTCCCTTGCCATTACTTTTTTCGTGGGAATAAATATATATTTCCCACAAGTAATAGCTTACTTGACCTTATATATTTTAACTTTCATGTCCTTCAGTGTTGATCATTCGGGTCGGGATCAAAACGAAATATCTGCTCTCTACTTTTACAAGAAAAAAGTGGGTGTCTGGTTCCGCGGATTCCAACTCTGCGGTGTCACCTCATTTTATAAAAGAATCGAGGTCGGTGGAATATCGTGGCTACTGGTGTCGCACGTATTAGGCAAATTACCTACTGACCAAAGGCAGTTCCACCTTAAAAAGACCTTGGGCACATCTAGCCACTTATGGATGTGAGTAAAGAGATTCTGTGATTTACGATCTATATGCATGTCAATTTTGACAGAAAAAAAACTGAAATCAACAAGAGACAGAAACATGCATTTTTTTTAGATAGATTTATTTATTTTATAAGGAGTAAACCGTTTTTTGGTATAATTTTTTCACTTTTTTAAATCTTTATTTTAAACAATACTCCCTATCACTTTTGTGTATCTACTCTCTCTCTCTCTCTCTCTCTCTCTCTCTCTCTCTCTTATATATATATATATATATATATATATATATATATGAATATATAATTTGTAAACGAGGTATTACGCAACCTAGGTTTCTACCATGTGGTGTCTTCAGGCGAATTGCAATAACTGATTTTACCGTTTACCCTTTATATTTTAAGAACGCTCACGTAACGTTAGTTTTTTAAGCTCACGTGATGGGGTAGAATTTTTGAACGCGTAATTTTTAAAATTTCAAGAAATTATAACGTTTCCACACATGGTTGTATGAATGTAATAGGTATTTTTCAGTATGGTTTCACTTAGTCATAATTTCTGTACTTCCATTCAATAGTTCATTTTTCTTTGGGAATAGCATTATCGCTAACTTTTTTCCTGGCACAGTCGACATATTTTGCCACCGTTTAAGGCTTAACTGCTTTCACTATGCTCCACGATATGTTTGGGTCTTTTTCCATATTTTAATTTCAATTTCCACACGTGGCTAGCCAATTTTGTACAGATTTTTAAGTTTTTTTATTTTGAATGTAGACTTGTGATTGAACTACCTGGTCTTAAGGGTGTCTTTGGTTGATCCAAAATATATTTTATTTTGGCCTTTTAAGTCATGTACTTTTGTTTTGTAAATGACTTCTTTTGTATTCCAAAGTCCTTCAAGTGGGCACTTATTTTTGTCCCCGTAGTTGCATTCTTTACTAGTGATCTTGTTTTGTACTAATACTATCACAATGTCTGGCGTTTTGTTTTTCATGAAAATATCTAAATTACCAGTACAACTATAACTTAGCTTGATTGTGTATCTATTGAAAATTTTGTTTAGTTTTGAGCTTTTTGGAATGTGTCTATCTATCAGTTTAAAAAATAGTTGTCCTATATTGGTCTTTACCTCTAAAATAAATGGTGGTTTGAACCAGATAATGTTTCATTTTCTATTATAGTTTTTTGTTTGTCTGCTTGGTTTATCAATTACATAGAGAGCTCAATGGACATTATCCAGAGTAAATATATTGCGTGGAAAACTCAACACATAATGAAACAGTTATAAATCAAGAATTTATTTCAGCAATGTAAAAAATACATGAATTGATAAATAAATAAATGTTAATTTCACTCAGAATATTAAAAAGAAACGTTTATAACAGGGATTTTTAAGCAGGAAATAAATTGAGAATCCGTACATCAAATCACACATACACCACAATACAGAATAAGAAATTAAATCACACATACATAAAACAATTACCAACAAATTATACACATAAAAAAGAGGAAGATATATACATGCACAAAACAACAACCAGACAGAAATAATCATACAAATATTATTTAGCAAAGAAATAAATACTTACACAAAAAGTGGGTAGCAATTAACACAACATCGTCATCTTCCTTTCATGTACATTGTCCCTTCAGGACGTAGGCGATCATGGCATTCCACGTCTCCCTATCCCTGGTGGCTCTTAGCACGTTTTCTCCTGTAACATCTCTTTCAGTCCCCGTTCTGTCATCCACCTGCTCAGGCCTTTTAAATATGTTATCCGCTGCCTTTCATCTGTCTCTTTTCCCCCTCTATCTGGACTGTTAGTATCAGTTACTGCAACCCTCCTTCCTCAATGCATGTCCCAGAAACTTCCTGCTTCTCTTCCTGATGTTCACTGTTAATTTTCTTTTCGTTATCATTTTTTTCTAGCACCTCATCATTGCTCATATACTCGGTCCATAATATCCGAAGCATCCTTCGGTAGAACCAGACTTCAGCTGCTTCAAGTTTTCCCTTCATCTCCGATGATATTATCCAACATTAACTGCCATATTGAAGAACTGAAATCACATAACATTCTAGGACTCACTTCTGTGTTTCTAGTGAAAGATTTCTATGTCTTAGTGCTTTACTAAGCTTCTGGGACGCGTCCTTCCCCATGCCAATTCTCCTTCGGTCCTCTGTATTGCATTTTCCACCTTCTGTTAGAACAGCTTCCTTGGTATTTTAATTTTTGAAATATTTTGCCGTCATTTTTAACAGCAGGGTTACTTTCGTTTTTTTATATATTTTTTGTTTCTTTCTTTTACTTCTTTATATACCGTTGCTATTACTTCATACTGTTGTTTAAATATGTTTATGATTCCATTTTTAATTACTTTTCTTTCGACATAATTTATTATGTTCGTTATTAATTAAGTTGTAGTTCTTAATGTTTTCTTTATTTTGTTTCATTACCTCTTTCGTTTGTTTTCTTTCCTTACATGTAATTTCTATTTTTTCTCAATTTGTTTTCCTTCTTTTTAAATTTACACTTTTTTAATGATATTTTTATTATTTTCTTTTAATGATTTTATATTCGGTGTTATAAGTATTTATTTCCTATTTTGTAAGTCGTAATATTTTCTTTCTTTTTTTTCTTTTTTTTGTTTCATTTTCATCATTGATTTTTATCTTTCCTTTTTGCTAGTATCTTTTTCCGTCTTCATTTTACTTATTTATTTGCATTATTTATTTGCCTTAAAGTATTAGAAAGCTAAGTCTAAATCATATGACTTTAGACTTTGCTTTCTAATAATGAAACTTTTACTGGTTTTTCTATCTTAAATAACTTATGACTATCGGAATTAATTGTATAATTTTACTTCATAACATTTTCTTTCCTTGTTAGCATTTTCATCTTTCATTCCTCCTTTTTGTCTTTTGTTCAATTTTCCTCTTTAAACCTTTGTCTTTATTTGTTACTAGCTTACTTCGTCCTTTTATTCCATTTTTCCTTCGTAGTTAATATCTTTCGACTTTATCATATATTTTTTATGATTTTTTTTCATATTTCTTTCGTCAAAATTAATTTCTATCGGCAGTAATTGTATATTTTTTATTTCTTAATATTTTCTATTTTTTGTTCCTTTCTTTCTTCATTTTCTCTTTGACTTGTCTTTCCTTGTTTTTATGTTTTTATATCTTTACTTGAAACACAATCTTTTCACCATTCGTTTTTATCATGTCATTTCTTCTTAGATTTTGAAATTTAGATTCTATTATTTTTTAATCTTACTCTCAATATATTCATTAATATTTCATAATGACCCTACGCTTAAAGTTTCTTGGAAACATCTATCATTTTCAACAGATTAAATCACGGTTTTTATAAACCTTTTTTCTTTCATCTTATGTGATATAAATGAACACGTCAATGTATTTTACCCCCCAATATAATCGAATAAACCGAGTTAGAATAGATTAATATATAATCTTTTCAAGATTTCTTTATTGAAATCCGTAGATTGACAGGGAAAAATAACGTTGCAAAATAAAATTTATTTTGTTTAGATGAAAAGTCATTTTCTTCATTCAGCTATTTACTTTTTTCATATTTTTGAGCGTATAACTTCATTTAAATATTATATTTTACAGCTTTTTATCTTTTTTTATCTTTTTGCCTGTTTTATTTATATTCTTCACTTTTGGTAGTTCATTAACGATTTAGGTATTTTATTCTATATGTTTTTATTTCTAATTTCCGTGTTGAGGAAGCTTACTTACGATCCCTCGTGCGGTCACTGAAATTAAAACCTGAATGTGCGGGTGGTGTAATAGAAAACGTTATGGAATTTGAAATCGGAGAACAATGGTCCAATTCTAATGGTGTTACTTATATTCACTTAAGCGCAAATTTGAATAGGTATGAATCTATCAGTTCTATCCCCAGCTATGGGTCGATTAGTATAAATTCTCGCAGTCTATTAGAAGGAATTCTCTGAGTAAAAAATTGTCTCAGGAAATATCTTAAAACCTAAAAGTATTTTCTGTTTTCAGTTACCAGCAAACGTTAATAGCCATAAAAAACATTTCAAGAATTCATTTTTAATTAGTTTTCTTGCTTTTACTTTCATACTTTACTATTCTCTCATTCCATAATCTTTACATTCGTAAGGAGAATTTTCTCGATTGTATAGTAAACTTGTCGATTTTTCAAACTTTCAAAGCATAAACGACGCAGAATAATCTTTGTTATATGATTTTATTATAGAAAGAAAAATATTCTTCTTGGTCGTTAAACTTGCAGTTTTTCGGAACTTGTTATTTCGTATTCTTCAGAGAACTCGTGTACTCTATAACCTTCTCGGAATTTAGAACGAAACCCTTTATTCAATCCACGGAGTTAGATGGCTGTCCTTCTGTTTGCTATGCTTAGGGGATAATCCGTATTACATAATACACTCTAGCCTCTTTGTTAAGAGACACATTGCGTAGGGGATTAAAGCGTTATTTTTAAATATGTTTATTTAGTTTCATAACAGTGGGCAGTTCAATCCATGGGTCGAGCAGTGCGATAAAGTTAGGTACACTTATGAAATAAAATAAATAGATTTGAAATAAAATAATGAATAAGACTGCAGAGTGTTTGAAGCTATAGAGAGATGGTTAATGTTAATTTTGAATTGGACTTTTGTCAAACATAACCAAACTCCCTACAACTTAGGATTATTTTCTATCATCAGAAGGTTGTACATTGGAATGTGTGGATTCCGTGGAAGAATAAAAGTGTACTTTTTGCTTGTTTGAATATAAATTTATTAATGAAATGAACAACATGAATTTAAAAGATTATGAGAAACAAGTAATGAGTAAAAGGTATCAAGAGAATTAATAGTAGTCCTTGCATGAGTGAGTTTATGTGTACGTAATTAGGAACGTATGTGTGTATGTATGTATGAGTGTTATCTTTGAGTTGGAGGGTCTTTGAAGGTATGGCTCACGGTGAATGCTGAAAAGGCAAGAGGTGAGTGGTGAACGATTAAGAAGTAACAAGAGGTGAGAGTAAAAAATGGGGACTAATAATAACGATCAGGGTGTATGATGAAATTTGTTTGGCCTTGAAAAATATTATATCATTCGTGTTTGATTCAGATTTCTATCACGTCCAGATACTATTGGCTCGATTGTCGATTATTTGTCCTGCGGTCATTGTCTGAGATTGACGTTACTCCAAAGAATCGTATAAAAATTATAACGCTGCACAAACACAACGGCAATCCTTACAGAGAGGTCGCGAATATTCTGGTGTGTCAGCCTTTTTTTTTGACTGACTGTCGTTTTATCAAGGCGAACAAACAAACTGGATCTATCTAGCCAAAACGTAAAAGAAAATGCGGCGAGAAGAGAAAAACAACATCAAGAGCCGAGGTAAACGTGATCAGGGAAAGTTTGAAAGATTTTAAGAAAAACGTTATTCGTTTAGTTTCAATTAATTTGCACAAGGTTGTAAGTGAATCGAAACAAATATATAGAGAGAGGAAGAAAAGACGAAGTAAGGTGAGTCCGACTACAAATAGGGACCATATATATGCTGAAGAAAATCAATCAAAATGTATAAAATTCCAAGTTTCACTTGCGGGGAAACATCTTTTAGTTGAAGAAACTCACTCAGCCCAAAAAGACATACAAGTAAACCAAAACAAGAATACGATTTGAAAGCACTAAAACCGTTAACATAACGCCCTACCTTAAAGAAATAAGTTTATTCCAAAATATATTACACCTACAATGTATAATCTATAAACTATGAATCTATACAATACGTTTCTACTGAAATTATTATATATTATTAAAAAATAATATCTGTAGATCAAGATATAAGATTTCATTCAAAATACTTACATTCTGGCGTTAACCCAACCAAACAACCGGCATTAAAAAACACATAGAGGTTGATATCCTGCTGAACAATCAATCAACCTTAGTTTCGACCCCAATCACAAAACCGCATCAAGTACAGAAACCGTGGTCTTCTCTCACCATTTTCCATCTGTATACCTCATGGGAATTAATTTTTCCAAGCTTTTCTTAATTATGTGTTCATGAAATGTTTGCTGTAACATTTGTGCAAAAAATTCCTTCACAAGTAAAATTCTCTTAATACCCACCACACCAGACTTCAAATAATTAATAATTTGCGTAATATCATGACAAGAAAAATAAGATAAAAGATAATGACTACTAAAATTCATCATAGATGAGATGTGAATATAGTTTCTTCTATATAAGACGCTTCAATTAACGCACTGACACTCTTCAGGGAGCTTTTTATTTTTCACATTTTCTTTTAATATATATATATATATATATATATATATATATATATTCCGTTTATTACTTTCATCCTTTTATTTATGTTGCATTCACTTGAGAATTTCAAATTTTGCATTTTATTTTTTAATTCTTTTGCATCTTTGTTCAGTTTTTTATTTTGAATGCATACAAACCATATGTTCTTAATTTCTTTTAATAAAGTAACATCCCATATCTATTTACTAATATTATTAGAAAAATAAGTCATAAGGCAATATGTGGCGCGAGGAATTTTGTATTAGGCCAGTCATCTCATGAATAAGAACCTAAATATATAGAGTGTTTTTGTTTAAAATGTCACAGCTTTGGGGATTTCTAACACGGATCTTCATCAACGAGGTGAGCAATTTTATATGACCTACACTAATGAGTAATATGAACAGTCCTTGCTCGAGTGTGTTGTCTAGGGTGACATGACTTACGCTAACAGAAAAGGAATTCGAATTATTTATTTTTCCTTCATTTTCTGTTATATCTATCTATCTATCTATCTATCTATCTATCTATCTATCTATCTATCTATCTATCCTGGTTTGTTTATATCTATCTATCTATCTATCTATCTATCTATCTATCTATCTATCTATCTATCCTGGTCTGTTTATAGATATATATATATATACATATATATATATATATACATATATATATATATATATATATCTGGTTCGTCTATATCTATCTATCTATCTATCTATCTATCTATCTATCTATCTATCTATCCTTGTCTGTTCATATCTATCTATCTATCTATCTATCTATCTATCTATCCTTGTCTGTTCATCTATCTATCTATCTATCTATCTATCTATCTATCCTGGTTTGTTTATATCTATCTATCTATCTATCTATCTATCTATCTATCTATCTATCTATCTATCTATCCTGGTCTGTTTATATATATATATATATATATATATATATATATCCTGGTACGTCTATATCTATCTATCTATCTATCTATCTATCTATCTATCTATCTATCTTCCATGGTCTATTCATTCTATATGTCTAACCCATCTATCTATGCCAATATATATATAAAGAAAATATAAATTATCAGATGATGACAAAACGAAATTGTTGCAAAAGAAAAACAAAGTGAAATAAATTTTTTACTTACTGCTTTCTTTTCTTTTCTTTTTATTGATTTTATCTATCTATCTATCTATCTATCTATCTATCTATCTATCTATCTATCTATCTATCTGTTATGATGCTCTGTCTATAGGAATGGATTCTTCCTCTATCAATACACTAACCAGCGGGACATCCGGGGAGGCACTCTCGAGACAGTCGAGACGCAGCGTAAATATACAGTTCGGACTTACTCTTCTATTTGCTGATTACTAACGCTTATTATTGTATATATGTCTTTTGTTATCCTACTACACTGTTTGAACCTGCCTTCGTGTTCCCCTGTCTTACTTACGAGCCCGAACAAGGCCACAATATTTTGGCGACGAAGATTCGCCACAGCAGTATCTATCTATCTATCTATCTATCTATCTATCTATCTATCTATCTATCTGTCTGTTCATCTATCTATCTATCTATCTATCTATCTATCTATCTATCTATCCTTGGTCTGTTCATATCTATCTATCTATCTATCTATCTATCTATCTATCTATCTATCTATCTATCTATCTATCACGTGCAACGGTTAAATTGTCACTTTTTATATAGTTAAATTAGCATATTCTCCTTGATTATTTTATATTTTTGTCAACTGAACAATATACTATGGTCAGCCGGTTACCGTTTCTGAGAAAAAGATAACACGATAAACTCCGTCAGAAATTTGAAAGCTTTACAGTTTGGCATTCACACCGGAAGCTTTAATACAAACATTTCAGAAAGTTTGGGTGTCAATCTTTGGAAGTGCATAGGATTCGTAAAAGCTTTGAAAGATATATCAAGTCAGCATCATGGTGTTGGAAGTCAAACTAATGAGGGTGACTTAAATCTTCCATTCATCTTCTCACAGGCCCTCAGACTTAACACGGAAGCTTACATCAAGTGACTTGAGTATATAGTGCTGCCCTTGGTCAAGAGGCTGACTGCTGGAAGACTCTATGTCTGGCAACAGGAAAATCTGCACCAAGGCATACAAGCAATAAGCTCATAACTGTCAGAAAATCTCTACTACCACATCACAACTTACATCTCACCATGTACCTCCCCTGACTACAACCCCCCCTTATATAGCATATGCGTGAAGTTAAGAAAGGGATAAAGGAAACTCCTTGTAAATTCAAATATGATCCAAAAGCAAGAATTATGGCAGCATTCATCAATTAAACAATGATACCTTTCAGGAGAGATGCAGGAGTTTCCAAATTCGTTTGGAGACCATGAATGAAGTCAATGACAATTTTATTAAATATATTTACACCTTAGTGATTCAAGTAATCTTTTATGCAATTTTGATAAATGTATTTTTAAAATGAGAAGTCAGTGTTATTTTCATTTTTACGTAATTTAGATGACAGTTCATCCATCAGTCCTCGATTCTAACTTTGTTCGTCTGCGTTTATCTATCTATCTATCTATCTATCTATCTATCTATCTATCTATCTATCTATCTATCTATCTATCTATCTATCTATCCACGTAGATAGATAGATAGATAGATAGATAGATAGATAGATAGATAGATAGATAGATAGATGCAAACACAGACAATTAGATCCAGAAGGATTAATAAAAACAGATACCCATGCTCATCTCGGTGTCCAGCAACAACTAACACTGCATCTTTACCATGTTATTTTTTCAACCTTCTTCTAACCCACATCCTGCCTTCTTCCTATTCACACATCGTATCACTAATGACGACTGCCGAAAACATAACCGCTCAATGCTATTAATGAAATCGTTATCAGAAAGAAGATGTCACTTTATTTGTGTCCTTTTATGATGTAAATGTCATTTTCCGACATTTTCGCAAAATTCCGTAAACAAAGATGTTTCTAGCATTATAGCTTTAATGTGCCTCCCTCGCCTGGGAACCAGTTATCCAACGCTTCAATTAACGCACTGACACTCTGCAGGGAGCTTTTTATTTTTCACTTTTTTCTTTTAATATATATATATATATATATATATATATATATATATATATATATATATTACCTTTATTACTTTCATCCTTTTATTTATGTTGGCATTCACTTGAGAATTTCGAATTTTGCATTTTATCTTATAATTCTTTTGCCTCTTTGTTCAATTTTTTTTTTTTTTGTTTCTGGATTGTTTACTTGTTTTTGTTTCTATTCTATTTGGTTTTAAAAAATTCAGTCCATATGTATTTTCTTATTTTTATGAACGTTTATCCTTATCTTTTGCTAATTATTCTTTTCTTAATAATTCTTCCTCCCTCCTTATTCTCATTTACCTTATTCTTTTTTATGTTCCTATTATTATTCCTTATTATAATTATTCATATTCTGTGCTTGTTTCTTTTTTTATAATTTTATCTTATTCCTTACCTATTATATTTATCTTGTCCTTATTCCTTAATAATTCTTATTATTCTTATTTATTCTCATCATTCACGTATTCTTATCAACCGTATTCCTATTCTTTCCTTGTTTCTCTTTTCCTTCTTTATTCTCTATTTCTTGCCCATTTTATTTTCCTTATCCTTATTCCTTACTAATATTTATAATTCTTTTTATTCGTATTCTTTACGCATTCTTACCTACCGTATTCATTTCTTTACTTAATTATCTTTTCTTTATGTATTCTTATTCTATACATTATTCTTGTTTCTTACATATTCTTATTATTCTTATTTATTCTCATTCTTTATGCACTTTCAGCAATAGGATTTATATTTTTTACTTAATTCCGTTGTTCTTACTTACAATTCATTCTTACCCTTTCTTCTTATTTACTCTCATTTCCTCTTTATTCTCTTTTAAAGTATTTTATTCCTTATTCATTTTTTATTCGTATTTGTTCTTATAACTTTTATGTGTTATTCATATATTTTTTAATTCATGTTTTCTTATTTTTCTCATTCCTTAGCTATTCTTATTTACATAACTTTTATTTTTATTCCTTCTTGTTTCCTTGTATGAAAAACTGAGTCCAACAACTTTAAATATTGAAATTTTTCCGAATTTTTTTTTTTTTTTGCCAATTCAGAAAGTTGAGCGTGTAATCGATAAGATTGCACTGAAAAAGTAAAAGAAAGAAAGAAAAACAACAGGTTTGAGGGTAGTGGCGGTCTTCTTCTGGTCCGCCAAATATTTTAGAAACAAAGATAAGTGTACTGAACTATTATGTAATATCAACCCTCCTCTATGACAGAGGAACTTGCACAATCTCTTTGCAGATGAAGGAGACTTGAGGCAACAGAAATGTGGTTCTACAGAAGGATGCTAATAATCCCATGGATAGAGCTTGTGACTAACCAGTAAGTTGTATGGAAAATGGATACCAAAGAACACTTATACTTTGAAAATAACAATTGAAATTTCTAGAACATGAGGAAAGGGCCTCTAGAGAATCTGATGCACACAAGACATACTAAAGGCAAAGTGGACAAAGAAAAGTCACGTACCAAACAAACTTATGCAAAAGGATGGCAGAATAGGAACTGAGAATGATAGTGAAAAATAGAAAGCCTTACTAAGATCTGCAAATAGTAGGAAGTTGTGGTGAGCCATGATCGCCCTCGTCCTGAAGGGGTATGGCAGATTAAAAGAAAGACGAATTTATATTATTTATTCACATTCTATCCATATTTCTATATTTCTTATTCTTATATTTAATTTATTCTAATTCTTATCTATTTTTTATTTCTCATGTTATTCATTTCTTTTACTATTTTTTATTATTTATTAATATTCTTATTTTTAAATTCATTTTTTATTATTTTACATTTTGCTTTACTTTTTATTTCTCCTTCTTTTATTTAGATATATATTCTCTTGCAGTCATATTTTGTTTATTTTTATCTATTTTCCATTTTTTTTTATTTTATAAAAAATATATACAAAAAACTTTTTGTGTTATTCATATTACACTATTTTTGCTGAATGTCTTTTCATACATTACATCATTTTCAGTTTATATATTTTTATCTTTCTTCATGTCTTTTCAGTTTTTTTAATTTTCTGTAATTTTGACATTTCTATATTTATCTTACACTTATTTTATTTCATATTTTGTTAAACGTTAATTCGGTCCCCTCCTCTAGGGTCAGTTCTGAGTTTATTTCGTTTCTTTATATTTATTCATTTGGAATGTTTTTTTTTAGTTTCCGCTTCATTTTTCTTTCATTGACTTTAATGTCAGATTTACATTTGTTATTCTACCATTTTTTTCAGTTATACGACAAACTTCCTGCTATTTCTTTCATTTCGGAACTGTTAATAATTTCTCATTTATATCAATTTACATGTCCATGGTTATTTTCTTCTTATTTTCCATCGTTTTTAGTTTATTTTGTCTTATATCATATTTAATCTCCGTCTGTAATCTCTGCATGTAAAATAAAAATAACTGCAATATTATATAGAATAAATCAGAATGAATGAATTCACATACAGACAAATATATATATATGTGTGTGTGTTTATGTTTTATATGCATGTATATATATATATATATATATATATATATATATATATAAAGATAGATAGATAGATAGATAGATAGATAGATAGATAGATAGATAGATATGTCTTAAAAACCAATAATACAAAATAAATATATATTATTATTATTAATAATAATAATAATAATTATTATTATTATTATTTATGCATCTTTTAAATTTCTTTTCTCGGTCGAATATATCTACATATTATCATTCTCAATAGCATTTGACTTAAAGTGCATATGCTGCTTAAATGCACATAATATTATATGAATCTTATGTGAACAATCTTTCTTTATGATCGGGCATGTATATCTATATCTATATCTATATATATATATATATCTATATCTATATATGTATATATAGATATAGATATAGATATATATGTTTATGTATATGTATATGCCTTAAATAAATCTGGCCATAAGAACATTTTAGAATACGAGACCAAGCCAAGCAGACAAACACAAAACAATAATAGGAAACGAAGATTATCTGGTCCAACTTACCATTTTGCTTAAAATTAAAAACCAAAGTAGGACAAATATTTTTAAACTAATTGATAAACACTTTCCAAAATGCTTAGAATTAAACAAAATTTTCAGTAGGAATTCAATCAAACGGTTATAGCTGTACTAGTAATTTAGATATAAAAATAAAACTCTAATAACCAACGTACAAAACTCAAATAAACAAGGTACAAATCATCTTAAACAATGAATGTAAAGGGACAAATATAAATGCGCACTTAACGGACCATGTAATACAAAAGGGATTATTTACAAAGCAATATTACATGACATAAATGTTCAAAGCAAAACATTTACAATCTACCAAAGATCGTTTTATATTTAGATAGAATAATCATAAATCCACATTTAAACTGGAAAACCTCTAAAATTTGTACAAAACTGCTTAGCAATGTGTGGAAATGAAAATCAAATTATGGAAAAGACCCCGATATAACTTGGAGCATAGTAAAACCGCCAAACCTTAAAACATTTTTATAAATCGTTTAAAAATGTAGACAAATACCACTTTTTGGCAGCTTTTTGCTTACAAATTAACGTAGGAGATCATGGCTTTCCACAACTTTCAATCTTTAGTAGCTCTAAATAAATTTTGTCATTATATTTATACTAAACCCTGTTCCGTTATCCACTTACATAAACTAAGATTAATGTAAATTATGAGTTGTTTACCCTGTTTTACTTTCTTGCAATTTATCTGGGGAGTATCAGATTTTCCAAGCTTTCTTTCGTCATTAAGTGCTCTAGAAATTTCAACTGTTCCTGCATGATTTTAAGCATAATTTTCCTTTTTGCTCTGAGTTTTTTTTTCTCATATTACCGGTCCACAGTGTTTTTTTCATGCTCCTGTAGAACCATATTTCTTTTGATTCAAGACTCTTTTTCATCTTTGAGGAGATTTCTCAGCATTTACTGCTATATAGAAGTAAATCTATGACTTAACAGTTCAGTACTCTTTTCTTTGTTTTTAACGAATTTGTTCTTTATTTTAATAATTTGATTCATTTGTGGAAAACATTTTTTAATCATTTAATTTTGGGTGAGAATTTCCGTCTTGGTCTAATCCTTTTACTAAAGACATGCATTCTGTTTTCTTGAAGATGGTGTTTACTCATTTTTATCGCTATCTATCGTTATTTTCTGTAAAAGATTTTGTAGCTTCCTTTACGTGACTGCTATCAGCCCTATATCATTTGCATATATTAGGTTGTTGAAATTGTGGTCGTCACTAATGAATCCTCGTAGACTTCCAAATTATTTCAGAATTACCTAAAAGTATAGGTTTAATAAGTCCGGACAGAAGACTTATCCTTGTCTTGCACACCTTTCAATTTTGCATATGTACTGAAGTCATTTTCTTTTCGTATGCAAGCGGTTTGCTGCTAGTAAGTTTCCGATTGTTCTAATATCATTTCCAAATATATCTAGGTTCATGATAGCCTAATCCATATGATAGTTTCATGATAGCCTAATCCATACAGAGGTGTATGCATTAGGCTATCGAACATATTTTTAATCTCTTAGTATTTCAAGAAAAATCCAATTAATATTGATATTTCTGCATTATCTTAACCGAATGGAAAATATAAACAACGTTTATATACTCCTTTTCTAACCTTCAATGAAGAAACCAAACATCTCTATCTAAATATCTCTGGTCATTAATCTTAACCCCTGCGATTCAATGGAAAATCGTTAAAAAATCTAGCACAAACACCAACTTCAAAAATTGCTGTTATGTATGCCTTGACCAAACTATATCACAAAAATCAGTTAAACCTACTGAATGTAAAGAAGGAACTAGTTTTTAAATGTCAACATATGAGCCGCTTTAAATTATGTTAAAATTTTACCCCGTCATTCTTTCCTCTGAGGCCTTTCCACACATCATTATATCTTTTGTCGGACACTATCTTACGAAATATTGATTATTTATTTGTACCCTATTGTTATATGTATCGATGACTTTATATACACGGGTTTATATATGTCTATGGTAATGCTTTTTATGTCTAAATCTTGTCCTTACAGAGTTATATTGTATTTATTTATTTATTTTTGTATTTATTTATTTATTATCATTATTATTTGTTTTCTTTTTTTAATATCTGTCCCTTTTTAGATATTCTATCTGATATGACCGCGTTGCGTTCGAATATGTGGTTAATAAAGTGGTGTTTATATATTTTATATATTATGATTATCATTGTTATTATATATATATATATATATATATATATATATATATATATATATGTGTACATATATATATTTATAGATATTATTTATCTTTTCATTTTTGATTTTATTAATTACTAGATTTTTAGCTTTTCACCTTTAAAATATATTATGTGTGTATGTGTTGTATATATATATATATATATATATATATACTTTGAAAAACAGTACCTACTCTAGCATCAACACATCGTTCATTCAGCAATGAATTAGAACACTCTCAGCTATTGGGTGTGCATAATGATAATATAGACGCTAAAAAGTCGTTCTCCTTCTCTACAGAGCGCCCATAGCACTGTGGTAGAATTCGGTCGGGTTTCAATCCTGGGTAAAAAGCAATCGGATGTCTAAACGTACTAATGAGCTGTGATACAGCGAAACAGCTATTTGTATATGTATATATTGTAGTCATATGTAATTGTTTTTACGGGTGTGTGTGTGCATATATATATATGTGTACATATACATGTGTATATGTGTGTACGTATATATATTTTTTTTAGATTATTAAAGTTATATTGTATTATAATTGTATTGTTGACTGAATAATTAATATAATTTTGATTATATAGTCGTGTTGTGGTAATTGTGATTACGACAGATTGATTAACTATTATATCTTAAATATTGTTTCATTTCCTTAATTTTTCATTCTAATTTCTTATCCTTTCACTGTTAAAATGTAAGATTTATTTTTAAATTAAATAATTAAGTTTAAACAATTAAATTTGAATAGAATAATTGAATTTATTTTTAAATTATTTTTTGCCTTATTAACTTTATATTTTATTATATTTTTTTAGTATAATTTTGATTATATAGTAGTGCTTATGATAATTGTGATTACAACGGATGGATTAACTATTTTTTCTTAAATATTTTGAATTTTCTTAATTTTTTAGACTCTAATTTCTTATCCTTTCATCATTAATATATAATATTTAGTTGTTTTTTTTCTCCTATCATCTTTTCTTTCTAATCTAAATTTATTTCTCTCTTCTTTCTTCTTCTTTCCCTTTTCGTTTACGCTCATAATAACATACCCTTTTGTTTAACACTACCTCTCTCTCCCCAACCCTCTTTTTACTTTCCAAATCGATGTCAACAGTCTGACTGACTTACATAGAGTATCTTTGAGCTGACATCTGTTCTTACGCGTGCTCTATGATTATATGTTGCGTGTGAATATACGTTTATGTATGTGTGTGTATTCGCCTCACTGTTGTAATAATTAATTTTTTCTTTAATTTTTCCATTTTAAGGAAGCAATCTTTATTTCTATTTCAGGTTTTGTGTTTTTTGGGGTCTTAAATTGTGAATTTCATTAGTGTAAAATCTTCTGTAAATTGATAGAAGCTGATAATGGTTTCGTCTGAAATAGGCCTATATATCCACTTAACCATAGAATAACGTGTCTGTTTTAGGATTTACACACACACACACACACACACACACACACACACACACACACACACACATAAACCCACCCACCCAAAGACACACATACACACAAACACACACATACACACAAACACGCACACACACATATATATATATATATATATATATATATATATATATATATATATATATTATTTAATTACTTAGTTTCTGGTCATAATTTAGATTGACCAGTGCACATTTGTATTAAAAAGTGTTCAATACAAATATATTGTAGAACTTTTGAATATTTTCTATTTGTAAACAATTTATAACGCGACCTAGGTCTCTTCAATGAGTGGTGTCTTAGGAACCTAGGTCGCGTAATAACTCGTTTGCAAATGGGATATATATATATATATTCAAAAAAATCCAAAAAAGGAAGTGTATATCGGTGAAATCCCCAAATCCAGATTCTATTATTAATTAATTTTTTCAGTATTAAATATGATCCCGGTGGAGGGCTCGATGTAAATAATATTATCTATTTACAGATTCAAATATGTATATTATATCAATAAATTCAAAAATTTATATTCCGTTGAATAGCTATTTCATTTAGAAGATTCTCTCTTCATCAGCAACATTCAAAAACGAAAATTATTATGGTACAAAAATTTACAATGAAGGAGACCAAAAAATATATCCATACACAGGAAGTTAGAAAAGGGGGATGGTGGATTAAGACATATAGAATTATTTAAAATTAGTCGTCCAGACATAAAAATAGGTCATATATATATCCCTCCTGTCACGCTCATGCAGATAATTTGTTTTCTAAGCGGCGCTTACATGTGGCACAAAGCCGAAAGTATGTGGGGTATACAGTGAGGTATGAACTCACTACTCAGTTAACAGGTTTAGCGAGAAAAACTTGCTAACAGTTACACCACGTCGAGGTCCCTAAATAGTTGATTTTCTAAGCGTCGCCTAGATATGCCGCAAGGTCGAAAGTATTGGGTATCCAGTGAAGATTGAACTCACTACTCCAGCTGTAATAGGTACTGGCGAGAGAAGCTCACGAAACATTACACCATGTCGATTTGCTCGACGCTCTTGCAGAGAGGGACAATAGCGAGACAGCGTCGGCTCAGTTCATTCTCTTTACTACTAGTTATTAAAATTTACTATCAGTTATGAATGCTCTTGCTGTGTGGTCGTTCTTTAACAGTGGCTTATTATTATTTTATTTTTTTGCAATAATTCTCATTGAGTAGTAAATCCCTCTCTCTCTCTCTTTCTCTCTCTCTCTCTCTCTCTCTCTCTCATTACCCTTTTCTCACGATCAAGGGTTTTAATTATTTTGTTTCTTATGTTTTAATATTTTCTACTTTTTCATGTGCCGTATCACTTCAGGACGTAGGCGATCATGGACTTTCACTTCTTAATAATAGGTACATTAATATGTGTTGCCGTTATTTTAGTCGGTTTATCGATATAAATATGTTGCTGCCATTTTTTGAGGCATGTACCCACTCATAATTAATAAAAATAATAAAATAAATAAAAGCGAAAACAATAATATTGCTTGACACAAATTACTCGAAAAAATGTTTTAAATTTGCATTGTTTATAGAAGATTGCAATAAATATTCATAATTTCCCTTTGATGTAAATAAAGGTTTTATTTCATGGTACACTGATTTAGTAATAATGTGCTTGTAATTTAGATCTTGTCCATATGCAACTTGTGAATCTTCAGTCGTTAATTTAACAGTTTTTTCCACGCGAATGTGCTGTAAATTTGGTAACTCTATCGGCGTTCTTTACTTTAGCACTACTTGTATTTCTTTATTTATAAAACTTAGCGCTGGTTCGAAATCTCCATTTTATGAGAAGTTAATCAAATCTGACCAGTGTATTGCATCAGAATTGATAAATGTAAAAACTTTCATGTTTTCTTTGTTGGCTCACTACTTCTGAAACAGAAAAAATATTAACTTTATTGGAAAATGAACCCATACTTGCATACATTTTTATGATATAATTGGAATTAAGTCTTAAAATTAATCTTGAAAATTGAGATAATTAACGTATGAACAAATTTTTCCTCATTAACTGAACAGTTTATAGCACATTCCCTCACATCTAGTTCACCTGATGTCATCATAGAAAACGGAACTCCAGTGGAATGCCTTGCTTGGGGTGGTGAAACGATTAAATATATATATGTATATATATATATGTATATATATATATATATATATATATATATATATATATATATTTGGAAGTAGTCCGAAAGCATTGTGCTGTGAAGGTTTAAACTTTCAATATTTCTGTCACATGTTTCTTTATTCTATGGATCATGTTGGATTTATACAGTTGTTGCTTATGAAAATTATTGTCTCTTTAATTTCACACCAACTAACTGAATATATTTCAATTACGCATTTTATAATGCTGCAATATAAGACTTTCACTGATCAGTTAGTGAGTTAAGTACCATACGTGATACACATTTTGGGTGATCATGTCTCAAAAGAGACATGACTGACTGAGCAAAACATCATTGCCATTACTTTCTGCGGTAGACTGGTTGCCAGTCAAGGCTATAGAACCCAATCTGTCCTTTTACTTAACCCATAACTGGAGGGAAGAGACGGATTAATACATTTCCCAAGGGTATTTGCGCATAATTGAATGCAAGTAATTCAACTGAAATTCGAACTCAACTCCCCGATTTCTCGTTCGGAGCCGATATTCACTGCAGCACAACGCACATGAATAAAATTCTATTGCCTTAATTTTGAATCTAAACCTAATATTTAAACTGGTTTCCTCAAAAAGCAGTAACGATTTAGGAATAAATATTTTCTGTCCTTATTTATCATGTAAACGCCAACTTTTAAATTGAATGCAATACCAATCTTCTGAAAGAGACGTGCCTAATTTACAAGGACCAATTACTATTGGCTAATAACACATCTTTTGATAATTTGAATTAACATATTACATTATTCGGTTTGCCTGCAATGAAAACCCAACCGAGAATCACTTTTATGAGTTCTTCCGGCTTCATAATCGTCGTATATCATATATTTGGTTATAGATCTGTACCGAAAGTATTATTGACGCTACCGGCTTACTAATTTTAAATTCATCTGTCAAAGGGTAATTATAAAAGGCTGGGGATTATATGCAGCTT
Source organism: Ascarosepion bandense (assembly GCA_037127315.1). NCBI lineage: Eukaryota > Metazoa > Mollusca > Cephalopoda > Sepiida > Sepiidae > Ascarosepion > Ascarosepion bandense. The sequence continues at coordinate 186,107 of JBBBDQ010001738.1, read as the reverse complement.
AAAATAATCGTGATTTATTAAGCATAGCTTTGATATGGTACACGGTGGAAATTAGGGAGCGTCTAGTGAAGATCAAACTCACTCCTCAGTCGCAATAGATCGAGCGAGACGTAATTGCTAATCACGTCGACGTGCCATTCAAACTAAATTGTTCAACAATATACCATAAATAAATGTAACACATGACAAAATAATCATATACAAAAAGACACAGAAATGTTAGCGGAATTTATCTTGTATATTCAGGTATCTTCAGTCGTAATGTCACTACAGATATTTAACCAAATATATAAAATACAGTGAAGAAGATATCGGACTTTAAAATAAAATGTTTCAATTTCTTTAAGGAGAATATGCTAACAGTTTTTAGCAATATATGTGTCTTCCCTTTGTCTTTTCTACAAATATTTCATGGCTTCTGCTCCGACGAGCTCAGCTCACTGATGCCCCTTCCACAAGAATTTACTCATGAAACCAGTCTGGCAACAAGGTCCCACCCTTTTTCAGTTAAATCAACCAAATGCAGCCGCCACTTCTACTCGAACAGCTTCTTTTCTCGCACTTCCTACTAGTGGAACTCCCTTCCGTATATTTGCTTCCATGACGGCTACAATCTCCAAGAATTTAAATGCAATGTCAATTCTCATCTCTTATCCAATTGACTTTAGTTCTTATCTCGTCATTTCCCCATCACTCGTGTATCTTGTCCTTTTCCTTTCTCACTTTAACCTACCAACTGTCTTCACATCGGTATTCCCATCCTTTTCTTGCACGTTCTCCGCCCCACTGTAACGGGTTCGACTTTCTCTTCGCTTTCATCCTGTTTAAAGGTTCACTCATCTAGACCCCTGCGCACCAATGGCGGTACTGCCTTGTTTGGTGTAAAACGTATAAAAACAAAAGAAATTACATGTCTTCTTTGAAAATAAAAGATAGTGAAGGTCCTGGGCATGACGGTGAACTGCATCTGGCAGCAAGACTTCTGATTGGGAGGTTGTGAAGAGCATGAAACCACCTCTTAATTACTGTGGTTCCCAGGTTCACTCTGACCCGGAGTGGTAGTACCTGTTCGGGTCCCAGCTATAGGCAAATAGTTGGAATTAAAACATTGTAAAAGTATAAAAATAGACTTTTACAGAAATATATACATAAAAATAGACTTATATAGAAATATATACATTTTTGAAGGAAAGATATCAACAATACATTTTTGGATAAAAAAAATTATTACCATAACACATTTTTGAAGAAAAAATTCTCAGCAAAATAAAATACAAAATTTTGAATACAAAACTTGAAGACATTTTCAGTTTTCTAAAATAAAAAAAAGAATAAAAACAAAAAATTCATTAAAATCTGACTAAATCAACCCCTCACTATAACCGTACATTAAAAATACCTTAAAACTCCAAATCTTTTAGCATTAAATAACCCATAGAGGTTGATATGCCGTTAAACAAAACTCAAACTCAAAAAGATCGTGGATATTAAAGCAATGCAAGGGATTGTTAAAAAAGCTGTGTTTACGTCTAAATACAGTACGTTATTTTGCAATGGAACTGTTTTATCCATGCAATAAAAAAGTTTTTCCTCTTTGATGTATCTTTCCTAAGAATCTGTCCTTTAGTTGACCGTTGTGTGGCACATGACTGTTTAAAGCAGTGGTTCCCAAACAATGCAGGACGCCTCATAGGTGCATCAGAAGAGAATACCTGGTGAGGTGGAATAACTGAAAGCCAACAGAAGATTTAAAACAGTTTCAAAATAGTAATATGCTAAAAATATAATTTTCAAATTTAATTTAATGGTATGCATGATTCCAAGTATAAATATTTATAAATAATTATTTTCCGATCTTTTCATTTTGATATTTTCGCATTATATCAAATATTAAGAATATAGTAACGAGGTTCCGCAAACTGAAGGAGAAAGTTAACCATGATAATGTTCTAACTTTGAATCAGTGGTTGTCTCCCTTTAATCATCTCTCTATTTTTAAAATGTTTAATATTGTTATGGTTTATTTGTAATGCCATGCATGAGTCTCAGTATAAACAGTTATAAATAATTATTAACCAGTTTTATCATTGTGTTATGTCTGCATTATATCACGTATTAAGAATATAGTAACAATGTAACCAAATTAAAGGAGAGAGTTATTAATGATAAGTTTCTAATTTCAAATCCACGGTTAATCTTCTCTCACTGATTGTCTTTGTTTATTTCTATTTTTACTTCTAAATCTATTTTTATCAGACAAAATTTGGTGAGGTGCGACCAAATTTTAATTCTGAATATTAAAATAACAAGATTTGGGCTTGACCAAAGAAACTGTGTTTTAATGAACACAGAATGAATACTGATTTTAGGAAGTTTGTCACGCCAATATTACACCCACGCAAATAAGCACCGAAATATTAATAGTAACAATGGAACTATTTTTCACTCATATAGAAACTATTATAGAGAATCGAGCATACCTTCCGGAAATACTTTTCTATAAATAATACAGAATGCACAGTGGAATTTCCATGGATAATACATCGTGGTGTTTCAATCCATTTCCACAAAATTGAACTCACTCACACACATAGACAATCAGAAGGTAAATGCATAGCAACATCATCTACAATACGTAGACTAAACAATCTTTTTGCACATGAACAACGTCGAAAATTCTGCATCAAACAATGCTCTGTCACGCAATGATATAATTCAGCGCGGATCACTCCTTAATCATTGTTTTTATATCTATCGCCGCGATAAGCAGTTCATTTACACGAAGCGTGAAATTGTACAACGCTAGGCTTACGCGAGGCGACAGCATAAAATTAGACCGCCATTTTGTGTACAACGAGCTGCACATGCGCAAATGTGCCTCCCTTTTGCACAGATAAACAAAAAGGGAGGAAAAGAGAGCAGTTGTAAAATATGGCCGACCTGACGTTGACACTCGCATTTTCCACGACGTGTAGTCTCCAACGCAGCGTGACAAAGCTACTTCTTGGATCCCCGACGAAAATGGTGGACAGGGAATAAAAGAAAAGAAAGGACCAGGAAAAATGTTAATTTATCCTTATCACCTTTATTTGCAATGGTATGTGTTTATTTTCTATCCACATAATGTTGAGTTGTGGGTTTAAGACTAAGCATTTTCGTGTTGAATCAAAAATGAAATTAAAAGAAAAAACTGAAAAATGAGAAAAGCAGAGATCGATGCAAAAGTACGTAAGCTGGTTAATACGCTTGACTACACGTAAATGTTTTTAGCAGTAAAAAAGATATGAAGAAAAGAAAAAAAATAGAATAATACACAGGAAAATCTCAACAAAAGTGATGATAGATAACTTTGGTGCTTCGTAGAGCGTTACAAATGTACCTGACGGTAAATCGTGGATATAACTAATAATAATAATAATAATAATAATAATAATAATTCAGAAGGAAAGGATCCTTAGACATATCATTCGCTGAAAACGAGAAATAGCTTTCCCCCGAGTTGTTATTTATTTTTCTATATGCACTGCCAGCATTAATGACAAATGCTTGAAAAACAACAATCAAATATTGGTTCAACAGGCGTAAATATGTCCTTATAAACATCTAAGGGAAAAATATATATTTGTGGAAAAAAACATTAAAATTATATATATATATATATATATATATATATATATATATATATATATTACCTATAATTGTTTACCTTGAATATATATATATATATATATATATATATATATATATTGGATAGAATATACTTATATATCGATAGAGTGTGCGTGATCAATATTTAGAACAGAACGCGTGAAAATATAAGTGTGGACGCCGATGTCGATGTCGTATGCCGACAGTTCGTTTCATGCTTGAACAACATCTTTAGGCCTGAAGAATGCCCTCAAGCATGAAACAAACTGTCGCCACTCGTTTTTGACATCAGTGTCCTCACGCCTGCCACACACACTCACACACACACAGATAGATAGATAGATAGATAGATAGATAGATAGATAGATAGAGTATCCTTTATCCAAAATTCCAAAATCAAACGACTAACTATATCTGAAAGATTATTTAGGTGTTGACACGACTTGCCCGAAATGGAAATTTACACAATCCCCTTTGAAAGGTTCCTAGGTGATGTGCAACTGTTGTGAGTGAACTCATCAGCACTTGGTAGGGTTCCCTGGCACAGATACATAGCCTACTTCGGTCGTTGAAGTAGGCTATATATATGGAATATATCGAATAGAACGTATAAATAAAATATAAACATGAACACTGAGGTCAACATCCAACAACAACAATCTATTTCATGCTTAAACGCTATCATATATGGCCCTATATGTTCTGAAGCGATAATTTATACACGTTGGTCAATGGAGCATTATGGGTAAAATATACTTTGTATTATCATAACGGTTATTATGTGGGAGATAACGGTTATATTTCAGAATATTCGAGAGAATATTGTTCGTGTATTTCCTATCTATATAGGATGTTTTGTAAGGAAATTGTTTTTATTCCCAGGGTTCTACATTTACCTCCCATGAACACATTTCTTCGACATTTGCTAATTTTACAACTGGTGGAGTGTGAACCGGGTGATAGTTTACTCTATCTACTCCAATTGAAAAAAAATAAAAATAAAAAAAAAGAGTGAAAAGATTGGAAAAGAGAAAAAACCGGAAACCACAACCTAAACAGGAAACAAGGGATGAGCCTCTTCACCTGTTCAATAGACGTGGGTGGAGTGTGAACCGGGCGATAGTTTAGTCTATCTACTCCAATTGAAAAAAAATAAAAAGAGCGAAAAGATTGGAAAAGAGAAAAACCGGAAACCACAACCTAAACAGGAAACAAATTTCCAAGGGTATTTGTGTGAAAGCAAATATAACAAAACTTTTCCAAACCATTAACCATCACATTACCCACACATCCTAATCTAATTGGCTTCTGCTGCAGGCATCAACATATATTCTTTACCATGCTGTATTTGGTCAATGCAAATGCGCTATCAGAGTGACAGATCTCCCGCATGTTTTTATTTATACCCTTCTTTTCATAGAAAATGAGACATGGATGATTCTAAGATTTTTTTAAAAATTTTGCTGGTTAGGATATAAAGGTTGTGATACTGTACATATGGCAGCCACTGGGTTAAAAACAAAGATATTAAGATTTTATCAATAAAGATGAAAATTATGCTATAATTACATTGATAATGACAGGGATACAAACAAGGATAATGTTAGTGGCCAGGGTCAGTCAGTTAAAGTGCCATACGTGATACACGCTTGGGCGATCATGTCTCGAAAGAGACATGACTGACTGGGCAGGAGATTATCCCGCAGTAGGTTGCCATTGCTTTCTGCGGTAGACTGGTTGCCGACCAAGGCTATAGAACCCAATCTGTCCTGCTATTTAACCTATAGCTGGAAGGAATAGGTGGATTAATACCTTTCCCACGGGTATTTGCGCGTAAGTGAATACAATGGATTCAACTGGCCAGGGTAGTGTCAATTTTATTATTATGATGATAATGGCATGAAGCTGTCTTTGAGGTTGAAAATAATTCCAAGCTGATTGGAATAGCTTGATACTTGTGGATATTACTGAACTTTGCAATGATAATTTCAATTTTATAATTATGTGTTGATGATGATCATGAAGAAATGATGGGAGCAGAAATTATTGAGAATAAAATCAGGTTTGCTCTAGGCGTATATTACATCTGGTTGGTATATAGCCAACATCTACCCACATGACCCAGGAACTAACCAACGTCTATATCCACTGGGCCATGTGAATATAGACGTTGGTTAATTCCTGTGACTTTACCCAAAGAGTTGTGAGTTCAACCATTCTACAGAAGTGATGAACAAGAAACTTACAGGGTTAGAGGGAGATAACTAATGACTACTAGAAAAAGCTCTAAGCATAGAAATAAGAATGATATACTCCAGTGATTGTAATAAAGGGATAGGTTCGAAATTCCTAGCACCTGAAGAAGGCTAGAGCGTACAACGACCGAAATGAGAACAAAGACGAGGACAATAGTCAGAATAATGTAAATCCACTGCATATATATATATATATATATATATATATATATATATATATATATATATAATTATGGTCTCATTACGATTGTGCGCTATAGAGAAGAAAATTTTTAAAAAGTTTCCACTTTTGCGATATATGAATTACTCTACAGGAATGAATTGAGTTCTTTCGGTGACTGGCGTGTGTATACACTGCTTATATGCAACACGTTAAAGTTTTCCTTCTTTGATTCAATGTGCCTATGGCTTAGGAGGTAGCGACGCCGACTGACACCAAATCGATCGATTTTCGATCCCGACCAGAAGCAAGTGGATGTGTCTAGCCACACTGATGCGCTCTATTACAGTGAAACAGGTTTGTATATGGATGACTAATATATATATATATATATATATATATATATATATATATATATATATATATGACGATCAGTCTAAACGAAGTCAAATTAACCAGATGACACGGTGGCTTCCCCTATGGGGATAGGAGTCGCAGGTTTATATATATATATATAACGTAACATACTTGCTATATTAGTAGGTAAATTCCAATAGAGACGAACACATTATTAAATTCATTTATTTAATGTATACAAAGAAATATAATTGAGAAAATTTTTTAGATATTCTACAATTTCATGGGTAATACGTATTTCACCGCTGCTGACTTTGCGGCTCGTCAGACCCAAATGATACTACATTTAATCTTCAAAATATTCCCGAAAAATTATTAAACACATACCCACGAAATTGTAGAATATCTAAATGTTTTCCTGAATTATATATATATAACAAGGCATCTGTCCAAATATCCGTTAACTATCCGTTAAAAAATAATGCTTGAACAAATAAATTATAATATATCGGAGTTAATCCATTTCGTGTATATATTTAAATATTTTCTTATCCCCATTCTGGGACAGAAGTACACGCGGTACAATGACAATATCTATAATAGTCATTGTTAATTTCAAATATACCAATGCATAATTAATTTTGTTGATTTATTTGTTCTTCTCGGCTTTCTGTCTCGGGTATAAATGCAGAACATATAAATACGGAGTGTTTCAGAACTGTTGAAACAAAGCAGCAGCCGCTAAGATTTTCCCCGTTGACTTTATTCTCGTTCTCTTTTCAATTTATTGCTGGGAAATAGTTGACATGCTGATAAATTCAACAAAGTATAACGAAATTATTCCTTTGAAAATGAAGCAAAAGATATTATGTGTGAAGACATATTATTAAACTATGTCTTTCAAGATTCTTTATTCTCTTCCTCTTTTCAGATTATTGCTAGGAAATAGTTGACATGCTGATATGTTTAACCAAATATCGTGAAATCATGTCTTGGACGATAAAGCAGAAGATCCTTTGCGCGAACATATATTACGAATCTAAGATTGTTTAAACAAGACACAGAAGGAACTTCGATTTCTCACATTTCCAAAGAGAAGTCAGATTTGCAAATTGGTCAAGGACTTTGAAGCTTATGGTACTTGTGAAGATCGTAGATCACTGAGAAGATTAAGTGATCACCCAAGAGGAATGTGTACGCGTTATCAACAATTTTGCACGCTGCATTCAATAGTGCCTCCAACTGAGCAGCGGACATCTAGTGTATGTACTCTTGGGCTTCTTTTGACTCTTTTAGAGTATGTTTGAGACTAAATGGTTGCCACTCTTAAAATGTTATCCTTTTAACTTTCAATAAAGGTAAAGTTCATTACTGCATTACTTGTGGCCCTTGGTTTGTGCCCAGTCATTTTGTTTGAAAAATTGTGAAAATCAAATGAATGGATGGTGAAATATCGCAACAGTGTTTTAATTACTGTTTCAGTCGGTATTAATAAAAACTTGAAAAGGCTTGATATACGGGATGTTTCATAATTTGTTGAAACAAAGTAACGTCTTCTCAGATTTTTCTCGTTGACTTTATCCCCTTATTTTGCATATTAATACTGGGAAATAGTTACCATTCTGATATATTCAACCAAATATACCAACATCACTCCTTGGACCATGAAACGGAAATCTTTTTGCTTAAAGACATATAATGAAGCTAAGTCTTTCAATATTATTCAAGCAAATTACAGAAAGAATTTCAATTTCAAGATTATTTCAAAGAGAAATCAGATTTTCAAGTTGGTCAAGAAGTTTAAAACTCTTGTCACTAGGGAAGATCATCATTGGGGCCTCCAATAAAAATCCGCACACTCAGGAATGTGACCAGGGTTACAGAATCAGTTGGCCAAAATCCATCGAGATCTTTGTCACGGAAGAGCCAAAACCATGAAATCTCCGTATTTTCTTTTCGGTGAATTCTGAGTAAAAATTTCAATTTTTATCCCTATCTGATCCAGAACAAGCATCAACTGACCCAGGCCGATATTGAAAAGAGTGTAGTCATGCCAGTTTTTACTCAAAGATTTACGATGGCGAGGAATTCTTGAATGATATCTGTTTTTTTGAATGACGTCTCTTCCTCTTGAATGGTCATGATAACGCCATGAACGTGTTTCGGGGAAGCGAGAACAGTATATATTCGTTGAATACATTCTGAATTTAAAAATGTGCACGTCATGGGTCGTCATCTCGAAACATGTCACCATTTGAAGATTTCTCTTTGAATATGATCGGAGTAACGCAATTAGAGTGAAAATAGAGCATTACATTCTTGTGCTTGACCAGTTCTAGCGAGAGTTCGAAGAGCGTGTGTTTATTTTTTTATTTTATTTTGTCGACTGCGCTGTATAGCACGGTCTGATGGGTATCGTCTGTGAGAAAAAGAAACTCAGTGACGCAAATCACTCCGGCAGAAATTTGGAAACACTTGTACTGTTTGATATTCGCTACAGAATCTACAATACAATAATTTCAGAATATTTGGGTGTCAGTCTGAAAAAGGTGCAGCACATTCGAAAAGAATTTAATTTTTAGTATTTCAAGATATTATGCAGTCAGTTTGATAAGTATATATGTTAAAATGAGATTTCAGTGTTATTTTCATTTTTGCGTAATTTAGACGACAATTTATTGATCGCATCTTATATATATATATATATATATGTGTGTGTTAATCGTTTTAACTCAAGCAAGGCGGTATCACCACTGATACGCAGGGGCTACATAAGAGAGTAAATATTTATGCATGAGGAGAGTGAAGACAAAGACGAATCAGTTACAAAAGGTGTCAGAGAAAGGACAAGAGAAGGATGGAACATAGGAGTGAACACAGTTGCGAAGGTAGAGAGAAAGGAAAAGAAGTTACATGGGGTGATATAGAAAGGGCTGGAGTCAAGTGGATAAGAGATGAGAACTGACATTGCATTTAAATTCCTGGGAGTTGTAACCATCAGAAAAGCAAATACATGAAAGGCAGGAAGCGCGAGAACAGATGCTGATGGAGTAGAATTTTCGGCTGCATTTGGTAGATTTAACTGTAAAATGGCACCTTTTCGCTAGTCTGGTTGCACGAGTAAGTTGTTGTGGAGGGGTCACCAGTGGTCTGAGTTCGTCGGTGCAGAAGCAATGAAAATATATGTAGAAGAGACAGAGAGAAGCCATATCCCGCCGGTGAGAAAGTGACTGCAGTCGAGCTGCCAGGTCGAGACTAATCACATTACAGAGTCTCCTTTGTAGCCTGTCGAGAACAGTGAGATGAACAGCAGGGGCACCTGACCAGATATGACAATAGTATTATATGCACGGTCGGATGGTTGATTTGTATATGTGCAAGATGGATTCAGGCGGAAAAAAACAACCTTGCCCGACAGTAACCCAACCTTCCTAGAAGTGGATTTTATATATAAGACCATACATATATGTCATCCATTTTATATCTCAACACTTTTAGCTGATCGATACTTCGGCGGCAGATTTCTAAGAAAACATACAATATACGTGATGCGTTATTGATTCTGTCCGCCTTTGTATTTCATACGACTTCTCTCGTGTTTATTATCCAATGAGAGAAAGTAGCCTTTTAAAACTTAACCAAAAATAAGCGTACAGCATTTAATGCTAAAAATAATGATGAAGAATAATTGCACTAATGAAAATGTTTCGCTAATGTCTCCGAAAACGCAAAAATGGTTTGCTTATAATATTCAAGGAGGTATGCCGAAAAGTTCTCTGCACGACACAATTCATACAATCGTAATTCAAACGTGTGCTAGTTATTTGTTGCCTCATTCTAACAGTCTGAATAAATATTTATTTAATATTAAATCGGTGTCAATTAAATCATAAACCAAAAAAAACAAAAAATGGTAATAAAGTCCAAGTTCGTGATATATAATTTCCAATTTGTTTAATTTTCGTTTTCTCATTATTATATTCTTAAAATATGAAGTACACTTAATTATTTTTTCACTGACATATTCGCGATTATTTGAAAGTGTATATTAAGAATCTGTGTCTTATATAAGACTTAGTTCACGGCACTCAGAATAACAATGAAACGTTCATAGCTGGTAAATATTAATTCTTCAGTAAAGAGAACATTCCTTTTTCAGATTTCTCCACAGATATGGAGGTCTCGTCAGGCTACTTCATCAAACGAGAGTTTATGCCATCCGTATTATGCAAATATTTCAGTTGTTATTAAAAAAAATGAGAGAGCATTGTTTTGCATAAAAATATACATAGCAATAACATTTTTATTAGGAAAACGTTTTTCTTTCTTGAATAATGACTATACGTTAGACTTCAATATTCAATGTACGCCAAAGATGAATTATCCAAACCATGATCTGAAGATAGCTCAATCGAAATTTCTCTCTCGCACTCTCTATTTTTCTCTCTCTCCCTTCTCTTTCTCCCTCTCTCTCTCTCTCTCTATATATATATATATATATATATATATATATATACGTAAGTATATAATAAAATAATGTTTTAAAGTATGCTATATGTACAAGTTAAGGTGCACAATATAATCTGTTTAATGCCAAATGTTATCGTGAGGTCACGATTTCAGATGTTCTGACAATTACTTTTAAAATTAAACAGACTGTCGCCCCTCAGTGTTGCATTCAATGTCCATTTTATATATAATAGATAGAGATAGATAGATAGATAGAGAGAGAGAGAGAGAGAGAGAGAGAGAAATAGATTACTGAAATTATGTGACATACACCATGATTCTATAGAGTTCAAGATAATATGGCCAATGTATAGAAGAAACGTGTCAACATAATAGACGTGCCATATCCTTCATGTCCAAAACGAAAATCTGTAATATTATGACTTCCACAATTTACCGAAGGTGAAAAGTCGAACTCTAAATAAAGATCAAAGCTACACCTCAAGTTGAATTAAATGCACGTGTAACAAAACAAGCGAACACATTTAAATAAAATAATCGTTAAAATCTATTTATGTGCACTTTTCACTTAATGAAAAATGTTTAAAAACACACAAGACTTTCAGTAAGCCGTTCCATCCATTAAAGTAAAAGAAAAACATTTTTCAAATTGTTATAAATCTAAGAAAACGGTTTTTCATTGCTCGCATATTGAAATTACACTCTCAGCCTTTCTCTATCTGTAACTTCCATTAAATCAATTTTGAAAACTATGACGTATCGAATTCTTATATTAACACAATAGCACTTCAATTAATTTGAACATAGAATAAATGTATCAATTTTATATCCACACACGCGCGCACGCGCACGCGCATATATATATATATATATATATATATATATATATATATATATATATATATATAAGCACAGAAACTTTGTCACTTTAACTGAGCAGTTTCACGCTGACTTCGAAGTCTCGTAAGGACACCGTTAACAAAGATTAATATAAAACACCTGAAGCTACCGAGGTTGCGTAATCGCCCGACTTCCAAATGAAAATACTTAAAAGCTCTACATTATATCTGTATTGAGGACTTTTTAATACATGTATACTCGGATGAGCGTTGAGGTTATGATGCGGGTTGTGGTGCAGTGGATATCAGCTTCGAACGCGAAATCGGGGAGCCGAGTTCCAATTCCAGGTGAATTCCTTGCATTTACTTACGTACAAATATTCTTGAGAAAGCTATTAATCTGTAACTTCCCTCCATTTATGGGTTAAATAACAGAACAAATTGGTTTCTATAGCCTTGGCTGGCAATCAGTCTACCGTAGCAAGCAATGGCAACCTGCTGCGGGATAATTTTCTGCCCAGTCAGTCATGTCTTCAATAAAACATGATCACACAATTTAATTCTGACTAATAACTGTTAATTAATTATAATAATAATAATAATAATAATAATAATAATAATTATTATTATTATTATTATTATTATTATTATTATTATTATTATATGTAAGTGTAGAACTGATGTGGAGACGTTTGTCTTTTAGCTTTGCAGAGTTATTACAGTCATGCGAATTTCGAATTTTTGTGAAGGCGTTATTGTGATGTCCTTACACTTCGGGGATTTTGTTTCTATTGCCGAAGTCAGCCTGACTTAATGTGACTCTGCTCATGTGACAAATATTTCAGCATTAATTCTATTAAAGCTCCATCATATTGAGCACTTGTTGACAAAAATTGCTTGCCAAAAATGCCTTCCTACCAGTAAAGTAATTTAAAAACATCAATTTTGGCACTATGCATCCTCACAATTAAATATTATATATATATATATATATATATATATGTATGTATGTATGTATGTATGTATGTATGTCTGTATGTATGTATGTATGTATGTATGTATGTGTGTTTGTGGGGTGTGTAAACGAGGATGTCTGAAAAGTAATGTGAATTGTCTTACAAATAACATTTCAATTCCAACAACAAACTACATGGTTTTCCCTTCAGAGCAATCACTCTAGAGTCTAATACATTTTCCCATCATTTTCCGCAACGCTTCTATGCATTGCTGGAAGGAGTCTTCTTGGGTGCCTCTAAGCTCTGTTGTTATGGCTCTCTTGACACCTTCCTCTCCTTCAAAAGTGGTGAGTAATGCTACCTATTATATTGCGTATGTTTTTTAAAAGCTATGATACTACTGAGACGAAAATGGATAGTCAGAGAGAAAAATAATAAGTAAGTGAGGATAAATGAATATAAATGATCAGAAGATGGTGGTGGATGTTGGATTTAAATTTTGGAAATTTTAGTGAACATGTAAGTCAGATATTACAAGATAGTTCACCAAACGATAAGTTCCATAACAAAAGCTATTAGCGAAGAATATACGGTTCTGTATAGATTTTTCAACAGTAAAGCGATGAGACCTAAATGTCAATCGTGTTAGTTAAAGTGAAATACACTTGGTCGATCATGTCTCTTTGGTTTCATGAATGACTATGTCTAAGATTTTTCGACAGTAAGATGCTTTTTCGTTTTGCAGTAGACTGGTTGCAACCAAGGTCTTTGAACCCATTCTGTTCTGTTATTCAACATATATGTGGGAAGAGTGAGAAAAGAGATGAATTCGTACTTTTTTCAAACGTATTTTTGCAAAAGTAAATTTAATGAACCCGAATAGAATTTGAACTCGGCTCTCCAACTTCTCATTCCGAACAGTGATATTTTATACTTCAACACCAATGTAGTAATGCACTCAAATTCATGTAGACGAGATACCAATAGGGAAAATTCATGACACAGGTATTGGTATATCTGTCAGTCACCTAAGTAACATAGGTGATACAGGCTTTGGCAATCATGTGAAGAAAGAGATATGACTGACTAGGCAGAAGATTTTCCCGCAATAGGTTGCCATTACATTTTGCGGTAGACTGGTTGCCAAACAAGGCTAGAGAACCCAATCTGTTCTGCTACCACCCCATAGAGGGAGAAGCGAAGGATTAATGCCTTTCGAAAGAGTATCCGTGTATAAGTAAATGCAAATAGAATTCGAACTCGTCTTTTGGATTTTTCGTTTCAAATTGATATCCATTGCACCAAAATGCACATATACTCTGTCCAAGATAATGAGTTATTGACGATGTCCAAGTTAAGACTCTTGTTGTTTGGCTAAGTAGAGTTCTAAAACCATTTTTTTGTATTAGCCATTGTTGAGTAAATGTTGTATTACATCAGTTGGTAAACATTCTTTCATTGTAAGAGAATCAGATTTACCTCAACAATAATGACTATTATAGCAGTACTATTGTCATAATAACGAAGGAAAATTAGGCAAAAATAAGAATCTGAAGTCATCAATGAGAAAATTAAATTAAGCTGGAAATATTCAAGGCATTAAATAGGTAGAATAAGACAGTAATAATATAAAACGATTTTTCATTGGCTGAACTAAAAAATAATCCAATTAATATAAGCTCTTGAAAAAACTTTGAGAATTAAAACGACAGCAGACAAGCAGATGATCGCTATTAGGTAGTTTATCTGTGAGAAAGTGTTTGATATTATTCATCTCGTTCTATGAAGCAGTTCAGCATGGATTTCAAAGTTAGATGGCGCTACACAGGGCTTTACCGCTATAATCAAATCATATGCTTGTGTATTGTGGCTGTTCCTAGAGATTAAACTGTTATTACAGTCTGTTATCACACACACACACACACACACACACACACACATATATATATATATATATATATATATATATATATATATTGAGAGAGAGTACTGTGCAAAAGTATTAGGACAAGAACTATTTTATCTTTTATGAGGAATAATGACAGAAAATAAACAATTTAATTAAAGTAATGTTTGATTAAAACAATTGTTAGCTGTACTAACTTTGGCATTGTGGGCTGCTTAAAAAGTAAATTATTTGCCAAATTCAAAACTAAAAGAGCACTTGCATGAACTACTCGAGGTCAGACAGCTAACTATTATCAAAATAAAGTTTAAAAAAAGAACCTTTAAACTATTTTGACACTAGTTACAGCCTAATTCGAGAGGTTAGAATAAGAAAAAAGTCAGTCATATCCAAGGATAATAGAATAATGAGCAGTTTCAAAATAACTTGTTTAATAGAAAATAGGAAAAATAAATATAACTTCTTTTTAATACATTTATTTTACACCAAGTTTAAAATAATCAATATCTATTAGCAATTTACTTGACTTTTCAACTTGTATTTGAATTTCATTGAGGTATTGTGGGAAAACATCCCTGTCCTAATAGTTTTGCACACTACCGGTAGTGTGCAAAAGAGTTAGGACAGGGGTGATTTTAAACTTTATTTTGATGCCTCATGAATGCTAAACTAGTTCTTGTCTTAATTCTTCTGCACAGTACTGTATATATGATAAAAATATAGTTTGAACGTTTTCAGTACTCATGGGTAAAACGGTGGTTCAAGTTCAGCAATAGAACGCAAGTAAATATGAAAGTGGTCACTGAGACCAACACAGATCAGCAACTGAGTGCATCGTACTTGAACTCATTGATTTGGGCATTACAAAAGCCCAATATTTTGGACACATATCATGTGATGTTAAACTCAGCATATAGACTATGTGTCTAATAAGCTTTGCTGTTTGACAGTTAATTCTCAAAAAATAAAGTATTAGTTAACAGGAGATGGAAAGTGCGACACAGAGATCCGAAGGCAAATTGGCATGGCAAAGGACGCGTTCCAGAAGCTGAGTAAAGTAGTAACACACAGGAAAATCTCACTGGAAACAAAGAAAAGAATGCTGGACTGCGACGTGATGTTAGTTCTTCAATACAACAGTGAATGCTAGACAATATAATCGAAAATGAGGACAAAACTTGAAGCAGCGGAAATGTGGTTCCACAGAAAGATGCTGTGGATATCGTGGACTGAGCATGCAAGCAACGATGAGGTGTGGAAAGAATGGCAACAAAAAAGAAATTAATACTGAGCATAAGGAAGAGACAGCTGAAGTTCCTGGGAGGTGCAATGAGGAAGTGGGGCTTAGAGAACCTGATACTGACAGGCCAGATAGAAGAAAAAGAGACAGAGGAAGGCATCGGATAACATATTTGCAGGGCCTGATCAGGTGGATGACGGAACGGGGTTTGCGAGGTGTAACAGGAGCAAACATACTAAGAGCCACCATGGATAGGGAGACGTGGAGAGCCATGATCGCCTACGTCCTGAAGGGACAGGACACATAAAAGAAGAAAGAAGAATGTAAGTTCTATTCTAATCGTTCTCTCTCTCTCTCTCTCTCTCTCTCTCTCTCTCTCTCTCTCATTCTCTCTGTATATTTATATATATAGCTGTAAAATAAATAAATCCAGGATAAGATTAGTAAATAATCCGAGCGTATCCTAGTAATATCGTTTAATTATTAAAACTGATCCAACGGAAAGCACAATGGAAATTTAATTTAATTTACACAACAAATATCTACTTATTTCTCTGTAAATTTAGTGAGGATAGCTATTTCAACACGTTGGCAATGCATGACTCAAAGTGATTTGTTGAAATAGATATCTCCACAAAATAAGATCTGAATTTTACAGATATTTATATACCTATAGGTATATTTTATATTCTGAACACGGTAGGCACATTGCTGTCATGCTGGTAGTTGATATTATTAAATGTGCGGTGAATGAATTATCGCCTAAATTGCCGAAAAATGAAAATAACACTGATATCTCATTTTGATATATATATTTACTAAAATTACACCAAATATCTAAAAATATTAAAGAGTAAATTTATTCGATCGAATCGCCATTGCTTTACCCACGGGCTCTACATGGCTTAGGAAGTTACTGCATTTCTTCTGGACGGTCTCCATGATCAATTGGTGAATGCTGCCATAATCTTCAACTTTAATCCATCTTATATCTATAACACTACATGCACAACCACCTTATATATTCAGTTAAATGTAAAATAAATGTAATTCATGATTATAGTTAAAAGTACAGCAGAAATCATTTGGAGAATTGAAATATTTCGATATTTTTAATATAAATTATGTGCTGAAAAATAAAATAATAATATCATATGAAAAATTATTTAAAATTATATAAAAAACTTAACCTAAACAAATTGTCTCTCATATTTAATGAAAATTACATATATGTTATAAAATATTGCTCGCCTATTATATTTGTTCTATGTCTCTCATATTGTCTTGATTGATTTTCTTAAGAAAATATTGTAGAAAATTGATATCTTGACTTGCAAGCACATTTCCCATTTGAAACAGCCATCATCTATTCCTTAGTTTTCGAATATTCTACTGATTTGATTCAAAAGTTATGATTTTCTATTTTTTCCTTTAAATACAAGGCACAAGAGCCACTAAGGGTAACTAGCTACTGACTGAGGCTAGTGTATAGTAATTCATAATAGGATAGAGTAAGTGCACCTTATAAGCATATGTGGGATAGATAACGGTTGACTTGAGATTTGAAAAGCTTAAGAATTTAGTGATCTAGGAAGCATAGTTGCGTGAAGCACTACTACATTGTAATAATTTTTTAAAAATTACTAAGTGAATCATTGTTATCAATTGATTAAATACCTGTGGATTGAGTATGCTTTCACCCTCTATGTGTGATGTAACGTATCGGATCTCTTACAGTCGCTCGCGAAACTTTCTTCTCTGGCCCGGATTTTCGAAATCACACTTTACTGGCACCTTACCAATTTTTTTGAGCAAAATGCATATTTCAAAAAAAAAAAAAAACAGAGGTGGTTAATGGGAGATAACCACGCATTCAATGTCAGAACATGATCATTGTTAACTCTCATTTTCAATTTGCTGACCCCAGTTAACTTATTCTTAATTCTTTTTATAGTACTACAATATTACAACAATAAAACTGGTCAATATTTGATAACTATTTATACTGAATCTCATGAGTGCAATATATTTTTACATATTTTAAATTTTGAAATCATATTTATTTTAGCATACGTATGTTTTAAAAGTGTTTCTAAAAAATTTTGATTATATTTAAGTCATAATGACTCACCTGCTATCTTCTTCCAACGATTTTGAATAACCCTGCACTGTTTGTTAACCACTTTAAGGACAGAACTTGTGGAACTAAGGATTATAGTGCGTCTTGACAATACTCATAGAAAGATCTATAGAGCACTGACAGGTGTTCGAAGTTTTGTGTAAATCAAATGGGCTCTATTGTTAAAAAATTTAATTGCCCACAAGGCCGCGTAAAGACTTTGATACCCTGAATCCATCGAAAATAAGGACTGGGTAGCTTTACTAGCCGTGGTTCAATTCCTATTGCAATCTTGCTTTAATAAAGGTAGATAAAATCAGATATTTTTACACTGTACAATTTATTGCGGACAATTTCCTTTTAACAAAATGTATTGTCAGGATTTCTTGTTCTTTTTTTATTCTTTTTTAGAATTTGTGGCATGGAGAAATAACTTTTAATGCAAGTGAGTTAACGTTTAACATCAGTGCGTACAAAGCATTTTTTTTACTTCCATAATTCCAATGAATAGATCCTTCCAGCTTTGCTATGTAAATTTCTGTCTTGGTTCTAGTCATTCTAAATTTATTTTAATCAATTCACACAGTGCAATACAATAAAGCCACTAAGACGTAAGATGGGTTACTAAGCGTGAAATAATATGATAATAATCAAAACATGATTAATGAGAGAAAACACAAAAAAGAAAAGGAATTAAGAAGACCGAAGACAACAATTAATATTTCATTTACCTTTGTGAATGGCGAAGACAGGGAATGAAAAACAGGGCGGAAGAAGTTTTTTCCAGTCAACTGATACTATATATATATACATATATATATATATATATGTGTGTGTGTGTGTGTGTGTGTGTGTGCGTGTTTGTGTGTGTGTGTATTATAATAATATGTTTTTATAACATATAAATATAATATATTAAAATATAAATCATATAACACTTTAAATATATATAAATAATCATGACAAAAAATTTTGAACCCACCTACTTCATAATTGTTTATTCATTTGTACAGACCAGTTAAGTAGACACCTTACAGTGTTTTTACTCCCGACAGAATTTCTTTTGTTTCCGTATAGTTACACTAATCAACAAAAAGAAACATTTTGAAATCGTGTTGTAGCTAATTTTAGGGCGCTGAATCTGAAAATGACCTCAGTTTTGCAGGACTATCTACCGTTTTTGCTGTACAAAAATACATACTTTTGCAAAGAAGTTTTCTGTACATATAATATTGACTATTGGCAATATTTCTCAAAGTAAAATCGTAGAAATCTCTCAATTCGTATTTAAACCAACAAATCTTTGCTTATTGATATTGATAAATACTAGTTTCCAATAACAATAACAACCTAAGTCTTTAAAAATAACACGATTGAATATATCCAGACCAATAAGTATTTTCATAAAAAAATTAATAAAAACAGAATTATAACCTTCGTGAACGTAAAAACTATGTTAAATTTTCTCTTTCTTGAGTGTCTGTCTTGTTCAATGTTATTTAAATCACTTTTGCTATTCCAGCAGTAGTCAGTCATCATTAGTTTGTCCCATCGTCCATGGTAGCGCTCTTTTATCGTTTTGATATCCTGATGGAATCGTTCTCTTTGTTCATTATTCACATAAACGCAATTATCCAGAAATTTACCTATTGGCTATGTAAAAAATAATCCTTAATACTTATATTATAGCATATTACAGGTAAAATTTAGTATTGACAGTGTTTATCAGTTAATTTGAATTTTGGCGATGAATTGAAAAAATCGTTACATCCATTTACAAAAAATTTAACTCAATTTTTTTTTTATAAATATACTTTATTTCATGTGGCTGACATAAATTGCTTGGCCTACCCGAAAATTGATGGTTTTTATGAACGAAATGTTGCGATCAGCCAAGATCTTAAACTGTTCATAAACGAAAGCTAACCATGAAAATCTAAGGTCATTTTTGAAATCAGCACTATCTAATTAGCTGAAAATAGTTTCTTTTGTACTAAAAATCGCGTTGACCAGTATTATTTTGTAATAAATTCATCTGTCAGTTATGGCTAATCCAAAAGCTATATCTTTTTTTCTGTGGAGTAAGGAATTATTCAAATTCTGATCTATTTTCCTTTTTTTGTAATTTCGTTTAATGTTAATTTTTCTAGTATTGGTGTTTCTCACCAGTTTTGCTTTCTTAAGTCTATAGGAATGTGACCATAATGAAATGGTGAGTCAGTTTTAAACTAGTATTTAATCTTTCCTGAACACTAAAGAACAAATAACGCTGAATCTTATAAACCGTTTTGGCTTCAGGCAAAAGATCAAATTACTTAAAATTGATAAACTAGAATTAGATTTCAGGAAAAAACTTTAAATTCCAAATAAATCTTCTTAATATTTGCGCCTTATAATATAAACAAAATCAATTTTCTAACTCTCAGAGATTTAAAAGCACCCAAATTAAATAATAGAGTTAAAAATATAGATAATATGATAATCTGGCAATCCCTATATGATATTAAAAAATTGGCATCGTGCAGATTACAACCAGCAAAAGAGATTATCTTTTAATTTATATATCAAATTTGTTTTGAAAGAAGAACCGATTTTACATTTAATCTGCATTTGATATGAAGGTAGTTACAAAGATACAAATATTCCGACAAAATTTTATTAATTATTTTGCTATCTTCTTTTGCAATTGTTGGCTAAGGATTGAATTCACCAGTGTCAATCGTTAAATTTTGCCAACGTTTTATTTAAAAAATTAAATCATTCAATTTGCCTCCTCTCATCAGAACACTTGAGGTGAAAACAGGAATGTAGCAATTATTGGCTCAGGTTGTTCATAGTTACAGACTTTATGTATGCTTACTTTAAGAAAATGAAATCAAACTTAAACTTGATATTGATCGGAGTTAGCACAAGTAAATACAATACATTTATTATAAAAAATTGATTACTCAGATAATAGGTTTATAAGTGCCAACTTAGGACAGTGAATAACATCATTAGCTGAATAAGAATAAAAAAAGTTACTTAACCCAAAGTGTTGTTAGTTCGATATCTAGCCACAGCAGAGCGTAAAACAGGAATGTAGCAATTATTGGCTCAGGTTGTTCATAGTTACAGACTTTATGTATGCTCACTTTAAGACAATGAAATCAAACTTAAACTTGATATTGATCGGAGTTAGCACAAGTAAATACAATACATTTATTTTTTTTTTTTTTTAATCATTTCACCCCGAGCAAGGCAGAAATGCCACTGATGTGCAGGGGGTTACATAAATGTAGAAGGATTAATTAGAAAAGAGTGAGGAGTACAAGGTAGTTAGAAAGGAACAATAGAAAGCTGAGAAAGCAGGTGCAAATAAAACATTGATTACTCAGATAATAGGTTTATAAGTGCCAACTTAGGACAGTGAATAACATCATTAGCTGAATAAGAATAAAAAAAGTTACTTAACCCAAAGTGTTGTTAGTTCGATATCTAGCCACAGCAGAGCGTAAAACAGGAATATAGCAATTATTGGCTCAGGTTGTTCATAGTTACAGACTTTATGTATGCTCACTTTAAGACAATGAAATCAAACTTAAACTTGATATTGATCGGAGTTAGCACAAGTAAATACAATACATTTATTATAAAAAATTGATTACTCAGATAATAGGTTTATAAGTGCCAACTTAGGACAGTGAATAAAATCATTAGCTAAATAAGAATAAAAAAGTTACTTAACCCAAAGTGTTGTTAGTTCGATTTCTAGCCACAGCAGAGCGTAAAACTTTTGAGGAGTTAAGTTAATAAACGAAATTATCTGATACATGGAATTAAAACAATTTGCCTGCGTGGACTAAAAAAAAGAGTTCGGTTTAATTTCTTACGTATATCACTTGAAATAGTTCGGAGATTGCAACGGTTGAAACGTTTTTAATATAGCAGTAAATATTAAAACGAGAGACAAATCTATGTAAATTATTGTCATGGTTTTGTAATCAATCCAAAATGAAAGACTAACATTTTTAGACATTGAAGGAACAAACAAAATACAAACATTGAAGAAAGAAATCAAAAGAACCATAAATAAAATTCCATCATTCCAGAGAAAAAATATTTGAAAATTGGTCCAGACTTGGTATCTCAGTTTAAGTACTTTTCCCAAAACCGTAAAGTAGATTCTCTGTACGTTTCAGATAAATACTTTCATGGTAATAAACTCTTTATTGTGGTATTTAGTTTTTTTAAAATTTAATCGTAGTGTTAGAATAGCAAAAAAGCCTATCGATTTAGTATAGATTTGTTTAGATGTAACCGTTAGTTCTCTGCTAAGAGTTTTTTTGATACCACTTCTCGCATATGACGTTCACTTCCTTGATTTTAGACAATAACAATATCTGTTGTCTTCCTGATTATTCTTCTATTGTTCTTTCTCCTTAGTAATGTTTTTGTTTTCAAAATCTTTCAAAACCTAGTGGCATTTGTGTCTTAGTGGCTTTACTGCTTTGTATGGGGTGATTCATGCCGAATTCTATTACACTACATGTTCATACTTCCAAAATGGTTATTGAGACAGGAATGGACAAAATAGATATTACAAATTACCTCGCTTGATTCTTATTTAGTGTACGCCATCGATTTGACGAATACATTTAGAAATATTTCTAAGGCGGCAAAAATCTTTGGAGACAATAATGATTTATTGACACGAGATCTACTAATTAACCTATAGTTGAGGATAGACGTGTTGGAATGATTACTTGCAGGTAAAGGGATATAACGAGCCTAACTGGAAGTGGAACTCAACTTCGATTTCCAATTCGTAGCCGTTATACATTACCTAGCCCACACATGCCAGCTTACACATCCTGATATTGACAACAGTACTGACAAGACGTGACAATGCTTTACTCGTGCGAGAATTAGTGTTTCAAAATTATATGGCTATGTGCTCCGTTGGAGGCGAGAAAACAACTGCATAATTTGCGAATCGAAATAATGAGTCAATTCTATAATTATATATCTAAATCATATCCATGTAAGAAAAAAATTACTTATTTCCTTTTGGCTGAAACAATAAATTCAATTGGAATTCGAACTCGGCTCCCTGATTTCTCGTTCCGAGCCGATATCAAATGCACCACAACGCACATCGACAACGATGATAAAAGTAAATCTGATTATATTGTTTAACCAATACTTTGTTTAAGGGGTCACAAATAGAAACAGTAACACGGGATTAGTGTAAACAATCGTATCAACAAAATAACGGGTAATGGTGCAATATGTCAGCTTGTTCATGTAGCTGACGAGCAAGCGGTGTTGGATATCAAAGTCACTGTTCGGTAATTCACTCTACAGGTGTCTGACTAGTACCAGACTGGTGCTATCCCGGTGACTACGAGTCACATGGTATTTATGCAGTTTGAGATGTAAATGGGTAGTTCCGCCACAACAGTTACTAAATAAATTTGGTTAAGACTTATACATTATAAGGATATGTAGGACAGATAATGGTTAAACTTAAACTTGTAGATGTTGCAAATGGAATAATCAGGGAGTTTATTCTACTAAGCATACTAAGCATGGGTCAGAAAGTTAAGTGCCATAAGCTATACACGTTTAGGCAATTATGTCTCGAAAGAGACATGACTGACTGGACAGAAGATTATTCCGCAGTAGACTGGTTGCCGACCAAGATTATAGAACCAATCTGTCCTATTATTTAACTCATAATTTGGGGGAAGAGACGGATTAATACCTTTCTCAAGGCTATTTGCGCGTAAGTCAATGCAATGAATTCAACTAGAATTCGAACTTGGCTCCCCGATTTCTCGCTCCGAGCCGATATCCACTGAACCACAACGCACAAAGCATAGGGCAATGGAAGAGATTGTCCGAATAGTACATCTTTCTTGATAAAGGAATAAGAAAGTGTTGCCTGTGTGTACATGGCATAGCAGATTTTAGCAGTAAATGTCTGAACTGATTGAATTAAGGAAAGTTGTTCTTTGGAAATTGTTCCCTAAAAAAGAGTTGTAGAGTGGAAAATAATTCATTGCCTACAAGTTGCAGCTCCAGACCAGATATGCCATCAATTTTCTACTTTCCTCTGTTCAGACTCTTGTAAACATAGAATAGTCTCTTTATCACTAAGACATGGTGAACACCTAATTAAGAACCTGAAAGTGTTGTTGCTAACTAGACAGAAAGGAAATTAAATCTTTCATCATTATCACGTTTACTCTCGCCTCGATCAAAAATCTGCGAAGATTGACAAAGCTAACTTCGCTGCCGAGCTTAAGAAGGACATCCAGTCTATGGTGGACTGGGGAAAGAAATGGCTCGTAAATTTTAATGCTTTTTTTTTTTTTTATACGCGTTTCACTGTCACTACTGTGCAGGGGGCTACGTAGAGTGCAGAAAGGCTGGTTAAATATAGGAAATAACAGAGGGTGGGTGATAGGCGGGTGAGGATACCGAGAATGAGGGTTGGGTAGATGAGAGTGTTGTGAGAATAGTTGGGAGTTAGTGTGATAGGAGGTGTCTATTGACCCTACATTTAAACACCTGGAGATTGTAACTGTCGGGAAAGCAGACTTGTGGAAGGGAGTTCCACAGGCGGGAAGCGCGAGAAAAGAAGCTGTTGGAGTAGAATTTACGGTTACATCTTATTTGTTTAACTGTAAAAGGGTGGGACCTAGTTGCTAATCTAGTATCTCGTGTAAATTCGTGCTTAGGCGGCACCAGTGATCTAAGCTCATCGGAGCAGAAGCCATGAAAGTACTTGTAGAAGAGGCACAGGGAAGCTACATCACGCCGGTGTGAGAGCGGCTGCAGCCGGTCTGCCAAGTCAGTATCAACCACGTTACAGATCCTCCTTTGTATTTTGTCAAGAAGCCCAAGGAGAGCAGCAGGGGCACCCGACCAGATATGGCAGCAATATTCAATACACGGGCGGATGGTAGATTTGTATATGTGCAGAATAGTTTCAGGTGGGAAAAATTTCCGGGCCCTGCACAGAGAGCCGACTTTCATAGCAGCAGATTTGGCAATGAATTCAATATAGTCATTCCATTTGAGGTCCGCCGAGAGTGTAAGGCCAAGGAGGCGTAGTATTTTACTCTCTGGGAGGCTAGCCTGTCCCATGCTAATGGGAGGCAGATGCGATTGTCTATGGTGGTTAGTTGATAACAGCTTTGTTTTGGAGGCATTGAAATTTACCAACCATTTCCTACCCCAGGTCACTACGGATTGGAGGTCCCTTTCAAGTGCGGCAGCGAGGTTCACTTTGTCGTCCAGACCTGGTTTCTGATCGATGCGGGAGTAGATTGTTGTGTCGTCGGCATACATGCCAACTTGGGATCTAATGGTGTCGGGGAGATCATTAATGTAGATCAGAAATAGCGTGGGACCTAGGATAGAACCTTGAGGGACGCCCGCGTTCGTCTGGTAGTTTTGGGAGGCATGCCCATTTAATACCACCTTTAATGTGCGGTTAGAGAGGAAGGACTGGATGAGGTCAAACAGATGTCCAGTTATCCCATAGCTCCGCAGTTTGCACAAGAGGCCAGCATGCCAGACCCTGTCGACTGCTTTGGAGATATCCAATAAAACGAAGCTGCTATTAACCATCATAGACAATCGCTCCTACTCCCCATTAGCATGGATCAGGTTAGTCTCCCTGAAAGTAAAACATTACGCTTACTTGGCCTAACACTCTCAGCGGATCTCAAGTGGAATGACTATATCGAATCCATAGACAAATCCACTGCTAAGAAGGTCGGTTCACTGTGCAGAACTAGGAAGTTTTCCCGTCTGAATCTATCCAACACATATATAAATCAACCATCCTCCCGTGTATTGAATACTGCTGCCACATCTGGTCGGTTGCCACTGCTATTCATCTCGGGGTTCCTGACAAAATCCAACGGAAAATCTATAATGTGATAGATACCAACTTGGCAGCTCAGCTGCAGTCGCTTTCTTGCCGGCGTGACGTGGCTTCCCTGTGCCTCTTTTACAATTACTTTCACGGTTTCTGCTTTAATGAACTTAGCTCACTGGTGCTCCCTAAGCATGAATTTACACGAGCTACTAGACTAGCAAGTAGGTTCTACCCTTTTCAGTGAAACCAATAAAATGTAACCACAATTTCTATTCTAACAGCTTCTTTTCTTGCACTTCTCGCCTGTGAAATTCCCTTCGATATACTTGCTCCCCCGACAGCTACAATCTCTAGGAATTTAAATGTAAGGTCATTAAACATCTTCTATCTCACTAACTTGCATCCTTTCAGCCACGCTCCATCCACTCCACCCCCATAACACCGGTATTCTCATCCGTTTATTAACCTCTTTCTGACATCATCTATAACTTACCCCTCTTTCTCATCACTTTTCTCTATATATACCCCTGCGCAACAGTGGCAGTAAAACTGCCTTGCTTGGGGTGAAATGATAAAAAGAGCTATAAGAATCAATTGTGACTTTTTCTGTACTTTTTATACAACTTACTAGGTAGGTAAGCCCTCTTTTTCACATTATCTGATTCTGTTTGTCTTTTGTCCCTATACGCCTGTTATTTCAAACGATTTTGAAATTTACTCATTTTGATCCTCACTGTGTGACTTTTGTCTGCTGTCCTTATGGCGACATCTCTTCTTGATATATTTGTAATACTCAGTTATTACTAATCCTGTTTCAACTGCGTCTAACTTCATTACATGTCCTATGGATGGACTTCAAAAATATCACCAAATTAATGAACCATATCTTTAATCGACAGAAAATTACAGGAGATTTTATTATCAAAATAGTTTCTATTGTTCATTTAGCCTTTATTTTCTTTTACAAAGATACTGCTAAAAATTGACCTGAGTGTATGTCATTAATACGGTACCATTGGACAAAGATCACCGGGCAGGACGTACGATTTCCTCATATGAATTACAATGGCTACAGAGTCAATCACCTTGTTTAAAGATATCGGCTATTGATCAAACCTGGTTAAAATTCCTAAGATAGGTCACATATTGAGCACACAAAAATCCATTAATGGAAACTCAGACTCTGGCAACCAACGTGAAGGCATGAAATTCAAACTTGCGTAATAGGATAGCGAGGTTCCGTTAGTTTATTAATTACTAGAGGAATTAATCAAACATTTTGGTGTAAGTCTTTGAAACTTTTCTGTCATTCTGTTTATTTACCTCGGGCACAAAGTTTTTAAGGGTCGGTAGATGGTAACTACAAGACCTCCTACAGAAGGTAGCGGTAGAGAGTGACAAAAAAGGACTACAAATAAACTTTAAGAAAAGGTGCAACCCAAAATGTCAAATACAGGTGGGGGATACCAGAATAAAGCAAGTACAGAAATTTAAATACCTAGAAAGTGTTCTAACAGGAGATGGAAAGTGCGACACAGAGATCCAAAGGCTAATTGGCCTGGCAAAGGACGCGTTCCAGAAGCTGTGTAAAGTGCTAACAAACAGGAAAATTTCGCAAGAAACAAAGAAAAGAGTGCTGGATTGCTATGTGATGTCAGTTCTTCAATACGGCATTGAATGCTGGACAATATCATCGAAAATGAGGACAAAACTGGAAGCAGCGGAAATGAAGTTCTAGTGTAGGATGCTGTGGATATTGTGCAAGCCACGATGAGGTGTTGGAATGAATGGCAACGAAAAGGAAATTAATACTGAGCATCAGGAAGAGACAACTGAAGTTCCTGGGATACGCAATGTGGAAGGGGAGCCTGGAGAACCTGATACTGACTGACCAGACAGAAGGAAAGAGAGACAGAGGAAGGCAGCGGATAACATATTTGCAGGGCCTAATGAGGTAGATGACGGAACGGGGGTTGCCAGGAGTAACAGAAACAAACATACTAAGAGCCACAAGGGATAGAGCGATGTGGAGACCCATGGTCGCCTACATCTTGAAGGGACAGGGCACATAAAAGAAGAAGAAAAAGAACAAGAACAAGAACAAGATTTAGAACCAGAGAAATTTCCACAATATAGTAACATGCTTGATAAAAAGTCTATGTAAGTGAGTCTTATAATTAAATTCAGGTCATGTAACCCAGTCCATAGAAAACTGAAGTTGTTAAAAATACCTTTAAATGACAGCCAAGTTGCATTGACTGCCTCGTCTTTCAAAACTAAATACAACCAACGTTCTCGTCCCCTGGCTACACCTGCTGATCAACTTAAATACGACATACATGATTCACTAGGAAATACCTAACTTCTGAACAATGGGCAACTTAGAAAAAATATGTTGTAAGAAATGTCATTTATTTTTGAGCCCATCATAATTCACTAGTCAAACGTGTACATGTTATGATGTTTAATCAGCTAAGACCGGAAACTCCGATAGCCATGTCTGTCTTAACGGTCATCTGTACTATTTGAGTCCTCATACCTAAATCGGCATAAACCAACTGAAATGTTCAGAAGCATGTCTTATTGCCTCGGATATGAAATATATCCTTTATAGGAAGTGGTAATAGATGCATGTTGGCTATTCTCATTCTCATTATTGGGGTTTCATATATCCTTAAAAATGCAAGTCAGAATTATAACTGAGAAGAAAACAGCTATTAATCTACCGAGGGGATATGTCTAAATAGTTGGCAGAACAGTGTTTAGGATCAATGTAAGAGAAACTTTCGTAAAACAGGAAATTGTGGAGAACCATGATCAACTACACTCTGAAGAGACACACCACATAAAAAGAAGACCAATGTTGCCTTGGTATTTTGAATGTATTCCGCTAGGTACATAGTGTCTCTGTTCAGTCCAAAATTCATGTGATCTTTATTTGTTGACTTGAATAACAACATATAGCCTTCTTAACGGGGCTTGTGTAAATGATTATCAGAACGATTTTGGGGAGAAATAACAATCAAACAAAATTTACTTCTATGAACGAAGGCAAGAAATTGTGAGAACCATGAACACTTACGTTTTGAAGGAGCATGACTCAGAGAAGAATAAGAAGAACGTTACTCATTGGTTTTGTAATGTAATGATAGGTTTCTCATTGTATTATATTTACAAATACACGATAAAATCTTTACTGAATACGAGATGCTTATACAGGTATTTGTCTGATATGTTCGTCAAGTACGGTCGGTAATCTACACGACCTGGGTACTTTCGTATTCCATGTTCTTTGTATTTTGTATTTTACCAAATGCTCTTTACCTCCTCCTGTCAATTATAATCCTTAGAAAATGTTGTCCCATTGACGACCCTTCCGCACCTACTCGTCATCCACTCATCTCAATCTCGTCACATAAGTGTCTTGGTTTAACATTTCAGCTTCAGTCATTTTCCTACTGTCGTAATGTAGTACTGCTTTGACTTTTTGATAAATACTCCAATAAAATATTATCCGATTACGTTTTTTTCAATTTTTGTTCTTTCCTACCTCGACTTTACGAGTGTAAGCGCTGTATGAAGGTTTTATCATGTTAAATTTGCATTTGATAGATGTATCGGTTATAATACTAACAGTTTCTTCTATCGCATTTCGCTCTTTGGAATATTCTTCCGGTCTCTTTCTTTAAAAATGTTGGTCTTCAGAAATGTAAATGCAATATCCATCGCTATCTATTTTTCTGATTACGTTCCTTTTCTCACTCTTTAGATATGTCACCCCTTGTTATCTTGTTTTCTTAATTTCTTTTAACTTAACAAATGTCAGAAACAAATAAACTACTTCTGGACTGCTACCTATTGCCTAATCTCGGATATGGCAACGTAAAGTGGAAAATGTTTATCACATATTGTTATATAAGAAGAAAATGTCGATACTGACAACTCTGGTCGACGCGGATCTCCAGACAAGAAATGTATCTGTTGAATGTATTGTGCTACTGGGATCACACGACCATAAATATTAATATATAAGTCACTCAGACAGAGGTCTAAGAGTGTTCCGGTTTTCCAGTGCATTCTGGGTATTCTGCTTCGCACAGAAGATATATTGTCGGATTCTCTGCCTTCGAGCGGAGAGTAATAACTCAGTCGAGACTCCGCCGAAGGGTAGAATCTCGTCTGGGAAATAATAGACTATAAATTTTTGCCCGGGCTTAAGGGCTCGGATACTCCACGTTAAAAAGGCCTTGTGCCATATTTTGCATCTGTGGGTAGGTAGATAAATAACGTCCCGGTGTTCTATGGCATTATTGCGTTTTCTTTGAAAGATTCCTTAGTACGTTGACTTTAAGCGAAGATATCGAAATATTCTTACTCGCAAATAGCGAGTAACCAAAGGTTGCCTTCAGATTAACGTTAAAGAAAATAATGTTATAGAAGTGGCGACAAAAATAACGTTCACGCTAACATTATCTAAACTTATTTATAAATAGAACTGTGTCTGTGTCTCTGTATGTGTGTGTCCGTGTATCTGTGTTTGTGTGTGTGTGTGTCCATTACCTATAGACTCCGAAACGGCTGAACCAATTTACTTGAAAATTGACACAGTTGTATTGTCAGCGTCTGCGAGTGCTCTTAGGTTTTATGTCGAGGTACCCCGATAAATATCAAAAATCGATAATCAAAAAAATCGAGTTGTAGAATGAGTGGTCCGATTTTAATCAAATTTGATACACTCATAGACAAAGACATAAGAAATGATATTCAAAAGTTTCAACGCTGCAGTTCTTACAATAGTGCAGAAAATCGATAATATATATATATATATATATATATATATATATATATATATATATATATATAAGGCAAGATGTTTGTGTGTGTGTCTGTTTATCTGCCTGTGTGTCTGCATTTTTTCAGCCCTTTTATTTTAGTTTTTGCTTCGGGTTTGGCTCTAAGTAGGATTAATGGTAGTTCTTAGTCCCCAGCCATGATACCATTTACTCAGAGGACTTATTTAGCCTTCAAAATTCAGTTTACGACGAAAACACTTATTTGATATCGATACCAGGAAATCAAAATTTGACTTACATCTATTCATTTTTCTTTCAGTCTACGGTTTCGCTTTAACTGGAAACAACTATTGCTTTTTAGTCTTTCGTCGTGCCAACGTCCAAAGAGTCTGAGCTCCAGGACCATAGATTAGTTTTAAAGCTTTCATTACACCCGAGCAACGCCGGGCTATGCTGCTAGTAGTATATATGAAGAAAATAAAATGTGGTTACCTTGCATTGAATAAATGAACATTATTTCAGACCGAGTGGAACTTATACACACACATATATATATATATATATATATAATCCCTCGCTAGATATGGTGAAGATGATAGTTCTCTGGATTGTTCTCGTAAGTATCTTCTTTTTCCTGTCATACTCTACTTTTGCAAGAAACATATCAGATCAAAAACAAAATTCGGCTGCTATATCTGGACATGAATTGCTTAGTATAATTTTTCAAAATTTGGCAGTGCCTAGAAACGTCTACGCCATCTCGTTGTTGTTAAATTGTTTTCCTCTTTACACCCATTTTCCAACAGATGCAACTATGCAAGCTTCTCACTACTCTATTGCTAATTCTATGGATAAAGTTCAGAAGACCTATATTGTTAAGCAACATAAAATATGCAAATGATACCGTATTGATAACGGACACAAAGAAATCTTAGAGGAGGAAGTAAAGAAAAGCCAGTAGAAAGGACTAAATATAAATTGCACAGAGATAGAATGTTTAGTTGATTGTCTAAGCGCCGCTTAGATATGGCACAAAGCACCTAAGAGGGATCGAACTCACTTGTAACAAGACACGCTTGGTAACCATTACACCACGCCGAGGTGCTCAAGACCGAATGTAGAATTGTAATCAATTGAAAAAACAAACAAACACACAAGCAAACAAAAAACATGCAAATTATAAATTATAACTGCTCAGTCTTTACTTTCAAATTTTGACAGAACCCAGAATCGTCTAGGGTGTCCCCTTGTTGTTGAATTGTTTTCCTCCATGCATTCCCTTTTCCCTTAAAAGTCCATATATTGTTACTCTATTGCTAATTCCATGGAAAATGTTCAGAAGACCTACATTTTTTAATCCCCAAAACTTTCCTTCCAAAATAAGACATGCCATGCTACCTACACTGATGTTAATATTGTATTTTCAGGAAAGAACCCCCTCCACTGAGATTCAGTTGCTCATATGAACTGAAGCTGGCTGAGTGGAACTTACTCCTTACTAATGGAATATGATGGGAAGAATGAAAGTTCAAATATAACAGGAATAAATTATTACCAGCAAAGAAATGAGCGTTAAAATGCTATGTAATATCAACCATACTATATAGCTGTAAATGATGGACAATTTCCTCGTAGATGAAGAAAATATATGAGGCTAATACAGAGGGATGTTGAGAATGCTGTGGGCGAAGAGCGTAAGCAACAAAGAAGCCTAAATGAAAACAAAAATGATACTAGATATATAAGTACCAGCTAAAAATTCTGAGACTCAATGAGGAAAGAAGGCTTGAAAAATGATATTCACTAAACATAACAAAGCAAAAAACACAGTGGAAGGCAACCGGTCGTCTACATGTTGGCTTTTGTCGATGGTAGACCAAACTGGAAGGGTAAAGAATGCTAAAAGTCAAACCCTACTAATACCTGTTAGAGATAAGATATTGTAGAAAGCCACCATTGCCTCCGTCATGAAAGAACAATGCAAGTTTTATCTTTAACATAACTTTGTTTCTTATACAAACTTTGTTTTGGGTTCCAATTAATTATTTGTTCACTACGCTAACTGTGAAGGTTTTATTCCAGTTTTGATATCTGACATGAATCAATCCACGACGGAAGCGCAAAAGATTCTTAAAATCTTCTCGTTTTAAGTTCAGTTTTTGTTTCGAGACATGACACCATTTTACAAGTTGAGTTAAGCTAGAACGAATGGCATATGCTGGGGAAACTGCGATTGTAATCAAACAGAACGTCTCTGGTCGAGAGACAGACATCAACGGGCATTCGACATGCAATTACGAAAATGGATCAAGACAACGACTGATGTGACAGCGGCGATTTGCAGATCACGATAGCAGGCTGTGACTGCTGTAACATGCGAGCAGAGGAAAATAAATACAATCAGTTAAATTCTCGCCCTTTGGTGAGAAATATAAAATATTAATGTTTCATCTGCCTTAAGAGAAGAAATGTACTGAGAAAGAAACATGCTTAATTTTGTTCCAATGTCACAAATCTGAAAATCCTACAGAGACTCAAATCCCAAAATCAGTCAGTTGTTGCCGTATGCAAACCTGCTACATACTACCCGCGTTTTTTTTATTTGCTTGTACTGTCAATTCACTCAAACCCTTACTGAAGGTTATTCGCTAATTTCACCTACTCTTGCTTTAAATGTAACGTATGATTCACTTTGTAGCAGATAATTTCTTTCGTCAGAAGCTATCTTTCATATTTATGAATATACCAGTGGCCTCCTGCCGTCAAAAATGATGGGTAAATATTTATATCAATATGACGTAAAAAACAATGGCAACAAATATGTCTATGTATCTACAATTGAGCATCTTACATTAAGACATAGGGGGAAAAAATCAAAATAATCCAAGCCCCTAAGCGTAATAGAAGGGATATCTATCTATCTATCTATCTATCTATCTATCTATCTATCTATCTAAATATATGTATAACGGTCAGTGTCATAATAGAGAGGACATATATATATATATATATATATATATATATATATATATATATATATATATATATATTCTTCAGAAATTGAAAAAAGTGAAATAAAAAGCATTGTTCAGGAGCGAACACGTAGCAACAGTTTTCATAAATGGTAGCAAAATTTAATAACTAGTACTAAAGTGAATGAACTGAACCTCTGCTGTGTCGCTGCTTGCTTTTCTCTCTATCTCTCTCTCGCCATGAGCACGACAGGAAATATATATATATATATATATATATATATATATATATATATATATATAGAACTAAACC
The DNA here is from genome assembly GCA_037127315.1 of Ascarosepion bandense. Lineage (NCBI taxonomy): Eukaryota > Metazoa > Mollusca > Cephalopoda > Sepiida > Sepiidae > Ascarosepion > Ascarosepion bandense. The sequence continues at coordinate 152,206 of JBBBDQ010001738.1, read as the reverse complement.
TAAAAGAGCCGACCGATTTCAGCCGGATCGTCAGGACTTGGCCAAGTCCTGACGATCCGGCGAGTGAAACTGCGGTCGACTTTTGGCTCACTTTTAGATTTAGTTCGGATTTTTTCTCTACTTTCGTACTTTCGTATTGAGCACTTTCTTGTTAAGGTTTTCGTCTTGTTTTTTTTTCTTTCGAACACAGCTTATGCTTTGTTTGTTTCTTTTTTTTATTCCCCTTTACCCATTTGGTAGTACCTTTTGGGTTTGACGACTTACTTTACCGATTTGTTATCAGTAGGTTTTTCTGATTTCGGTCATGATTAGTTCTACTGTTTTGTTGGTACGTTTTACAATATATATATATATATATATATATATATATATATATATATATATATAACACACAACGGTCTTTTTTTATGATATTGGAGAGGATTATTTATTTGTCGGTCAATCAGAGAAACGAGTTCGAATTCTAGTTAAATTCGTTGTATTCATTTATGTGCAAATAAACTTGAGAAAAGTATGACTCAATCGCTTCTCCCTCCAGCTATCGATGAAATAGTAGTACTGATTGGGTTCCATAGTCTTGGTTAGCAACCAGTCTATCACGGAAAGAAATGGCAACCTATTGCGTGAAAATCTTCCATCTAGTCAGTAATGTCTCTTTCGTGATATAATCACTCAAGCGTGTATCCCGTATAGCACTTAACTGACTGATTGAATATTTCTGTTACATTTCATCTGAATATTCATATTATATCTATTGAGATTCTAAAAAAAAAAAATCTAAACAAGCCTAATATAATGTTATCGGTCCAGATCGAGAATCATGACTTCAGTCATTTTGCCACAGTCGTTTCGTGGTTTTGCTTTATCTATGAATATTTTCAGGACATTTAATCTAATGTTATTCTTCTTGGTACCTCCTAACTCTTAACCAATAGAGTTTAGCGTACAACTGGTTTGGCATTGACAAATTGGTCATATATTTTGACCGCTGAAATAGCTAGATGTCACCGTAAGTTATATTCTAATATATTCTTGCAGTTCTCAACTGCGGAACATCTTCCAATTACTTGTCTTCGTCCAAACTACAATCCTCAAAAATTTAAATCCAATTTCAGTTGCCCTTCTTTTCTTTCTGAAATATATATTTTTATTAACGGTCCTCTTTACATTCTCTTTCACTCCCATTAATCAGTTGCGTTTTAGAGGCATTATCGGTATTCTTGAGCCGAATGGCCTTTAAGTATTCATTAGATCGAATACGTTTTTTGACTGTTCGTAGCAGTTTCATTTGTGGAGCCCAGCTCTCTAACCATTGAATCACGACGCCGCATACTCGGTCTGTCTTTTGACTCTGATACGATATCTTGGCGGGCATCTCATCTGCTCTCTCCCTTTATCTCTCTCTCTCTCTCTTTCTCTCTCTATTTCAGTTGAAAACTTCATGGTCTTCATATGCCTCCAAACTTTGGCTTCAGTTCTTTTACTGGGCTCTTCTCTTTACTCTATATCTCTCAGTTGTTTTGCAGGTGTTCACTGTTGTTGCCTTACATCTGCTACGTACCATCATTCCTACTTCAATAGCCAAATCTACACTCCGACACAGATTGATTAGCTAGCATTTGTCTTTAGTTTATTTTTACTTACAGCCGGTTCATATAATTTCTGAATTATGGCTTTAATATTTAGTAAATATCAAATGTCACTCAGTCAGTTAAGTGCCATACGTGATACACTCTTAGGCGACTGAGTCTTAAAAAGACATTACTGACCGAGCTGATTTACTCTCAGTAAGATTCCATTACTTTCTGCGGTAGACTGGTTGCCGACCAAAGAGCCCAATGTGTCCTATTTAACACATAGCTGGAGGGAGATGAGACGGATTAATACTTATCCCAAGGGTATTTGCGCATAAGTGAATGTAACGAATTCAACTAGAATTCGAACTCTGTTCTCCGATTTCTCCTTCCGAGCCGACAACTACTGCACCATAATGCATATCCAAAAATATCTAATGTAAACATGTAAGTAATTATTCCAAAATAAGAAGTGTCTAAACTACCTAATTAGTGTGATTTTATTGTAGCTTACAAGTAGCAAGGAGTAGTAAATACCCAAAACTCCCCCAAAAAGGATTGAACTTATAAGTAAATAGTAATTAATATAGCAAGATAAGCTTATTAATAACTAGCAGTATAGCCCGGCGTTG
>JBBBDQ010001738.1:0-145000 GCA_037127315.1 Ascarosepion bandense | reverse complement strand
AAAAAAATAAAATCATTCATCAAAATTTTCTCACTATAACCGGACATCAAAAACATTATTATAACCCCACGTGTTTGGCATTAAGTAACACAAAGTGGTTGACATGCCGTTAAACAAAACTCAATCTCAAACCCTGTATACGTATGTGTGTATAGAATTTAAAACCCAATGAGAAAATCTTACCTTGTTTTCCTTTTTCTTACCTTATTTCTTTGTGACCGTTAAATGCGTAAATAAAAAAAAAATAATAAGAAACTAATAAATAATGAAACATAATAAGTAAAAAAATCATGCATGAAGTCGATGAACATGAATCAGGTTTTATCTCTCTCATGTCGGCGTTGTTCATTTGAATTGAAATTCTTTTTTTCGGATGACGTCTGGCAATCGGCGAATCATATCAAAATAGAAGCTTCTCAATTATCTTATATATGTAACATTTTGTCGGTTTCACAGCCAATTTTATACAAGCAAACACACACACACACACACACAGAGTTTACAGCATTATTGAATCGTTTGACATTTTAGCAATCCCGGCATGAATGTTTCTGTCGTTTGGATATAGCTCTTAAAACGGATATACGTCTCCATGAAGTTGCCAAAGGAAAAAAAAACAAAAAAACTTGAGGACTGAATATCGAAAAATCGATTAACCACTGTGCACTTACACTAAATTTTATATGTAGCTCTTTATATTTTATCCTGAACACTAAGAACGCAGTGTTCTATTAGTTTATATATATATATATATATATATATATATATATATATATATATTAGAAAAATCGGAATAATATATATATATATATATATATATATATATAAAATATATATAATAATATAATATGATATATATAAAACATATATATAAAATAATATAATATATATAAAATAATATAATATATATAAAATATATATAAAATATATATATATATATATATATATATATATATTATGCTCTCATTACGATTGAGTTCTCTAAAGAGGAAAATTAAAAAAAAAAAAGAAAACAGTTCCCACTTCCGCAATTTATGCAATGAATTGAGCTGTTTCGGTGATTGGCGAATTCCATACGCTTATGGCTTAGGAGTTAGCTAATCCGACTGACACCAAATCGGCCGAGTTTCGATCTCGGTCAGAAGCAAGTGGATGTCTAGTTACACTGAAGAACTGCGATACAGCAAAACAGGCTTGTATGTGGATGAAGAATATATATATATATATATATATATATATATATATATATATATAATGAAAACCCAAAGCATAATCGAAAGTAACTTAAAACTATAATTTATTTCGAAGGGCGTCTAAACCCATCTCTTCAGACCAGGATTTTATTTAGTTAATCTGGTCTGAAAATATGGGTTTATACACTCTTCGAAATAAATTATAGTTTATAACCACTTTAGTTGACATGTTGAATTTTTCTTTATGTATATTAGATTTCTCTGGATCTATCCACTGAAGTATCTTTACAGATCTATCTCCTAATGTTTTATATTAAATAGGGCGTTTTCAATTATCCTCTCTGTTTACAGATTTGGCATTATCTATCTATCTATCTACCTATCTATCTATCTATCTATCTATCTATCTATCTATCTATCTATCTATCTATCTATCTATCTATCATGATTACTAATAGAAATACATTCCACAGTTAGATATTTACATCTAAAAGTGCTAAATAGAAAAGTAGAGCATGAATATATGGTAATTATATTTATAATAATAATAGAATATTATAACTCAATAGCTATAAAGTTTCGGTGTTAAAACTCTATCATCACACACTAAAACTTGGTTAATTTACTTAGTAATATATATAGATAAGGAGATGTAAATAATAAAATTAAAACAATACAGAATTCATCAAATGAGATTAATTAACTGGGGTGGATATTATAACATATTAAAGAATGGTGTGTGTAAGACTCATAGACAGTATTGTTTCAATGTTTTGCAACAGAAAGCCAGACATGTCAAAAAATTTTAAATTGGAAAAAGAAAGAATGATAAAGGAGAAAAAGTGAAATGGAAAGAACAGAGAAGCGAGAGAAAGGCGAAAAACCGAAGCAATAAAAAAAGAAAAGATAAAATGAAATAAATTTAGAAAACGAATAGGATAATAATAATATAGAACTTCAAAATTAATATTAAAATGTAAATAAATTTTTTTGATATATCTTCAGGTGATTTGTTCGTAAGTATAAATAAACGAGTGATAGTAACGAAAATATTTATCTGTTAAATAAGCTAAATTTTAATGTATAAACTAAATGTAACAAATTGTAAAAATATTGAGATAAAATCAGATATATTTAAATGTATGGAAAATTCTATTACGTCATTTCAATAAATCAGTTTTTAGGAATGTTATATGGATTTATTCTTTTAAGCAAAGGAAACATTCCACGTAATTATTTACATGTTCTAGCTTTAGTTAATATTTTCCAATTAACAGTAGGATATTTGTTTGCGTCTTTCAAGTGCCAGTAGTATTTAGAGAGATAAGTAAAATTACAATACATTTTATTATTGAAAAATAGCTTAGGTGGTAAAATCGTAACTTACAATTATTTATTTTTCGTACATCTGATATGTTTGGTAAGATTAAGTCTTTAAATGTTTCAACCCATTGGGCGATCTCCTTATTCTTATTTATATTTTTGTTTTTATTTCATATTTATTTTATTTTTTTAAATATGCTTATATATATATATATATATATATATATATATATATATATTGTAATGGTTGTTACAATGGTTTATAAATTCATAGTATCACTACACAAAGATTTTCGCGTTTCGAAGATGCTATTGTTGATTTCAACTCATCACCTGATGAGAAGCGCACGTAGCAGCTTCGAAACGCGAAAACTTTTGTGTAGTGATACTATGAATTTATAAACGATTGTAACAACCATTACAATATAATGCTCTACGTTGTATCGAGCACTCTCTATAAAAGTAAATGCATGAACAGTAGATAAAAAAATCTACGTGTTCAATAACTTTGTTACAATATATATATATATACTTTTCTTCTTCATGTACCGTGTTTCTTCAGTACCTCATTGTGCTCCGCCCATGGTATCCTCAGCATCCTTCTGTAAAACCACATTTTTCCAGTCTTCATCCTTGATGAGATCATCAAACATTCACTTCAATACAGGACAGATATCACATAGTAATCCAGCACTTTCTTTTTTGTTCCAAATGAGATTTTCATGTCTCTCAGTACTCTGGTTAACTTCTGATATGCGTCTTTGGCTACGCCAATGCGTCTTTTGATGTCAAACATTCTATTTGCTGTCCGAACACTTCCCAGGTATTTAAATTTCTTCACTTGTTTTATTTTAGTTTTTCAGATTTGTACTTTGCATATTGGGCTCTTCTTTTTGCTGATGACCATACATTCAGTTTTCTTGAAGTTTATACTCAATGCTTTCTTCTCGCTTTCTTTTGCTAAATTCTGTTGAAGATCCTGCATTTTCCTTTCCATGCTTGCTATCAGCACCATCTCATCGGCGTGTTTTATACTTTTGACGAATCCCAGCAAGTCTTTTTTTCTCTTTCTTAATTGCTTCGCTGTACAGGTTGAAAAGTTCCGGTGAGAAAACACATCCTTGAATAGCGAAACTTTATAGCTATTGAGTTGCAGTATGCTATAATAATAATAGTAATAATAATAATAATAATAATAATAATTACTATATATATATATATATATATATATATATATATATGGTATCCATAAAGTAGAAGTGAAATTTAAAATATGTGTACATAATAAAAACAATATGTAGAAAGGATAAAGAAACAAGAAGTATTTCAATTTATTATTGGGGTTTTAAATATTTAACATGCACACTATCATTTCGCAAGCAAAGTTTAATGCGATAATTTAATTCCCGGTAAACATTTTCCAGCTGATTTTCCTTCATACTTTCAGTCACACCGATTAACCTAGCTTCAAATTCTTCTAAAACTCGAGGCTTAATTGAATAAAGTAGACATGAATGTGTTTTAGATATTGTACATTAAAACTTCTATCCAACAAATAAAAATATCCTTGGTCGTCAAACTAAACTGTGTGCTTACTTTTTTTCTTAGCTAGAAACACATTCACGTAGAGGTCATTTAAACTGATATACAATGCTTTTCTTTTCTTACAATACTAGTTTACGGAAAAGAGTTACTACAGTTGATAAAGTTGATGGTGTTGAATTTAGCATAAAATTTATCTAGCTTTATTTTTGTACGGGGATTAGTAGAGAATATATTACCAGATTTTTGGAAGGTTTTACTTTTGTTTATAGTCAGAACTAGAATTCATTCGTTGCATACATGTTATATTGCACAAAATCTAAAAACACATTCCTATCAACCTTTACAATACTGGAATATGCATACTGACCACACTAATATAATTCACCACAAAAATAATGAACAAAAACTTCAAATGCTTGAGTCCCTCTATATGAAAACCAACCAACCTAGATTCGACCAAATAAATTATGAATATAGCAACAAAATGTTAAAGTGCAAAAAAAACATTAAATGCCATTTTACATTTTCAACCAATTTCCTGTTAGTTTCTTTACGGTTGATTTTCAAAAATTCCATATGTGTGAACGAATAAATTTTTAAAATATCTAAAAAAAAGGTGTTCTTGCGTGTTTTTCGAAATTATCATCACAACGGAATTCAGAATATATATCAGTTACAAAAATTTTGTCTTTGAAAACTAAGGCATTTTCCTTGATGAATTTCATCTTAAAATCAACAAACTGTTATTATTTCTATATTATTCAATTACACACACACACACACGCGCGCATATATATATAAATAAATAAATATATATATATATATATATATATATATATATAATTTTAATGGAAAGAATTTGTCCACATAACCTGAGAAGGTTCTTGCTGACTTTGAAGCTTTGCAAGGGAACCATTAGGTTGCCTTCACTCATCGAGGCTGACAAAACAACCCCAATTATTAAAGACATCATCCTCATGTAAGTTCGAAGTGGGAATGAACCTGATTAGTTTAGTTCACAAATTCTTTGCACTAAAACTACCAAGGCTCGATCTCCACACCGATATCGAACACTTCCACAGTTAGCCAAAATATCTTCATCAGTAAAACTATTGAAAATCAAAAAATTTGGCGTCAAAACCCTCATAATTCTACATTATATATATATATATATATATATATATATATATAGAGAGAGAGAGAGAGAGAGAGAGAGGGAGAGAGAGAGATGTTCGGGCTCAAGAGTTTCTTTTAAACATCTTTTATTAAATACTAGCGACATTGATGATATAATCAAAATAATATTGAATTTCTGAAGTATTCTAATCTTCTCCCCTTTTCCAGGAGTTAAAAAAACTTAAAAGAAAGTATATTTTAACTTTGAAAAAACGGAAAAAATGTTAGAATACTAGAGGAACTTGAAGATTGATTAAATCATCCTTGTCGACCTTATGCAGTATATATATATATATATATATATATATATATATATATATATGTGTGTGTGTGTGTGTGTGTGTGTGTGTGTGTGTGTTTGTCTGTGTGTGTGTGTGTGTGTGCGTCGTGTGTGTGTGTGCTTGTGTGTGTGAAAATAAAAGTTGTTGCCAACTTAAAATGAAAATTACAAACAAATATAAAACCTACAAACACTATATCGTATTATATAAGTTTTTCTGTCACCTACAGTAGAAACAAGTGAAATTTTGCCGATCCAAAATTTGATTGCAATATTTATTTATGTGTAAAACTTCTACCTTCGATCGCAACAACAGAATCTAGTTCATAGAATAAGCTCCGCACTTGTTAAATGCGAAACTAATGATTGTACAACAAAGAAGTTTCTGAAAGTTGTTCAAAACCATATGAATCACACGGTGATGTATCTGATCAACACTAGTCTGTATGTCTTGATGAGCTTAGTCTTTGAGTTGACTCTAATCTCCACCAGACATGTCAGATGATGGCAGTTTATTCAACAGCAGCAGCAGCGAACCGATGCGCATGCAACTGTATAGTAACGGAATAATTATTGAGATTACCTAAAATGTTAGCATACAAAATCAATGAATGAATTAAAAAAAAATAATCGTATTCTAATCTTTTGCTGATACACTTAAGATTATATTGGGTTGCGTGATTGTAACATTACTCTTAATTTAATTTTAATTTAGAATCCTGTCATCCAGTTATTTTGGTCTATTAGAAAACAGAATATCTAAATTTCAAACATTAATAAAAATAAAAATGATGTCTGTTTAATAAAGTTGTTGAGTTTACATATACAGGAATTCCAAAGAATCAAAAGATAGTAAATATAGTCTTTACTTAAGTTAAAGTTTTTAAGTACCTGGTATACTGAAACAAAAATGGATTGAAAAAAATCTTTTAAATACGTGATTCAGAGAAAAATTTATGGTTGACAAAATACTTTTATTGTTAGCGGATATTATTTGGCCGTCTACGCACAAATACCCATAAGAAAGGTATAAATCCGTTTCTTCTTTCTAGTTATGGGTTAAATAATAGGATAGATTGGGTTCTATGGCCTTGGTTGGTAACCGGTGTACTGCAGAAAACAATGGCAATCTACCGCGGGATAATCATGTGCCCAGTCAGTCATGTCTCTTTTGAGACATGATCGCCGAAAGTGTGCATCACGTAGGGCACTTAACTGACTGACTATTGTTTTTGAACATGTTCCGGGTAAAGTCACCGACATGATCATCAGCGAAGATTCCCTAATTGTCACTACTGTTGTTGCTGGAGCTGATTCATTTGAAGTCGCTAACACATGTTTCTTTTATTTCGCTTCATGGCGGATGGAAAAATAAAGCTATGTAGCCTCGTCTTCTTTCCCGCTTTGCTTAGCCACAGCCGAATCTCTTCTTTTTTAAAATCGAAATCTATGGGGTTTTATAAGAATATTTTACTCAAAGTTGGCTCAAGAAATTTGAGTTTTAATTTTCTCTGATTGGCCCAATATTCCACATGGTATTGTCAATAGACGCATTGATTTAAACGATGTGTGTTGCATTGTGCAATCTATTGCCATCATTGTAATATTTTCTGATATTGGTTGCAAAATAAAGTTGGACGTAATTTAAATTGGCATTTCGTGGATATCTAATTGCGTGAGAAATAGCGTTTCTTTCCTAGAAAAACTATTCTGTGTATAAAATCATATTTCATTTATAATTATCTGAATTAATATTTAAATCTAAATTTATCAAAACAGATGAGGAGCCACAACGTTTGAATTTTTATTTTTTCAAACAGGCTTGTTAGAAGAAATTGAAACTACCTCATATCGGTTTTGCTGTGTTTTGTTACGAGATTGCCAAGTCTGTTGGAGGTTTAAGCATACATGCTGTCTTACTATATTAATACCGTTACTATATTAATACTATATTACTGTGTTACTATATTAATACCGATATCTTATTGTCGCAAAAATGGCTTCAGACATTAATTTGCCCTGATGATTGTCAGCAAAATGGCAAAAATGGTTACTGACTAAAATAAAATTTACTTTTTAAGATAAAATAAAAAACAAAACAAAAAACAATTGTTTCTATGAGACAGTGGTAACGACTATTCTAAAAATGAGGACCAACGGAGATTGACAAGAAAATTCCTGGTAGCGACGTGAAAGGAGAAACACAAGGGCGAGTGGTCGTAGGCTAGGCGTGTGACCCGCGTCCGATTCCGCCGGCATGTGGTCGACTATTGCCTACCTGCATGCCTGCACAAACGCCTGATCGCCTGCACGAACGTCTCACTCGTTCAAATAGCTTTTGGTTGATCGGTGAGGTAAGGAAAACGAGAAGGCAACACTTCAGTCCTACTCTCAAGTTATAATTTTTTTCTAATTTTCGCCATTTTTCGATCAGGGCTGTTTTTAATTTAACTTAATAAATATACAAATTTACGGTATTCTTTGTACAGAAAAGTTATCTTTTTTATGTTTATCAAATTAGAAACTTTGAAAAAAGAAAAGTAATCGGGAACTTTTTGCAAAATTGGATAAAATTGAGTTACGCTAACAAATTATAACAAAATATCTATGTCCTGATTTATATGGTGCTTTTGAGGGTACTGCGAAAGTGCACCTTCTTTTAAAAAATACCTTTTGCCATTCAGTATTTAGTGAGTTATTTCAGGCTTCTCTTAAAATCACGGGTAATCAATGTTGCGTTTATGGAGAAAAAGATTAGCCTATAAATCACACCGTATGTGAATTCAGTAAGCGGTATAAAAAAAATACAAAGAATAGTATGAACTAATCGAAGAAGAAGTAGGATTTAGTGGTAATTGTACAAATGTCTAAACTTCGTCCACGGAACAAAAGATATCAGCTTATATGCTCTTTTGACCCTTAATGGACAGTAATTGAAGCCCTGGGATAGACGTCGTGTGAAAAAATGTGTGCTTAGAATGTAAATAATGCACATACTATTTAAACGTGAGTAAATACAGAATTTTGTAACATTCGCCATCTTTCCATTTCAGTGTAGGAGAGAAGACACCTAAACAATTTATAATATTTGTTATTTATCTTCTCAATTGTTTAAAATAACTACAAATTTAATTTATGTTCTTCCATCCTCTCTGCAACCGATTTCATTCATTTATTTTTAATATTTGAGAAAATATCTTTGCTAAGTCAGGTATCACTAAGGCCACCTCCATATATTTGATGCATCCAACAGAATCATTTGAGCAGGCGAAAGTTTTAACATATTTGATTGACAAGCTAAACAATCCACTATACGTTAATTTCTGCGGACGGCCTAAATGATGCAGTTTGTCCCAGTTGAAGTTTACGAATTTCAACTATAATTTCTAATCATGTCTCATTCGAAAATCAATATAATGAAGTGCTCTTGAATCAAATACAATTTAAACCTATTAGTATAAAGGAGACTTGTCACATAATTTCCATCGGTAACCATCAGATATTACATGTGAATGTGAATAGGTCTGGCTTTTCTTAATTTTTATTATCTATATTTATGAGGGAAAATATTGTTAATCATTTCTTAAGTGGTCTCTCAAATTTCGTAGCAGACAACAAACGAGGCATCGTATGAAGTTTTAAAGCCTAAAGAGCGTTTGAGATAAGCGGGTTGATTGGTCAATAAATTCGAATGTGGACATTCAAAGCTGAAGCCTACTTTTTGCACAAAAAGTAGTCAATTTTTGTGTGACCCAATTTTGTGACATAATTGAGATTTTTAGTGATACTATTGAATTTATTGAATTTTTCTACGGTTTTAACGGGGTTCTACACACTCCTCCTGTACACGTTTAAGTCGCTCAATGATACCCGAAAAAGACACCCACAGGTCTTGTACTCTAAGTAGTAAAGACAGTTTCACTCTGACGCCATAGAACCATTACTAAATAGATTCTTTATGATGATTAAAAAATGTAACACTATAATAATTTTCATGGCTAAATGTCATATGTGTACACTAAAATCACAAATATAAAATTAAACAAATATAACTTCATTAGTCTATATATTAGATTCTCACGTAACTTCTGACGATCTCTTGCGGAATTCTAGAGAACAGCGATTGAAAAACACATTTCTAGAGAGCTCGAATCTTTCCCTATAATATATCCTCCCTATAATTATTCTTTTCTTTCGCTTTTACATATTTCGCTCTTGCATTAAAATTCTGAATATTTCTCTCATAAAAAAAATCTAGAACTTTGCATATTGATAAAGAAAAAATATTTATTTAAAAAAAGAAAACATTAATGTGTTCGGAAAGTGATTATATTTTTTAAATCTATTCATTCAAATGTTGTTATAGCGGACACTTATTATTTGAAAAAAACGCCACAATTTTAAATCTTTTGAAATAGCATGTATTAGGTCTATCGGTCTTCGCATTCGAGAAATCTTAAAGAAATGTCTTTTGTTCTATTTCATATCAGATGTGTCTACAATAATAACGTTTGAAGAAATACAAATGTGATATTAAAAATAAGCCTATTAAATTTTAGATAGTTCACCTCTATAAACCAACACAGAATCATGGTTGAATATAAAGAAATTGCGATTTGTTCAAAAGTATGCCGTTTCTAGCATTTCATGGTTTAATTAAGAACAATTGTCAAGACCGAATTTCAGTTGATACTTAGCTAATTTCCGAAGATTACATCGTTGTGTTACATGGCTCTTCAGGATACACGACAATTCCTCCTCAATTTGAAATATCTTGTTCGTAATCCCGATGAATGTCAAGCTACACTCTTCAATGGAACAGCCTGGAAGAGAAACCGGTTTATTAGACGATGACAAGCACGTGTCACATAGTATTGCACTATAGCGCACGTAGAATAACTTTGTTTTCTAATTCTGTTGTCTGGCAACCTCCTTACCAGAAATGACGACGATGACTCGAGCTTGTGGCAGGTAGTATTGTGTTAAATGTTTTAAACAGTGGTAATAGAAGGTGGTTGGTTGGTTGGTTGTTTTTGTTTTATGGCATATCAACCTCGGCGGGTCATTTATTGCCAACTAATTTATATTTATGTATTTATTGCTGGTAATACATTTTTCTTTCAACAATTAAATGTTGTCTTTTTTATATAAGTTTTGTGTCTCATCATACTTTTTTCTTTTCGAGTATCAAGATTCATTGGGATTTGTTTTTAAGAGCAGGGTCCCCAAATACTACCCTGTTATTTAACCCATAACTGGAGGGGAAATACGGGTTAATACCTTTCCCAAGAGTACCAGTGCTTAAGTGAATGCAGGGTTTTCAACTGGGATTCGAACACGGCTCACGTTTTTCTCTTTCCGAGCGATATCCACTGCACTACAACGCACATCCGTCACTAAACGCTTACAGCACCTGGTATTCCCAAACGGTCACCCATCTAAGTACTGACCAAGCTCAACGTGGCTTAACTTCGGTGATCGAGCGAGAACCGGTGTATTCAACGTGATATGGAATTTGATATTTATTCCTGCTATCTAGCCAACTTCCTCACAAGAAAAGTATGGATTGGAGCCGGTTTAGTCGACAATGAATCTGACCTTTGGCGGGTGGTAATATGGATTTCATGTTTACCTGAAAAAATAAATGAATATATATTTAAAACCTATTTAAATATGGATGAAAAGTCATAAAAATAAGAGCTGTGAATTGAGGTGTCACAGTGAACGACTCCTGTCTTCTCTACAGAGATTTTCATGGCAACTTCCGACGATATTTTTATCTGTCACCTCGACTACATGAATTTAAGCGTACTACTATATTGGCTGTGCGTTGTGGTCCAGTGGATATCGGCTCGGAACGAGAAATCGGGGAGCCGAGTTGAATTCATTGCATTCACTTATACCAAATACCCTTGGGAAAGGTATTAATCCGTCTCTTCCTTCCAGTTATGGGTTAAATAACAGGACAGATTGGGTTTTATAGCCTTGGCCGGCAACCAGTCTACCGCAGAAAGCAATGCCAACCTACTGCGGGATAATCTTGTGCCCAGTCAGTCATGTCTCTTTCGAGACATGATCGCCCAAGCGTGTTTCACGTATGGCACTTAACTAACTAACTATATTGGCATCAAGAACTGACCCATTTACTCTGGAAATGGCTAAATGCAACATACTTTTTCTTCTACAAGTTTAATTTCTGGCCCTTTCGGTGAAACTACCTTCCATTTATTGTTTTTTGATAATTTCAAAAATTTAAATGCTTCATCATTCGCTATCTTTTATTTTTTGAATCCAGTTTTTGTTTTACTCTTTCCTCTATCCTCCCTATAATTATTCTTTTCTTTCACTTTCCCTCTTTATACCCCACCAACCGCGTGCTGAGGGTATTGCTGCCTTGCTTGGGGTGAATTTTTTTTTTTTTATCATATCACCCTAAGCAAGGCGATAATGCCACTGATGCGCAGGGGGCTACGTAAGAGTAAAAAGATTGAAAAAGAGAAAGCCGGAAATCATATCCTAACCAAGGAACAAGGGATGAGCCTCTTCACCTGTTCAATAGACGTGGGTGGAGTGTGAACCGGGCGAAATAATTAAAACAAGTAATAAAATAAAAAAATAAATCACCGCGACCATTCTTCGGTTATAATTTTCCATGTTGAGAAGACATGTTGTCAGTTAGTTCCAAACAATGATAAAATCTTTTCTGCGGCAAACCAATCTTATTCAATTATTTACGTAAGACATAGTCGTTGCTTGATTTTGGGTGAAAGAATTTTCTCAATTCCCTTATAGTTTCTCAGGTTTCATTGCTTATCTCAATCACGACGCTAGTCTAGACAATTTCAATTCTTATTTTTATTCTGATTTCCAATTATTTTGATATCGAAAAAATCTTGTGGATTATTTCGTCAGTGATGATATCAGGGTTTTCAACTTCGTATTATTATTTTTCAAGAGACGTATAAAGTATATCGCATGTTTTCCACTGACATATTGTTTTCTTGTAGCACAGATTTTACAAAACACACTTGTAAAATTCCAAGTTCATAATACTATCAAAACAGTAAATTGATATTAAATAACAAGAAAATCACCAGACATATAGCATGAAAATATAAAGCAATGTCAAATATTGAAACTTGGTCAGACATTTCTAGTTTCATTAATATTTAAAAGAAAAATATCATGCCATATACACAGGTCATGCATATTGTATTCCTCTTTAAAAAAAGTAACGAAAAATGTTTTAAAAATTGTTTTAAAAATAATGAAAGCTAAAAGATGACAATATTTATGGCTTGGCATATACTGAATTGTGAGAAGACAAAGCAAAAAAAGCAAAGATATCATTGATGATATCAGATTTTCTCTGTTCTTCCCAAATAACATGACCTCATATAATGAAAATGATTTGGGTAAACTTCTGTACACACACGTGTGTGTGTGTGTGTGTGTGTGTGTGTGTGTGTGTGTGTGTGTGTGTGTGTGTGTGTGCAACTTGCCAAAGTCCTAATGTTAAGCTGGAATAGAAGATACTGACATCGAACATTAAAAATGCAAATATCTGTGAGGACAGAAAATATTTACACCGAATTCTAAAGAAACATAAAATAGAGAAACACGCTTTAGAAAAAGTCCTCAACAATGCATTAAGAAACAGGAAAATTTAATTACAAAATAACTAATGAAAACGTAACATGAAATTTTTATATGCCAGTTAATGCTGGACAATTTCTTCACAAATAACGAGACTTCAAATAACATAGATGTGGTTCTAAAAATAGATACCAAGAATACTATTAATGGAGCATAGGAGCAATGAGAAAAATATGAAAAACAGAAAACAAACATGACATTAACAATTAGTCAGAAAGAGATGGTTAAATTTTTGGTGAGGGGCGTAATAAGGAAACCGTAATTTGAAAATTTGACTCTTAAAAGACATTTTAAAAGTAAGGAAAGCGGGAATCAGTGACTAATATATATATATATATATATATATATATATATATATATATATATATATATATGGTTTTGTCAGTAAATCAATTGCCTGAATAAATATTATTGTGCGGTAAATATTATAGGAACAGATTGTTAAGAGCTACAAAGGATATTAATTTGTAGAGAGCCATGATCTTTCAACTCCTGAATAGACTCCTCGCATCAAAGTATACATAGTCTCACACAAAAACAATTACTATCTTATAAATATAAGCGTTATTTTTATTCATATAAGTGCTTGATTTTAATTGTTTTATTATTCTTAAAAGTAAAATTAAACGGAAAAATGCTACTAAAAAAATATGTCTCCTGATACGGATCAAAAATATAATATAATATAATATAATATAATATAATATAATATATATATATATATATATATATATATATATATAAGCAAAAAGCACAAACAGGAAAAGTTTATCAATATAACAGGTGTCTTTTTTATTAAAGCTTTGTCAGAAAATAAAACTGAAATATGCGGTATTGATAAACGTTTTTTATTTGTTATTTACCAAATAATCCTGTAGGATTCCGATATATATTTGGCGCCAACTCACTCTCTCTCTACGTACGCACACACACACACACACACGCGCGCGCGCACGCACACACACACACACACACACACACACACACATCTGTAAATTCAGATAAAACTTAGAGGAGAAAAAGCCATTTCCATGATGTAATTTTAAGACATGCATTCTCAGACCCGTATAAACAAAGAATGAGGAAAGTTCTAATCCCAGAAGTTCGCTCTAGCAAAGAAAGTAGTTGAGAAATATTGTTTTTTATAGGGTTAAGATAGCGGAACTGAAGTAGCAATTACTTCTTTTATAGTGGGAGCTATATGGCTTGGTTCTTGAGTTAGTAATGGTAGGTAGTGGGGAAGTAACTGCTTAGCCAATTTTTTTAAAAAAACCTTATTGTGACTAATTGGAAGAACAGGATACTTATTGCAATTTATATTTATTTCTATGACGACACAGTTATTTAGGAACATATACTATAATTGAAATTTCAAAATTGTTTTTTTTTCTGTGAAACATAGATTAAATCAGTCTCTTAAGCTATTCGGGGTCCCAGGCTTGCGTATGAACTTCCCTTTTATCTGTGGGTTTATGTTATTTTCTTTTAATTCTTAGTATTTTCGAGAAAGTGCTGTTCGATATCTTAAACTAGGGTTGGCTAAAGTGTTCCTGTGTGTACAAAGCCTTATCTTCCAAATTCCCTCCGAAATTCCGATATAAACATTACATTTCTCGTTATATTCTTTAGGGTAGAAAGGCCTTCATCGGACTAAGAAAACGTCATTATTGAAGAAATAGTATACAGTGAAGTGAAGGCAGGAAATATAAACACAAATACTAATTATAAACATGCATCTAAAAGAAGTGCTGTAAAATCTGGTGTGGGTAAAATTTAAATATTCAAAATTTCAATTTTTTGTATATATATATATATATATATATATATATATATATATATATAATAGGATATTCAAACTGTCCGCTACCCCGGTTACAACAAATACAGGTTATCTTAAACAGTGAAAGTTATAGTTATAAACTATAAATATTTGGGTACAAAGCCGAAGGGACAGTGGGATAGGTTTGGCCAACACTTTCTATCACAGACATAGTTAATCCGATTCACGAACAATTCATCCATTACAATTTGAACTCATATATAACCATTCCCTCCTACATATACCACAATAACACATAACCATGAGAACCTTTTAAAAAATGACAACATAACAATTTAACTATGGTCAACAAATTAAACATTTTGTATATTTTTACAAACATATATGGCATGACAAGAGACCTCCCCACCATAACACCGACTCTGGACACATCTCCTCAGACACCATTCCTGCTACACAAGAGAGCACCATTCTTCTTACAGTTCTTGCAGAGTTGGTGTACATACAACAGGTAAATAATGAAAGGAAAGACGTACGTGTCCCCGATCCCAGCCCTACCTTTCACGGACAACCACCACATTCGGAGATACCCAGACTGCCGCTACGAACTATGCCTGTACTTCTGACCAATTCTTATTTCGCGGGACCGTCGCTCCAAATAAAGTGCCCTAGACGAGTAACCTCCTTCCAGGCACCTAACCGTAAACCGGAAGACTTGTTACTCTCAATCGTGGCTTAAATGGATATGTTATAGGCATACGCGAGAAAGCCCTGACATTTAACCGGTGATGAAGGGGTTCCAACGTCAACGCGTAAAACAGAGACGATACTTGAAAACCTTAAAGAACAGAACTGAGACAGCATAAAATCACGTGAACGCTTTCCGTTTGCCTGTACCAGAGCATTTGTGTATAGATATGGGAAGCTGATCGACCTGTGTATAGTTGGTAAGCTAAAAGAAGGCTTCACTCTTTTTACTATATGGATTGTACACCTGAAGATATGGAAATTGATGAAAGAGTAGTTTGTGCCAGTGGTAGTTTTGCCCAACATCACAAACTGATGCAAGACCAAAACATGAAATTGAAAACTAATGTTCTGTTCTTAAATAGCCTCATCTGATTCAGACTTTCATATGGATGTTATGCATGGCACCAAATCTGTTCAGAAATATCTAAAGTGTCAACTGAAAATAACTATTTCCTAAGATCAATAGTTAAGGTGGTTTCATGTTAAATAAATCAGTCAATTCTAGTAAAGACTATCCTCTTTTGAATTTTGTGAACTGTCGCTAGATAATCACAAGCAAAAAAAAAAAGCTATGGCAAATGACAGAACTGAGGTCTTCCAAAAGTAGCAACATCACATATCACATGTAACTCTAAGACAAAATAATGACGTAATCAACTTGTTGATATCCCACACTACTTCATCACTATTATCAATACTAGAAGTATTGAAGTAGAATATGAATCCGGCTGCCTGCAGGACAGCAGTCAAGTAGCGATTGAACCTATTGTACGCCTTTGATAATAATGAATCAGCGCGTCTTTCTCGTCCTCTTTTGCACTATTCAGTTTTCTGCATATAAGATGTCGGTTCCTGTAAATTTTTCGACACTTCACTGCACAAGTCTGACTGGGTTCAAAAAGAACTTTGGCAACTGACTGCAAATGCTCTGTTTGGATCTTGGCCTGTAATTATCTGAATCCCGCCCACCATCCTTGTTCTTTCTCAACAGCGTGATCGCACCCAAGAAAACCCGGTTGAAAATCAGACCTCTGCCGGAACCAGTTTTAAACACGACGGTCAAAATTGGCACAATGATGTGCAACAGCCTCAAATACAACTCGTAGGGCAGACCATCAAGTCCCCCTAGACTTGACACTTGCCAGACCTCTTCAAGGCCAGAGAGACATCGCTCTCTGTCGTCTCATTTCGTAGCTAGCTGCTTCAGGCGGCTTAAAGCCAAGGAAAGTCAGCGAAATAGCTATGAAACCCTTCGCAACAGAGACCAGGTTCTTTGTAAACCGGCTATCAAAATTTTGCGAAAATGCCTAGCACATACGCTCATCGACGTCAGAGTACGACACTCTGGGTATCGACTTCCAGAATATAACGATTGGAACCTCGACGGATCTTTTCCTTGCGCAATTCTGCATCCATTTTAACGGTTTCGTTAGACATCTAGTTTAATCCTTGTTTATCTACTTGAACCTGTTAGCGCTGGCTAGACACTCGCTAGATGCCTAGCTAAACCTATTCCTAGGGATTTCCTCTGACTCCCACCCGTGGTGAACTATACTTAAGAGTTTTCAAATCTAGAGCGACCCTTTTTCACTAACATTCTATTTAAGTAGCTGGTTACAAGTGCAGATGGCCACTTAAAAGCCCACGTCCACATCTACTCTGGATGATCAACGCGGTAGCTATCGACGAGATGAAACTCGTAGATCAGATCAACCAAGTTACAGCAGCCCTATTTCCCTCTAGCCCCCTGGCACAGTCTCTTTTGCGGGTCTAGAATGTCATTCCAGTCATATATTGACAGTAAAATGTAGACACGCTCTGTATGATCTTTCAGTGCATAAAACGCAAAGATCCGAAAGGAAACGAACTATTACTCACAACAATATCAGCCACTATCAACTGGCACCTTCGTTCGACATGGATAAGATCAAATCTCACACCCAAGGAACATTTAAATAGCAAGGAAACACCTCTGGACATCTCATCTCCGTATGTTGAATAGACAACAAAGTCGCTAGACAGCACACAAGCATCAAACACGCAAACAGATGTTTCCTGGATCGCGGCAATCTCTACACCAAGGGACAAAAAATTAAGAAGCAGCCGGGCAAACTTACTCCTATCGCTCAAACCCTTCACATTCAGATTAGCTAACTTGATTGTCATTTTTAAAATTCAGCCCTCAGACGCAGACTGGTTTTTAATTTGAAAGTTAAAACAATTCACAAAGGTATTTAAAACAAAAAAAATAGAGTCAAACCCGTTAAACAAAACTAATAGACAGATACGGCGGACCAAAAAAAAGATCACTTATTTTCCTCTTGTTATTTAAACAAGTCTTCTCAGGCAGTGAAACGGTCCATGGTAATTTCTAACGGTTTATTTATACAGTGTGTTAAGTGCTATACGTGATACAAACTTGGCCGATCATGTCTCGAAATAGACATGACTGAATGGGCAGAAGATTATCCCGCAGTAGGTTTTCCAATTTTTACTGCGGTAGACTGGTTGCCAACCAAGGCTATAGAACCCAATCTGTTCTGCTATTTAACAAATAACTGGATTGAAGAGACCGATTAATACCATTCCCAAGGTTATTTGCGCGTAAGTGAATGCAAGGAATTATACAGAAACTCGATTTATAGATTTATGTTATGAATGGAAAATTTAATGTGGGTAAAGATTATTTTTCGATGTTTGCAATGTGTCATTATATCACATCTTTAATTTAATATTATGCCTCGCTCCGGATATAAAATAATCGCCACCCTTTCTTCATAAAATAATCTGCACATAATATTTCCAATGCTATCAGGCTTGGCTTGTTTTTTCTAAAATACTCCAATAATTATTCGGGCTTTTTCCATTCTTTATTTTAGATCCCATGCGTGGTTAACTAGTTTTCTTCAACGTTTATAAACTTCTAGCTTAAATGGTGTGAGATGGTTATAACATTTTTTCTTTAAACTGCATTCTGTGCACCAAAAATATCCTTTGTTTTGGTCTCTTTTTTACTTGTAGACTATACATTCTATTTTACATACTCCATTCAGTGGGCACTTATTTTTATTTATAAAATTGCACATACGATTAGCTATATTATGATTCTTCACGCTATCTTTATTCAAATTCATTGTATTCTCTTTATTTCTATGTTGTTGGTACAAGTATAACTCATGATCACAGTGTTTCTGATGATTTTGCGAAATGTTGTGGAACTGTTCCATTTTCTTTTGTTGTTCCTATATGTTGAATCACTTGGTGTTTAAATTCAAGTTTGGTTTTATGCTCCTCAGCCATTAACGCTTTTTAATATTCTTTCATTTTTTTTTCTTCTAAAATATATTTGTTTTAAAAACTTCTAGATCGCGTGCATTCATTTCATTTTAGAACGTGGTTAATCACATTTATTGGGTTGTTTGATTCCGCGTTTATTTTAATTTGCTGTTAGGTTTAATGCAATTCTACGTCCAGGTATTGAAACATTTTTAAATGGATATCAGCCTCGATATCAAAATTGTGATTTCTGAAGAGTTTGTATAGTTGTTTCCTAATTTTATCATTCACTCTTTTTTTATATGGCATCACCGTTATCCCTGTATAGACCATGGTTAATTATTTGTTCTACTTGATTAATTTTACATAATACATAGAGGCCTATTAATTCGGACATCACTGCACCGTGAAACTAATTATGGGAACATCAAATGTAACAACGATATTTTTCAGCCTTATTTTATTGGCGAGGAAAATTTTTCTGCAATGCAGAAAATATTCGACTTGCTCACAATTTACATTAATAACTTCTTTTTATGAGACGTGTTCCGTCAGGAGGTAGGCGATCATAGATTTCTACTTGGCTTTATCCCTTGTCGCTCTCAAAAACCTTCCTGTTGGTATCACTCTAAAACACCGCACTGCCATCCATTTGCTCATGCCTATCAAATATGTTTTGCGCTGCTTTTTCCTGCCTCTCATTCCCTCTATCCGTCTTGTGAGTATTAAATTCTCCAAGCCCTTCTTTCTCATTACATGTTCCAGAAACCTAATCTGTCTCTTCCTTATGTTAAATATGAGTTTTTTTCTTTTTTTTCCATCCTCTCCAGTACCTCGTTTTTTATCAACTGCTCAGTTCATGGTATCCTGAGCACCTTCCTGAAAATCCACATTTCTATTTTCAAGCCTCTCTGTAATCCTTGAGAAGATCGTCCAACATTCACTGCCATACAGAACGACAAACATCACATTGCAATCCAGCACTTTTTACTTTTTCTACAATAAGATTTTTCTGTCATTAAGAACTACTTAGCGATGTTTAATTTTTCAAGCAGCCCCTGTTTGGATATGGAGAGACAAATCTTTTCTGTCTTATTTAATAAGCCCATGCTTTTTTTTTTCGGAATAAAGATATACACTCCTTGGTGCCTTTCCTCTGGTTAGCCTGTGTTGCTGTCCAAAGTAAATAATATATGTAATATTTTCTTGCTTATTTTTTTTCCAATTCAGTTTTCGTTGTGTTAATCAGGCGAAATGATGAAATGTTAAGGAAATATTCTTTGTGGTCCTTTACATTTGCTGAACCGTGTCACCTATATTCATTAAGGCTGTGATATTTTTCCACTTTATTTATTTTTTCAATATATTTATTCTACGTTGTTTTATAACATTTGGCGGTCTCTTTATTCATTTTTTCATATATACCTTCGACCTCATCATGTAGATGTTTTGCTTTTATCGCCTTTCATAGAAATGTTCGAGGCTAGCATTATTTTTTCACCTCATTAGTTTGGCGTTTCTGAAAGACGCTAGTAACTATTCTGAACCTATGTTAACCTAAGTGTATCAATAAAGCGTTGGAAAATGAAATTGACGGTTTCACTGACTGAGTAAACGTGACTGTGTTACCATTGAAAAAGGAAGTGACATTTTTCTGTCCGTGTTCGTTTATCAGTATTGTGTTACGCTTTAGTGTATTGTTTTGTACTAAAAACTTTGTCTTTGTTTACGCTTAGGTGTTGGAGACTATCCTTCTCTTGGGAAGTAACAAGGTGTGTTACGGATGCCTTCCCTTTCATTACCTTCACCGCTCTCCTTTCTAGGGCTGAGCGCCGTCATAAGTCCCGAAATCAATGGACTTTCTTCAGAGTGTAGAGCGGCCTTGAGGATCACTTCTCGGTCCAGTGAACGCATTCTGCCTAGGAAACACTTTTTTCATGAACTGGTGAAAAAGCGTCGCGAAGGGTGTGCTTTCTTGGTGGGTTTTACGTGATACACGCTTAGGCGATCATGTCTCCAAAGAGACATGAATGACTAGGCAAAAACCTATCTCGCAGTAGCTTGCCATTATTTTCTACAATAGACTAGTTGCTAGCCAAGGCTATAGAACCCAATCAGTTCTCTTATTTAGCCCATAACTGGAGAGAAAAGACGGATTAATACTTTTCCCAAGGGTAATTGCGCGTAAGTGAATGCAAGGAATTCAACTGGAATTCGAACTCGGCTCTCCGATTTCTCGTTCCGAAACGATATCCACTGCACCACAACGGGCATTCACGGACGGCTACTCATGTGTACATAATAAGGCAATAAAAACCCAAACATCAATAAAAATTCAAAACCCCGCACAATAAAATTAAAAAGATAACGAACCAATCGCAAATAAGACCACTCCTGCAAAATATCAAAGCTCCACATAAATAAGTAAAAAAACTGGGATTAAAAGCAAAAATTATATAAAAACACCCTCCTTATGAACAACGATATAATAACGTTATTTTCATGTGACTTCGAAATCGGCCTGAAACTGCACAGTTACAGTGAGAGAATGTCAATACACTATCTCTACCCTGACTTCAAGAACTTTTCGATAAAATACCAGCTTGCCAAAATACTTTTTATCAGTAATAATAGATCAAATAAACAATCTTGGCCTTTAACATTATTACTACTCAACACTATATATATATCAATATCTAAACTTATTTATAAATGGAAATTTGTCTCTGTGTGTATGTGTGTGTGTGTGTCTATGTGTGTATGTGTGTCCATTACCTATAGACTCCGAAACGGCTGAACCGATTTTCTTGAAAATTTACACAGTTGCACTATAAGCGTCTGTGAGTGTTCTTAGCTAGGTTTTGTGAAACAACTATTGCTTTTTAGTCTTTCGTGCCAACGTCCCAATAGTCTGAGCTCCAGGACCATGGATTAGTTTTAAAGCTTTCATTACACTCAATCAACGCCGGGCTATACTGCTAGCTTATAAATAATAATGTGTGCACGTGTTTTTAGAAATATAACTCGCAAAATCTTTTAGTGATCTATGAATACTAACAAATCGAGTAATGTGCATGATTTTTTGTTTCTCTCTACATAGAAGTATTGTTTTTTTCACAACGTGTCGCCTTAGACCTAATAAACTGCGAGAATCTGAACGATGTTTAGGCACGTTCTACAAGGAATTTTAAGCCGAAATCAAACAGCAAAGTATAGACTAACACGATTATTAACCTAGAAAAAAAAGCAGATGCAAAAAATGGATTTATGTGGTATATGATAAATGAGAAGAAATATTTTATTAGCTAAAACGTGACGACATTTGGTGACAAACAATATTTTCAATATCCCCATTCCACGCGCCTTTCATAAATGCGAGAATAAAATAACATGGCCGACGTTAGAATGAACATGAGGGTCGAACATTGACATTTGTCTATATTAAGAGACCATCGGTGCGAACAGCGTATCACCTCTGATGCCACTCGTAACGAGTAGGTAGGTCAGTAATCGTCGGAGCTGAGCGCTTTGATAATCACTCGGTCTATCGAGGTGGAAAGAAAAAACACTGCGAAAAGTATATAATCAAAATGCTATTTATCAATAGTCAGACATCTTTGTAGTTTCAGCCCAGCCGCAACGGATTATACGACTCTTGTTGGTGACACAGAGTTAACGACGAGGCGAAATAACTTATATCTCAGTGAAAACAGGGCAGATTTTTAGCAATATGGTTAACAAGCTAAACCGCTGACCGATACGTTCTTGGAGAAGTTCGGTCTATGCTATATGCTCCGATTCTACAGCCTTAAACCTTATTCTTAGGTATATATTGCAAAAACACAATTGCGATTCACCAGGAGAATTCATCCGAGATAGTTATTCCGGGTGGCTTTCAGGACGTAGGCGATCATGCCTTTCCACGTCTCCCTATCTTTGTTGACTCTTAGCACGCCTTCTCCAGTTACACCATGCAACCCTCGTTCCATCATCCACCTGATTAGTCCTTTAAACATGTTATCTGCTGATTTCCCCCTGTCTCTTTTTCCTTCTATCTGGCCTGTTAGTATCAGGTACTCCAAGCTCTCCTTCCTCATTGCATGTCCCAGGATTTTCAACTGTCTCTTTCTGATGCTCAGTATTAATTTTTTTTCTTTTCCAACCTTTCCAAAACCTCATCATTGCTCACATGCTCGATCCATGATATCCGCAGCATCCTTCTGTAGAATCACATTTCAGTTGTTTCAAGTTTTTCCTTAATCTTTGATGATATTCTCCAGTATTCACTGCCATATTGAAGAACTGACATCACATAGCAATCCAGTACTCACTTCTTTGTTTCAAGCGAAATTGTCCTGTTTCTTAATAGATTAACTCAACTTCTGGAATGCTTCCTTCGCCATGCCAATTCGCCTTTGGATCTCTGTGTCGCACTTTCCGTCTTCTGATATAACACTTCCCAGCTATTTAACTTTTTTGATTTAATTATCCTCGGCCTTTATTTGGCATATTGGGATGCCCTTTTTACTGATGACCATATCGTGTCTCTAAGAATATCTGACTTTCGTCTCGGGCGGCTCAAGTAAATCTGATCCCTATGTAGTCAGCTACTTTTCCGTCTGTTGAAATTAATTAAATATTTTCACTAATTTTTCTGTTAAACATTTTATTTCTTTCTCACCGACATGATGTGGCTTTTCTCCGTCTTTTCTACGAGTATTTTCACAGTTACGACCCCGACAAGCTTCTTTTCCTGGTGTCTTAAATACATCTATTTACGCTTGCTACTAGACTGGGATCAAAGTCCAAGCCATTTACTGTCAAAATAGTTAAATGAAATATCCTCTTCTACTCAAATGGTTACTTTTATCGCACTTTCAGTTTGAGAAATTGAATTCTTTTTGCTTTATTTCAAGATAACTGGAATCTCCAAAAGTTTAAATTCAACATCAATTACCATGTTCTTTCTCCTAGATTACGATCTTTCTTTTATTCGGTTTACGGCCGTATCACGTTGAATACACCGGTTCTCGCTTGATCATCGAAGTTAAGCAACGTTGAGACTGGTCAGTATTTAGATGGGTGACCGCTTTGGAATACCAGCTGCTGTAAGCGTTTAGTTACGGATGTGCGTTTCGGTGCAGTAGATATCAGCTCGGAAAGAGAAATCAGTGAGCCGAGTTCGAATTCCAGTTGAATACCCTGCATTCACTTAAGCACTGGTACCCTTGAAAAAGGTATTAATCCGTCCCATCCCGTCAGTTATGGGTTAAATAGCAGGGTAGGACTTGGGGACCCTGCCCTTAAAAAAATCCTAATGGATCTTGATACTCGAAAAAAAGAAAAAAAGTATTACGAGACACAAAACTTATATAAAAACAACAATAAATTGTTGAAAAAAAAGGTATTACCAGCAATAAATAAATAAAATTTAGTTGGGAATAAATGATCCGCCGAGGTTGATATGCCATAAAAACAAAACAACCAACCAAAAATTCTTTATCTTTTCTTCGACATCTACTGTATTCTATTTTTATTTTTGTTTTCTTTCAATATAACCCCCTTTCCACTCAAATACGAGTATCCGTTAAAAAATAATAATGTCAAATAAAAATTCAAGTACGTCGGTTAATACCAATCTTGTAAATTTCCGTTATATATATATATGTATATATATCATCTCAAGCGAGGCAGTAAAGCCACTAATACACAAGGGGTTATATGGTATGGAAGAATTATTAATAAAACAATAATGATGAGCAGAAAAGAAAAGAGTTAAAAGGAGAACAGTATCTTGCGATTGACACTGCATTAAATATTTTGCAAATAGAAGTTGACTGAAACGCTTAGAGTCGGAAAGGTGTTCCACAAAAAAGAAACTTAGCATAGTATTTACACCTACATCTAACCAGCTCCAATGTAAATTGATGGGATCCTGATGGCAGTCTACTCAGTCAGTCACTTAAGTGCCATACGTGATACACGCTTGGGCTATCATGTCTCGAAAGAGACATGACTGACCGAGCAGAAAATTGCTTTCTGCGCTAGAATGGTTGCCAGCCAAAGCTACAGAAGCCAATCTGTTCTGTTATTTAACCCATAAATGAAGGGAAGAAACGAATTAATACCTTTCCCAGCGGTATTTGCCCGTAAGTGAATGCAATAAATTCAACTGGAATTTAAATTCGGGTCCCTGATTTCTCATTCCGAGTCGATATCCACTGCACCACAACACACATCCAAGTCTAGTACTGTGGTTAAATCTCAACACTAGGTAACACCGGAGAGAGCTCATTCAAAGAATTACTATTCATAGAAATGATATAGCGAGGTATCCTTACGGTGGTTGGTAAATGACTCAAAACCAAGACGCTCGATCAAGACCAATAATATTGCTGATTCTTCTTCGGATATTATCAAACACCTCAAGGCAAATAGCAGTGGTAACAGACCATATTTAGTAACAATATTCTAAGCATTAACGGATGGTTAACTTATAAATATATGATAGATTCAGAAGATAAAAATTGTCTCTTACAACACAATGAACCGACGTTCATAACAGATGATCTAGCAATGCATTCAATATAGGCTTTCCACTTCATGTCTGCTGATAACATGAGTCTAAGTAGACACAAACAGTCACAGTTCTGGAGCTTAGAATCAGCCAATAGTTGGAAGTGTCGGACAACTCATCATGATGACTTCCAGCAGGCAGTAAAAGGGAGGCAGCAAGATATTTACTGTTTAGACAAAACTGAAATCATTTCAATAACTCACTTCTTAATGACTACTATAGTTATACCATCGGATCTACATACTTTCTAAAGATCTACTTTAGAGAAGAAACTAAAAGCCATGGAAGGGGTTATATGCATATCAATCAAGAGAGACTCAATTTTGGAATGAAATTAGGCAGAAATATTCAGGATGTCAAGAGTAGAGTTTGAGGAGAATTTTCAGGTAAAGCATACAGTTTTATCAGCGGGTGTTGAAAAGACCTTAAATTGATTGAAAAGGTGAGGAATAGAGATCTTACACTATTTAATGCCCTATTACAGAGTCGACAGTATTCACAAAACTTGAAGTTTTAGAGGTCATGTGGTGCGACATTCTCTCAGCAAGCAGAGAATTTGCTCCTTGAATTATTGCTAGCAGCGACGAATATCCGAAAGTAGTGGCCCATGTTGCTATAGAAGCTTAGCGTGCAGGTGTGAACTGCGGAGTGAATTTCACCTGGTATTTCTGAGAAGGGATTAAAGGTTCCATGTGGGCTTTGATCTAAGATGAAACTTCATAAGTGCAATTTTTAGTTGAGAGGTCAAGATGTCAGTCAGGAAGAAAATCACAGATTGAGTCCCAGTTAGCATGCTTGTAACGGGAAGAGTTCTAATGGATAGGAGGTTCCTGTTTAATGGATGACTGAAAGATGAAATAGGTAAGTGATTGGGGTTACCAAAAGGGCTCGGCAAAATCAAAGAAAGGAGGCCAAGAAATAAATCAGGAAGAAAAGCACGTTGCAAAATTTTTCTTAGGAAACGAGTAAAGAAATTCACGATTTCTGGACGGAACTGGACAATGGAAAAATTTAATTTCTGAAATCCGGCAACAACACTGCCATTAGTATGTCTAAGCCACCTATCAAGGTATGTACAAAGATGTTCGCTGATGCATATATATATATATATATATATATATATATATATATATATATATATATATCAGCGTGCACTGTGGGTATAGAACAATCCAAAGGAGTATCCTGTACATACGGCGGTAGGATAACTCTCTAAGAGAGCTCTAAATATATATGTATATAAATACATATAGAGCAAATATAAAACAAAATTAAGGCAGACGCGTTATTTCAGGCGAACCATCATCAGCTTCCTTCTAAAATAGGCGCATACTTCCGATTTACCATAAAATAAGTTGTCTGCTTTAAATTTTTCTTATATATATATATATATATATATATATATATATATATAGAGAGAGAGAGAGAGAGAGAGAGAGTTATTATCATTATTATTATAACATTATTATTATAAGACTAACAACACATCACTCAATAAATCCCGGGCCTAACTAATAAAACAACAACTTTTAGGAAAAATTCAATTTTATTCATCAACCTAGTCTTATTCTAGGGTGATACACTGATTTCAGCGCTTCTCTAACAATTCAACAATTTTTTGTAGAATGATATGACTTTGGTCTCAAAATAACCCTCATTTTCCAATATCACTTCTTCATTGGAAACAAATCTCTTTCACTCGAGCATTCTACTGAGATCTGAAAACAGCCAGTAGTCGCTGAAGTCCGGATATGGAGAATAGGATGAATGCGGAAGCAGTTCAAAGTACAATTCATGTAGTTTTGCCATTGTTCCGATCGATTGTGACACAAGGCGTTAGCTTGATGAAAGATGACAATTTTTCATCTTCATTTCGTGGCCGTTTTTCCTTCAAACCAGCCAATAATTCTATATAATATCTTCCATTAACGATTCTTTCTTTCTCAAGGTAATTGATGAACAAAATACTTTGCGCACCCCAAAATACAGAGACGGAAATCTTGCCTTTTGATATTTGCGTCTGTGGTCGATTTGGACAGCTTTTACTTGCTGCTGTCCACTCAGCTGACTTCCGATTTGACATATGGAGTGAAGTGGTGGATTCATGTTTTATCTATTGTCATATATTTACGCAAAAACTCCTTCTTGCTTCGTTGAAACATTTGCAAACAACACTCTGAATCGTCGAAACGTTGTTCTTTTTGATCGACTGTGAGCAAACACGGCACCCACTTTGAACACAGATTTCTCATTGACAAATGTCCATAAAAATGGTGAATACACTGCCTTCTGATATGCTTAACTCCTCAAATATTTCATATTCAATTTACGTTCGGTCAAAACGAGTTTGTGGATTTTATGGTGTTTTTCAGGACAAACGCAGATTTTCGGCGACCTGAAAGTTAAGCATCATTTGTGTCTGAACGACCATATTTAACGTCAGCATAACACCTCTTAAACGTTGTTATAAAGGAACAGAGTCCGTGTAACACTTATCAAGCTTCACTGAACAGTATTTTCCCCATAATAAAGCAACCCTTTGTCAACACATGATATTTAGATTTTTCCATTGTTTTGAAAATTTGCAACTGTAGCTTCACTTTAATAACTGAAGTTATAAAATAATTAACCGATTGCACCCAAATTTCGTCAAGTGCAATTTGAATGTTAGTACTTCATAAAACATGTATTTTATATTCGTGGCACCACATATATATCAGGCCTGGCGTCTTATCGAGTGTTGTGTTAATAACTATATCTTTATAAATGCTCTACATCTGTATTGAGCACTTTATAAAAAATTAAAATTACCAAACAGTGGAATATATATCCATCGTCGGTTTATACTACTAATATTATATATATATATATATATATATATATATATATATATATATATATATATATATATATATATATATATATATATATATATATATATTGGGCGCGTATAATGATTTGCGCTAAAATGTCTGCCTACTTCCCCCGAACGCCCATAGCCTAGGGGTAGAGTCGCCGACTGATGGCATTTCGGTCGGGTTTCAATCCTGGGTAAAAAAGCAGTCGGAGTCTTATCGTACTGATGAGCTGTGATACGTCGAAACAGATCTGTCTGCGGATGACAATATATATATATATATATATATGTGTGTGTGTGTGTGTGTGTGTGTGTGTATACATTCTGGATTAGATTCAGGAATACTTATATTAAACACATCACTACACACTTCTCCGGAAAACTCACGTTACATCTTTTTGACCATAGCACAGTTAGGATTAAAACCTCCATCAGAAATATACGTTTTGGAACTACAAGTATAATGGCCACATGCACATGTAGAAAAAGCCTAAAAAAAGGAAAATCTAATAATAAACATACAAGCACTCCATAACATTTCGTATGAACACGTCCACACTGACAATGTTTGGAAAATAAAAATAATTCTTGTCACTCTAAACACACACACACACACACACGCACACACATACATATATATATATATATATATATATATATATATATATATATATATATATATACTAGCAGTATAGTCCGGCGTTACTTGGGTGTGATGAAAGCTTTAAAATTAATCCATGGTTTTGGAGCTCAGATTCTTTGGACGTTGGCACGAAAGACTAAAATGCAGTAGTTGTTTCCAGTTAAAGCGAAACCGGAGACTGAAAGAAAAATGAATGGATGTAAGTGAAATTTTGATTTCCTGGTATCGATATCAAATTTGATTAAAATTACATCACTCCTTCTATAATCCGATTTTTTCGAATATCAATTTTCGATATTTATCGGGGGTACCTTGACACAAAACCTATCTAAGAAAACTCGCAGACGCTTATAGCACAACTGTGTAAATTTTCAAGAAAATTGGTTCAGCCGTTTCGGAGTCTATAGGTAACGGACACACACACAGACACACACATACACACACAGACAAAATTCCATTTATAAGTAAGTTTATATATATATATATATATATATATATATATATATATACATTCAGTTAAAAAATTTTAAGAATAATAAAATTATCCTTGATAATGGGTAATAGAATAGACGAAAGCTCTCGGATATATAAGACATTTGAACTTTTTAACAGCTTAACTACAGAAAGCAAAACAAGAAGAATTGAATAAAAAGCTTAACCGCACTACCTTGTCAGTTGTCTTTAATGAAACATGTATAAAATAGGGAGTGTTGCCCAAATATACAAACTAAACAACCACGTTGACTAAACAAACTGTGATTTGATTTCGCTTCTGCTTTGATAAGATTGCTCATGCATGAGATTGCTGATGCAGTAAAGGGATATGTTAAGGGGCGTTCGTAATGTTTGGCAAGTAGGAAAAGTTTAGGTTTGTTCCGGTTAAGGTCCAACATTAATCGGATATAATCGGATCTATATAAACAGCAGCAAGAACACCCTTAGCAAGTCAGTCCGGCCTCCCGTTATGTCCAGGTTCAATTAGGGCTACAAATACTGACCTACCCTTCTGTATAAATTCTTGTTTCCATCACTCACTGACTTTCTTTCTCTCATCTCAAGTTTGGCTGGAGGCAGTTCATTAAGACCTTTCCCAAACTAATGTTAATTCTATTAACTCAGACAGCAACTTCTTTTCGTGCCCATCGTTAGAATGAAATGATAGTTGCGCTAATCTACAAACGACAAAGAAAAAAAAAAGCGGGAAAACTTCAGCGCTGGAAGGTTTCTTTGGCGGCCATTTTTGGTGATTGGGTTATGGTGAGCGATGGAAAGACTCGTTGAGGTAAAAAATAAAATAAAATAAAATAATAAGGTCTCGTTTGCTAGATCTCGTTTTCGGAAGTCGATATTCTGCAGAGATCCAGCGGATGTTTTCGTGTATTTTCAATATATTTCCATTACGTTTTCCACAGCAGAGAACAGCCGTTGTTAATCTATCCTTCGACCATCAGGATTACATCTACATCGACACACTCTTTGCATAACGTTTCAACAAAACTAGTTTTTATAAGACTTCGCGTAACTTAATTATGCAGATATTTCTCTGTATCATGCTTATCTACCGTTTGATAATTATTTGCTGGCTGCAAACATCAATATATACACATGAAAATAGATCTGAGGTGAATGACCCACAAAAGCTATGTATTTTAAGCTTGGAAGGAATTTCTTTATAATTCTCTTTCATGTAACGAACACATTGCGCATACACTCACTTAGCGCGCATATATATATATATATATATATCGGTAATAAATCCAGGAAAAGATATGGTAAATATCCTAATGGGTCCCAGTAATATTAAATTAAATGTTAAAACTGATCCACACAGTGAGCTCGATGTAAATTAAATTTGCAGAGCTAATATTTTCAATCAATTTAAGGTATATATTAACATCTGCTGATAAAACTGAATGATTTACCAGAAAAATTTCCTCAATCTTTACTTTTAACACATCCTGATATCCCTGCATATCTTCTCTCCAAAACTGAATCTCTGTTGATTGATATACATATAACCCCTTCCATGATTTCTACTATCATCTCTAAGCGAGATCTCTACATTAGAAATGGTTATTATCCAAATAGAAATTATTAAATTTACATACGATATATATATATATATATCGTTTGTAAATTTAATAATTTCTATTTACATACGATATATATATATATTCTCTTTTTCTATTTCCTTTTAAGAAAAACTTTAAACACCGGTCATATTTCCGTAATAAATTTATTTCAGTCAATAATTGTTGTTGCCAACAATCACCGACTTCATCAGACGGAAGGCCTATTCGATATATATATATCGTATGTAAATTTAATAATTTCTATTTGGATAATAACCATTGCTAATGTAGAGATCTAGCTTAGAGATGATAGTAGAAATCATGGAAGGGGTTATATGTATATATATATATATATATATATATATATGGTTATGTCAATTTTTCATTGCTACATGGAAATTTCTATGTTTCGAGATTATTTATCATCATCAGGCAATGCTGGTGCGGTTGTGCAGACGATTTACATTTAAATGACAAATACTTTCGGTTTACTGTGAATGTATGTGGGTGTTTTTTATTTGTGTGTGTGTGTGTGTGTGTGTGTGTGTGTGTGCGTGTGTGTGTGTGTGTGTGTGTGTGTGTGCCTAATCAGAATGGAGATTCACTTAGGGGTTTGACCCCGAGGAATTTCTGTGCTAACCAACTTTTTTCTCCTCGTTTTTTCTTTTTCCTTGACCCTATTCCTCTCTTGTCTGTTTTCCTTCGCATTTGTCTGATCTTATCATTTTCCCTTCAGTTTTATTACATTTGATGTGATATTTCTTCTTGGTAGTACCAATCCCCTTCCCTTTAGTCTATTTGTTAAAGAAAAGATTTTTTCCAAAAGGAAACCTCAAACTGCTATTTTTCGCTCCATCTATCAATTTGCTGTAAAGTTTATTATCCTGATACAGAGGGGAGAATTATTAAAAAAAGAACAACTAACTTATTCTATCTTTGGCTTTATTTTTAATTTCATTTTTATTTTTACCTAATTCGTCGGTGAGCATGTTATTTCATTTAGGTTTTATCCATTTTCTAATGTGAATAATTTACAATGTCTACATATGACATTAATTTCGTTATGTTTATTTAATAAATTTTTATTTTTAAGGGATCTAATAATAAATAGTTTTTCATATAAGCATAATGAACATAGTTCATTTAAGGACTTACATGTTTTCGCTTCTTTTAGGATTTTCCACTTTATTTCGGTTGTTTTTTCTTTTTTGGTTTCCTTTAGGTACCAATGATATCTCGATAGGGATGTTCTATTTCTGTATTTGCTATTATTAAATGAAGAGGTATGCTGGTGAAGTCTCTACTTTAGAGTGTTTTTAGTACTCCCTATATAGACTTTTATATTGTTTGGGTTTTCCTTCGTCCAAATTTCGCATTGATAGATTATCCATTTCGTCAAACACCTATTTTCTAGCGGACAGTTTATAACCTAGAGCCAACGGACCTACCAAGGTTTCACCAAGTGGATCGTCAGAGCCAATGGACCTACCAAGGTTTCACCAAATGGATCGTCAAAGCCAACTTGTCCTGACGATCCATTTGGTGAAACTTTGGTAGGTCCGTTGGCTCTAGGTTAGCTACTTACTTATTTATTTGCTCTGCTATTGTATTGAGCACTTTACGTGTTAGGTTCCTCGACTCGGTTTTTTTCTTTCGACTAGTATTTGACTAATGTTCATGTGCTTAGTTCGTTTCATTTTTTGTTTCCCTTTTTTTCTCCTCCGCTTTTATACTCGCTGGGATTTTCGAGACGTGTTCAAAGATAAATTTATAGTTATATATATATACATATATATATATATATATATATATATATATATATATATATATATATAATCCCAAAGATATTTTGTTAAGTAATATGGACTAATTCCATCTATAAATATTTTATTATTATATGTTACAAATATTTGAATAATTATATTGTGATATTGCTAAATTTGTCATAATCCATTTTAACATTAATTTATAGCATTTTTTCCAAGTACACTCGTTTTCAAGGATAGTTCTGTGAGTATTAAAGCAACTGGTTTTATTTCCCGTGCTGTAATGTTTGATGGAACTGATTTTAAGTCAACCAATTAACGGTCAATTTGAACGTTTTGTGTACGTGTAAGAAAAATCTTTAAAATAAACAGACCCTTTACTTAATTATGGGTATCTAATAAAAATAACGCTTAAAGTAATAAAACAACATATATAACCGTTATTTATAATAGATACCCATACTTATGTCGACGTTCTTTTACTTTATATATTGGCCTTTTTAATCTACCTGCCTTTGTGCTCGAGATAATTTAATTTACAATATATATATATATATATATATATATATATATATATATATATATATATAAAAAGAAAGTGGAAAAACACGTAGATTAAAACCCACTATTCAACCGTTTACTTTTATAAACATGACTCGATAAAGAGTAGAGCTTAATATTGTAAAAATAAAAATTCATTTTTATCATTTGCTTTAACATATCACCTGAAGAAGAACAGTATATTTCTAAAACATAAAAAAAAATTGTAGTGATATTATGCTTTTATAAACTATTGTAATAATAAAATTGCAATATATATATATATATATATATATATATATATATATATTTGAAAATGTTTTTATAGTACAAAATTTAATTAAAGAAATAAAATTGTGTTGTTAAAATACTTATCCAGTGAAAGAAGGAAACCAAATTCCTGCAATCGCACCACAATCTCCTGTATTCCAGATTTAATCTCAGGCTTCTCGTTCAATGTTGTTGAATATAGTCTTTCATAAAGACACATTCAGTTTTCCAAATGGATGTAATTTTGCCCTCTTAATTCTAAATTAAATTGAGGAGGGGCAAACCTGGTAGCGGATACACTGAAGGAAAAAATTAATCTTAGCATTTGCAGATCTTATTTTAGCCTTAAGTAGCAGTATTTTATTTAATTTCTTAATCAAATTAAGGCTGCACCTAATGTTAAAATATTTGAAAATGTTTTTATATTTACAAAATTTAATCGAAGAAATAAAAGTGTGTAGCTTGTTGTTGTACAAATGAAAATAGTAATAAAAAATCTAAGCAAACAGTTCCGCTCCCGCTGGACAGGCCTCTACGGGAGATTTAAATTAGAATTAAAATAAAGTATGTGCCATTTTTCCCCCTCATTTTCCATGACACACTTAATTTTAATCTCCCGTTGAGGCCTGACGAGTGGGAGCGAAACAGTTTGCTTCGCATTTTTATTACTATTTCATAATGTGTAACAACAAGCTACACACTTTTATTTCTTATATATATATATATATATATATATATATATATATATATATAGAGCTCTCTTCCTGTATCATTTTTTAATATTAAAATAAACTTTTAATATTAATTAGGATCGGTTTTTGGGAATTTACCTTCCTGCTTTTTTCCCTTGGATTGAAGTATCTGAATTAAAATATATATATATATATATATATATATATATATATATACAAACGAATAAGGATCGAAGAAAATAATTTGAATGTTGAAAAAATAATTTAAAATAGTTCTCAATATAAAAATAGTGCAAGAAATATTTGTTTTAATTATTAATTTAGAACATGTACAAAATGAATGCTACTACATAATTGTACATATTGTTTCGACATTGAAAGATCAATGTTTCATCACTTAGTTAATAATGATGGTAATAAACGATTTATTGAAAAAAATTAAAAAAAAAACACTTCCTTTTACTTTTGGAAACCTTTTTTTACGAGGTAAAAATCTATTAGAAAAGAGGGGGGGGAAGAAAAAGAGGTTAGAAAAGATGAGAAAATAAGATGAGAAATGAAGAAAAGGAAAAGAAAGAGGAAAGGAAAAGATACATGGGGAAGAGAAAGTAAAGAAGAAAATAAGTGAGAAAGTATTGAGAGAAAAAGGCCATTGAAACATCTAAGAAAGGTAAATTTTAAATTAATGCAGGAAGTGAATTGTGAGATATCAGTTTGTTGGGTCGTTAGTGATGCTCGGCAAATTCCTTACGATTTAAATATCAGAAGTTTGAAGATTGGATGTTGAAATATGTGAAGATAAAATATTTCGTGTCTATATTATAGTAAAGATGTGTTAACAGAATGATAAAACTTTTAAAAGAGAGATATAAATAAAATTTCGATAACTGATCCCTATAACATATTTCTGAGAAGAAAACCTTCATAGAACATGCATATAGATTTGTAGTTAAAATTGTTCAAAGACAAATGTCCACAAAAGTTTAGAGTTCATGGTTTGATAGTAGCAGAATGTAAAGTCTTATGTACTTCTCCCTTTTTGGTACGTTGGGAACAGGGTGAGAGAGAAAGTAAAACAAACAAAGAAACTGTACTTAGCGCGTCCTGTTGCCGTTGCTGTTGTTGTTGTTGCTCTCTTTGGCGGCGTGGATTGAAATCGAAGAAAGTTAGAATGAATATGTTACCTGCCCTTACGTCCGTGTCAGCTTTTAAAAAGTTTTTTGTTACATTACCACAAGGTCCGTCAGCTAACCACTCTAATGCTGGACTGTCTGGAACGGTCAAGGGTCGTCCTTATGTAGGCTCAAGCAGGAATTTTCATTTTTAATTGTCAAAATCGTTTGACTGACGTCATATATAAATTTTCTATTTCTTATACAATCAGGATCCAGGATTTTTCTTTTCACACTGACATGTGAAGTTTGCCTTGATCTGAGTTCTTCCAAAACGTTTTTAGTCGTTTTGATCCACTTTTGCAGGTGTGAAATTTTACTTGGTGTTTTAGTTGTTTTTTTCCTAAATGCTTTTAGTTGTTTGGATCCAAGTTTGCGGGTGTGCAATTTTACTTTGATTTAGATGAGTAATATAGGATTTGTATCCTATAGGAAACATGGTGTCTCGGCTCAAATTTTTGGACATTAAAAAAGAATTAAACTTCTATATAAGAATAAGGAAAGAAAGAGGAGAATTTGTATAAAGACAAGAAAGGGGATAGAAAATAGAAACGTCTAAGAACGAAAAATTTTAAATTTTGGCAGAAAGTGAATTGCAGACTGATACAGACATCAGTTACATTGTTTCAAGCTAAATCTTTTGGCATCAATTTAAAAAATGGTTAAATCACATACACAAACAGAGAAATTATTTATGAATAATTATTATCTATGAATAATTATTTATGAATAATTATTATCTATGAATAATTATTTATGAATAATTATTATCTATGAATAATTATTATCTATGAATAATTATTATCTATGAATAATTATTTATGAATAATTATTATCTATGAATAATTATTTATGAATAATTATTATCTATGAATAATTATTTTCTATGAATAATTATTTATGAATAATTATTATCCATGAATAATTATTTATGAATAATTATTATCTATGAATAATTATTATCTATGAATAATTATTTATGAATAATTATTATCTATGAATAATTATTGATGAATAATCATTATCTATGAATAATTATTATCTATGAATAATTATTATCTATGAATAATTATTATCTATGAATAATTATTTATGAATAATTATTATCTATGAATAATTATTGATGAATAATCATTATCTATGAATAATTATTATCTATGAATAATTATTTATGAATAATTATTATCTATGAATAATTATTTATGAATAATTATTATCTAGGAATAATTATTGATGAATAATTATTATCTATGAATAATTATTATCTATGAATAATTATTTATGAATAATTATTATCTATGAATAATTATTTATGAATAATTATTATCTATGAATAATTATTATCTATGAATAATTATTTATGAATAATTATTATCTATGAATAATTATTTATGAATAATTATTATCTATGAATAATTATTATCTATGAATAATTATTTATGAATAATTATTATCTATGAATAATTATTGATGAATAATCATTATCTATGAATAATTATTATCTATGAATAATTATTTATGAATAATTATTATCTATGAATAATTATTTATGAATAATTATTATCTATGAATAATTATTTATGAATAATTATTATCTATGAATAATTATTGATGAATAATTATTATCTATGAATAATTATTATCTATGAATAATTATTTATGAATAATTATTATCTATGAATAATTTCTCTGCAATAAATAATGAAGTTATGTCTCTTCTATAGTGCAGTTGACAAAATCAAAAACAATAATGCGAAATTAAAAAAAATAATATGGCGTCAATTACCTAAAATCTAAAATTGTTTTCAAATTTCTGGCGCATATAATTTTCATTCGTATTTATTACATGTGATACTTGATCCATTATATTGTTTATTTATCGCCACCCACATGCTCACCTTGATTGTTAAGTTGGATTTTCGTCCATTGTAGACTTCGGTATCCTTCAAATACGCGTACTCGGTTACCCACTGAGATTACTGAATCGAACCCTTTTATATATTTATGAAAAGATAATTCCACATCTCAAAAATTCAGACAAAACTTCTTGAAAAATTCTCGGAAGTTCTATATAAAAATTATTGATCGAATACGACCTGCTTATTAAAACAATTAGCCTCAAAGTTTAATAGTCTCATATATATTTAAATAAAATATTTATATTGACTTACTACATACATCTTCCTCTACTGACGTGTCCATTCAGGAGGTAGGTGATCATGGCCTTCCACATCTCCCTGTCCCCAGTGGCCTTTGGCATGCTTTCTTCTCTTACTCTACCCAAACACCCATACGCCATTTATTTACCATCAAGTATGTTATGCATTGCTGTCCTCTGTTTCTCTTTTTCTGTATCTGTACTCTGAGTATCAAATTCTCCAAGCTTTCATTTCTCATTAAATGTCCAAGAAACTTCAGCACCTGATGTTAAGTATTAATTTCCTTTTTGTTTCCATGCTGTCCAATATCTCCACTGTTGTCCACGTGTTCGGTCTACGGTATCATCAGCATCCTTCTTTAGAAGCACTTTTCGTTTGATTCAATTCCTTCCTTCATCTTTGAGGATCGCTGACATATTAAAGAACAGACATCACATAACAATCCAATACTCTCTTCTTTGTTTCTAACAAAATCTTCTTGTCTCTGAATATTCTACTTAGTTTCTCGAATGCATCCTTGGCTATGCTAATCTTTAGATAAAAATGTCCACAATTCTCCCTCAACATTTGTAATAATTATGCTCATGTCTACAGCATTCTTCACTGTATAAACTGTACTGAAGTTCACTGTTTATTCCTCTGATCCCCATCCAATTGTTTTGAACAGTTCCTTTCTATATTTTTGGCTTTGCTCAGCATAAAGCTATTAACCTGAGTTATGAATTTGCAATGCTTTCGAGTATATAATTCAAGAAACTATTTTTTATTTATTCAATTCTGAATTCGATTTTATGATCAATATTTTCTTCAGAAAAATACAAGTCCCTAAAGTTACTCAGAGTAGAATGTTACAGAGGGAGGTTGCTGTATGATCTTAAGCGGAGAAAGTAAATCAATATGAGGATATGTTGTCTATATGACGGTTGACTATATCTTCGAAAAGTTTAGGATCGTACTGATCAAAAAGCATGCTCTTGGGAGTCTGTTCCATCAAGTAATAGAATTTTCTTCAGTTTAGTGATAGACTAGCAACGTTTCATCTGTTGGCAAGGGGTTTAAGAGTTGCAAAACAATTAATTACTCAGAAAACCGCGTGTAAAGTGAGGGTTAAACAGCGCCAACCAAAATATGGCAGCAAAACACCATTTTTGGTCTATCTGACTCTTGTAACAACCGGTAACCGCATGACGGTAAACTGCATCCGGCAGCAAGGCCTCTGATTGGGAGGTTGTGAGAAACATAGAGC
This sequence comes from Ascarosepion bandense, assembly GCA_037127315.1. Taxonomy (NCBI): domain Eukaryota; kingdom Metazoa; phylum Mollusca; class Cephalopoda; order Sepiida; family Sepiidae; genus Ascarosepion; species Ascarosepion bandense. The sequence goes on along the minus strand of JBBBDQ010001738.1, from coordinate 106,027 downwards.
CACCTCTTAATTTCTATTGTTTTCATAGCCACTCTGATCCAGAGTGGCAGCACCTGTTTCGGTCCCAGCTATGGGCAAATAGTTAAACCCTACAAAACATGGATCAATACACAATGAAAATGAAAAATACACTTTTTTAGAATTATATACATGAAAATAGACTTTTATAGAAAAAATATATTTTAAAAGAAAAAATGATTACCTTAACACATATTTGAAAGAAAAAAATATTCTCAGCAAAACATTTGTGAATACAAAACTAGAAGACATTTTCACTTTTATAAAATAAAAAAGAATAAAAACAAAAAATACATTAAAACTTGACTAAATCAAACTTCTAAAGATAACCTTAAAACCCCACCTTTCTGGTATTAAATAACCTACAGAGGTTGATATGCCGTTAAACAAAACTTAAATGTCTTGTAACAACCGATATTAGGGGAAAGAGAATGGAACCTTCTGAAGCGGTATAATAGACAGGCTTTAACTTTAGCGATACTTTCCTATATGGTTGCATACAGGCCAGAGTTAAGCAAAAAGGGATATTGTTTGTATCAACATAAATAAGATCAATTTATAAGCCACAATATTTCAACAAGGAAAATGATCGCATAAATATAAATGAACGTGATCACGGGAACATAAAAGAGACGGCCATATAAAGGACATGAATTTGTTTATTCTCGCTGTTAGAGACGTTAATAGTATTCGTTAACACGAAATGAGAGATCGCGACTGACAAGGAATGTTTATGACACTAAAAATGACATATTTCGATTTGAACCATAAATATGTACTGAGTATCATATTATTAGACATTTCATATTTTATTGATGTATAAAATAATCATTCAAATGTAAAGGCTTATTTATTGAGTGATGGCAATATATAATCTGAACAGACATGATGAGACGTAGCCCATCCGACACAGATGCCAATAAATGTTAATTATTTGTCTGGAATGACATAAAACTTGAAGTCGCAGATTAACGGTTACGTTGCAAGTTTGAAACATTACAAAGATTCATAAGACTGATTTTCAGAATTAATGCCGATATATGGTAAACTTTACCTATTGTGGAACAGAAAAGAACATTTGATATTGCAAAATCTATCAGCAAGTTCCGCCTAATCCGGAAAAAAATTATAGGATATTGCTACTGAATTCCATAAAAAAGGCTTTCAAAAAACATCATTTATAATCATTGGGATAACTCATAACATTTGATGTAGTAAATAGGAGTAGAATATCATCCGGTACACACTTCTCATCGGTTTTCTGAAAAGGAATAGAGATTTATCTCATGTTTCATGTCTAGGATTGCGTTTTCAGTTCCTTCTAAAGTCTCCTTCAACTTTATGCGTCAAACATCTCCGCCAAAACTCTGAAATCTCATTTTTTATTAAGTTATTTTTCCCTCTTAATAGTAGTAGATAGATTCACCTATCGTCTGTTTCATACACTCCCTGTTAATTTTTTTTCAACAGCAGTAAAGGTTTATCACTTGTTTTCTGATTAGAATTGGGTCTCCGTTTAATCATAAAGAATGTTCCTTCTTTTTCAGATTCACTAGCCCCTTGTTTCTTCGTGGCATTAACGCCATGGGATGATTTAATTAAAAAAATAATAATGAATGTCTGAATAAAATGAATATAAAAGAAGAAGCCAGCATAATTATCAAGACCATTCCGCAGATGAAGGAATACAAAAGTGAGTCATGTATTTAAAAGCTGATATCAATGTTGGGATCATTGATTGGATGTTATACCGTTTATTTCATATGAAAGAATTAGAAATCTCCAAAATACAATGGATGAAAAAATTATAAAACTAGTTTGATAACATGGATGAATATTACATTTATTTCAATATTTAAACTAACGTTACGACAAACTCTTTTCTGTTTTTGTCCAACTATTTTTCAAAAAATATGTATGTCTTTTAATCATTTTTTATTAAAGCCTTGTGCAACATGAGAATATTACATAAAATATAAGTTCGATAATATGTAACAATTTTGCCAGAAATGTAAGAGTAAGATTTATGAATATACAAGGGATGGACTAAATAATGAAAACAACTTCAATTTCAAGAAAATTTATTTCAATATAGTGTAAGACCATCTTTGGTAATTTAAAAAAAAAATATATCTCACCCCAAGCAAGGCATTCCACTGCCACTATTGCGCATGGGGCTACATAGGGGAAGATAAAGAGAAGGAGTGGTTAGACATAGGGAATGTCAGGAGGAAGGTGACAGATGAGTAAGGATAGCGAGGATGAGGGTTGGGCAGATGGGAAGAGTGTTTGATAGAATGGGAGCAGGTTAGTGTGTTAGGAGGTGTCTATTGACCTTACATTCAAACTCCTGGAGATTGTAGCCGTCGGGGAAGCAATCGCTTGGAAGAGAATTCCACAGTCGGGAAGTGCGAAGAAAGAAACTGTTGGAGTAGAAGTTACGGCTGCATTTTATCGGTTTCACTTTAAAATGGTGGGATCTAGTTGCTAATTTAGTATCTCGTTCAAATTCGTATTTAGGGGGCACTAGTGATCTAAGTTCATCGGAGCAGAAGCCGTGAAAGTATTTATAGAAGAGACACAGGGAAGCCACGTCGCGCCGGTGGGAGAGAGACTGCAGGCGGTCTATATCATAGTTCAATTATTTTTTAATAATAATAATAATTACAGCTTGAATTCTGCGCGGGATCGATTCGACTAAATTTTTCCAGAGGAATTTATATTTATTTTTCAGTTAAAATAGTCTCCAGTTCTTTAAATGATGATGGAAGATATCGACTCCTCACTTGTTTTTCTAAAATAAACCATGAATGTTCAATGATGTTGATTCCTGGGGAATATGGTGGCCAGATGTTCTACTTCACTAGAATAATCCTCGTGCCATTCAACTACAAATTTAGCAGTATGAATGGGTGCATTATTATCCTTAATGGCGACATCTCCTACCGGAAAATTTCTTGAACGGTACAATGAAATTGATCCCCTAAAATTCTTAAATAGTCTTGACTGCTGATTTAGTAAGCTTTTTTAAATAATTCAATAAAAAAGAAAAATTTTTAGCAAAAATTGAAATACTACTAATATTAAATCCACAAACAAAAAAATAGGCAAACTTTTGACAGTTTAATAAATTTTACCCAGGATTGAAACCCATCCGAATTGTTGTCAGTTGGCGATTCTACCTCTGAGCTATGGGCGCTCGGTAGAAGGCGGCAGACTTTTAGCGCATGATGTATCATACGCCAATAGCTAGAGTGCTCTAATTCATTACTGAATGAGCGATGCCTAGATGCTAGAGAAGCTACTGTTTTTGCAAGGTCTGCTATTATTCCACAGTGCTCAGTCAGGGTGTGACAGCGTACTCAAGAATCACTTTAAGCCTATCCTTACCATTTAAGCTTGAACTCTTACGCCACTCGTTTGACCTGTTTCCTTCTAACATTTGTTTTTTAATCATTTCACCCCACGCAAGACAGAATTGCCACTGGCGCGCAGAGGGATACAGAAGAGGTTAGAGACGAAAAAGGAACAAGTTACAAGGGACTCAGAGAATAAGTAACAAAAGGATGAAGGATGAGAATACAGGTGCGAAGAGGTCTGTATGAGAGCGGAGGTGAAAGGAAGAAGAACATAATACAAGCGTTGTCATGGAAAGGATGTGAGTTAAGAAGATAAGAGATGGCAATTGACTTTGCATTTAAATTCTTGGAGATTGTAGTTTTTAGGAAAGCAAGTACACAGATGAGAATTTCACAGGCGGGAAGTGCGATCAAAGAAGCTGATTTGAGTAGAAATTACAGTTACATTTTACTTGTTTTACTGTAAAAGGGCGGTACCAAGCAGCTAGTCAAGTAGCTCGGATAAATTCATGCAATAGGGGCAGCGGGGAGCCAAGCTCGTCAGAAGCCGTAACAATATTGGTAGAAGAGACAGAGTGGAAGGCACATTATTTCGGTGAGAAAGTCACTGGAGTTGAACAAAACAAGAACTTCTATTGTTACATGTTAAGTGTAACAGAAGAAAAAAATGATTGACCAAAACTCAGAGTTAAATCACAGAGAAATATTTAATTTACGATAAGCACAAAATGGTATATATACAAAATTTACAATTTGTTGCATTCAAAACAGAAACGTAGAGTATACTACTGGCAGGCAAATGTTACGAAAGGGAAGGAAGTCAGTATCTTTACCCAATTAAGTTGCGACGTAGTTTAAGTCCAATAATTTTTAGACATCCTTATACGTGTATATAAAGAATAACTTCTAGTATGGTCAATGAAAATATCAAAAAATCTATTTACCCTTTTAGTTCTATGAGGTTCTCTCTCAGATTTTAGTTAGTCGGCAACATTTCTTAGAGATTCTTTCTGCTGGATTTAAATACTTGAATCAAATCTGGAGTTGATAATGTCAGCAGATTCTTTTAACAACTAACTACTCTCTTCCCAGAACCTATTATTTTTAGGGGCTGACTCCTAATTTGCATATTTCTAGAACATTTCGAATTTTCTCGTAATTACTCGAACATTCAACGATCTTCTAAAACGTTCAATTCCTAATTTAACAACAATTTCTTAAATTAAAACTTTTTTGTAATAACAAGTAGGACTCAACAGAATCCCTTACTATAACTTAGACTTTATTAATATTATTTTTATATATAAATGCATCCTCGTAACACTATCAACTGCGCGTTATATCTACACCTTCAACTTTCACCCTTATTTTTCTTTTTTCCTTTTTATATAAAAACACTTTTACTTTCGGTCATAGAAAAAAATCATAATATCTGCTACTTGATGCTGAGGAAGCAGGTTTTTAAAAACAGGTTGAAATGGCTATTTTCCAAATGAAATATACCGAATTAATATATATATAGATAGATACTTTTCTTCGTCATCCACATTTTGCTTTTACCTGTTTCGTTATATATATATATATATATATATATATATATATATATATTTGCTCTAATTTCAGAGGCCATATGTATGTGTAGTTACACACACACACACACACACACGCGCACACACACACACACACACACACACACACACACACACACACACACACACACACACACACACACACACACATATATATATATATATATATATATATATACTGTCTAAGTCACAACTTATTTTTATGTATTTTAATGTTACGTTCATTTAGATACTGCTGAATTTCATTATTCAATTTTAAAAATAAATATATTTTATATTAGGAACTTACGAGCTAATTTTTTTTTCTTTATTATATTGTGAAAAAAGTCGATGACTGTATTTGTATATATGGCGAACTACTTCATTTACTATTTACCCATATTTTCAATCCCTGTCTACTTTCATTTATTTGACTGCTGTCAATTCTTTGTGTTAAACTTTACTTTTGTAGTGTTAAGAAAAAGATCACAACAGCATAAAGCCTATCCAGCATGTTGGCTGTCAATCAATGCTATATTTGAGAGCAATTAAATCATGCTTTCAACAAATATTCATGAACAAATTCACTCGAAAATCAGGGTATTAGAATCATTTTCAAAAAAAATCTGTCCAATAACAGATTTTAAATTATTGATTTTGAAACTGAATGTATGGTCATCAGTAGAAAGAACAATGCCATGATTGCCTACGTCCAGAAAGGATACCGCACATAGAAGAAGATTTTCAAAATCATTTCGCCAATGATATTATCTTGGAGCTTGATCATAATATTACGTGAAATTTTTTTCAGAAATACCAATTCATTTTTGCCTTAATTTGAATATATTCACTGAAGATAATTCCTGTTATCAGGAATTCAGCTCTCTGAACATGTCCTATTTTTCAAAACAATAGTTCATAGCGTTTTGCAATAAATGTCGTTGGAATATGCGATTATATTATACATGTGACTGAAATTTATTTTCTATAAACACATTCTGAAGATGGAAATTTCCAACTGTTTTGAATATGATTCTTTTATGAATGTTGAATTTTATTGTTTTTAACGTCAATTTGGAAAATTAAAGAGATTTAGATATTAAAAGACAGGTACCAGAAGACATTTACAGAAATGTTGCCATAACTGAAAATACTCTTCGTACGTAGTTCACTATGTACAGAAGTTTAAAATTTGATCTGTAAGACTGAGAACATTTTTCAACACCGGCGGTCACTTATTATGAACAGAACAAAATCCAGGTCACATCACACGAAACAAAGCAAAGTTAGATCAAATATTTCATAGGGATGGAATTACTGCAATACCGAGGTGCTAGATGATCTGATATTTTGTTTAGAACAATATAGTGTGTAAAATGCCCTGCAGGAAAATTAAATGAGCCAAACAATTCTATGTCTACTGGGTAAGTATACCAAGTAGAAATGAAAAAGCGTTGTGTATGTCGAGTCTCTTCTGAAAAATCAGATTTTGAATCCAAACAAATATTGCTCCCGAACGAATAAAAGCAGCCATCAATAAAAAACGTCCATAATTCGACAATCGGTAGGGAGCCATTTTTTATTAAGACATCAGCAGACCCCACGTCTATTTGTAGTGTGTAGAGCAAACAGAAATGTTGAGAACATGATTGGGATGTTCAGCTACACATGCCGTATTAAACCATAACTTGTCACTAATTTCAATCCCTACCACACAGACAATTTTCGTCATCTCGAAAAAGGCTAACTTCTGGGAGGATAAAATATTGAATCCCTCACAAATATGGCGTAAGCTAATGGAACAAAATGGCGCATATCTGATGAATAAATATGTACACATTTTAAAGCATTCTCTTTATTTATAATTTACTTAAAATCGCAAACCTTTGTCTGACACAATATACATTGAATTCAAAATTAGTTTCATTGAAGAGTCGTGATATCGTTAAGCTTTCGTGTAGTCTGATCTGCATATTCAAAAACTTGCTCTATTAATGCTGAATGCTCTACTATACAAGTTGTTATCTGCAGTTAGTCTGATGTTTATTCAAATCAGTCATCGAATTTCACTGTTGTCAAATTTTAGAAGATTTATTAATAGTTTCTTGCTTGCATCTCATGTGAAATTAGAATAGTGTAGTTAAATAACTCCGTCAAAGGAATAGGTCAATGTTTTGTCATGGGAAGAGCAAATAAATAAATTGTTATTTGGAGGTTGCATTCCCACTCCAGAAGGAAGATATCTTTCCCACGCTGTTATTTTAGATCCAATGTCATACATGGGACTGGGCGATAAAATATTTTCTAAGAGATAATGGAGGTAATGATGAGGAAAGGGGTTTAGAAAATGTGACATTCACAAACATATTTTGAATTCAAGCGTTGAAAAAAGAAGCAGCATGTAATATTATTAGTTTTCTTTATGTGTCGTGATGTACGCTATCATAGTTTTCCATTTGCCCTTATCCCTTTTGAGTTTTAACATTTCTCCTATTAACCCCGTTCCCCTATCCACTTGCTCAACCTAAGTATGTATTGCACTGCTTTCCCCTGTATTTCTTTCCCTCTATCTGTCCCGTGATTGTTGCATTCTCCAAACCCTCTTTCCTCATTACCTATCCCAGAAGCTTCGCCTGCCCCCTCCTGATACCTATTTAGATTACGGAAATTGATGGCAGAACACTGACTAGGATGGATATAAAACCGAAAAAGTGTAGAGAAATTACCGTCATGTCTAAATAAACAAGGCATATATACTTCTTGTTGGCATACTTCTAAGAACAAATAAAAAGAATGATGATTTGCATTCATGAAAAGCAGATTGTTCTCTATGAATAGCTTCTTCTTTTTTAAGATTCAGTCAATGGCATCAGTGGGTGGATTCTGCGTTTCTTATCTAAGGCTAAGTTTATTTATGTGTTTCTGCATACACAGATTTCGATACAAGAATTTTCATCCGATTTACGCAGAAATAAAAACAACACTGACATCTCATTTTAACAGATATATTTAACAAAATTGCACAAAAATACCTTGAAATACTAAAGAGCAAGTTTTAAAATCGTAATTGTCTAAAAGCACGGTCTCCAGACAACTTCAGAGTCTATTGAAACTCTTCCGGAAGGTTTTCTAGTTGTAGTTAGTGAATTTTTACATAATCCTTGGTACAGTTTATCTTTGAAGTTACAATTAGTTTTGTTGGTATCTTGATCAACTTTGCCCCACGCTTAATAATCAATCGTGTTGAAATCTGGAGAGTTAGATTGCAAGATGTAAGTGGGGATGTGGTCGCAAAAAATTGTCTGACATCCATGACTGAGTTCTCCTGATCGTGCAGCATGGTGCAGAGTACTGTTCTCAGACATAGGGTTTTCCAGCAGCAACTATCTTTACTCAGGTCAACACTAAATCCTCAAGGCACGATATATGCGTTCGTGTTAGGTCTGAGACAATGTTTGAATATGAATTAAAGCATAACGTCGCCATCACTAGTGAACACAACGAGCACCTTTCTTCGTAATCACCATTAGTCTCATTTAACTCTATTCGAATTCTCTGCACTGTCCTCAGATTGGCATCTAATCACTCTGAAATGTTTGTACTGGAGCTAGCGTCGCGAATGCTAAACATTTCCGCATGCCATTTCCAAATGTCTGGCGGAGTGAACTGCGTCATGGTGCTCTTTTAATCGAAGAAGTTGCACAACTGATTCTGCTACGCTGTACAGTCGACAAAACCAAAAACAAACAACGCGCACGCGCGAAAATAAAAAGATAAAATGTAGACATAATATGTCGCTTCCCGTAACTTACGAAATCATCCCTAGCAACGTCACTTTTAATGCTTTTTGCTTGTTTTATTGTTTGTTTGTTTGTTTTGATCGTTTTTGTATCCGATTCTTTAAAATCTACAAGTGATTAAACTTGGGCTGATTCTTGGCTACCTGATTAGCACGCATTTTCATTGCTAGTTATGTTTTTCAATCACATCTCTCTGAAAAATGAAATATAAAATGAAAAATCCTTGTATCATTTGCGTGGTTCTGGCGATAATTTTCTGAGTGTCGCGTTTAGCCGTTGTTTTAAAATGAGTTTACGAAAAATCAAGGAACAAATATATTCTTACTTGCAACAAGGAAGACATCTTTATCATAATATTATTAAAAGTGCATTTTTTATTTGGAAACCATTACTTTACGCAATATTTTCAAATTTTCGGTATTCTAAGGGTATTTATAATAATAGATTTTTACAATGGGGATTTTTACGAAAGTTTTTTTTGAAAATGTAAAATAACTAAATTTTTCAAAATTAAGGAGGTGATTTTTAGGAATCTTAAACACTTTCATCCAGGTTTGTATGATCCTATAATATAATTTCTGGTATGATTACATCCAGACAACAATTCAGATTTTTCATTTAGTAATGTTTTTTTCTGGAAATCATATTATGGACATAATATAATTTCCAGAACAAAAAAAAAAACGTCCCGAGCCGATATTCACAGATCCACGACTCACATCTACACATATAAAGATACATATACGGGGTGGGTTTATAAGAGAAAGAGAGAGACAGACATACAGAAAGAGAGAGAGAAAGAACGAAAAAACTCCCGTATATACCTTCCATGAATCATCTTCTTTTATATGGTGTATCCCTTCAGGACGTAGGTGATCTTGGCCCTCAACATGTCCCTTGTAGTTTTTAATATATATCTTCTTGTTATTTCTGACATCTATTTGCGTAAGCCCTTCTTTTACCGTTTTCTCCTGCCTTCCACATAAAATATGACATTAGCTACAGTGTGCGGCACAAATATACCCATATTTATTAACTGTCATTTGTGCGAGCTCGGGCAATTGAAACTGCGTCTTAATCTATCTAATGTTTTATCATTATTTGGAAGGTATTTTTATTGCACCTTGAAGGTAACGGCTAACCATTATGCGGAAGGTATTCCTTTTAAGCGAAGGCTATATCTAAAGGATGTGCGTTGTGGTGCAGTGGACTAGGAACGACAATTCGGGGAGCCGAGTTTGAATTCCAGGTTGAATTCCTTGCATTCATTTACGCACAAATACCCTTGAGAAAGGCATTAATCCGTCTCTTCCCTCCAGTTATGGATTAAATAACAAGACAGATTTGGTTTTATAGCCTTGGCTGGCAAACAGTCTACCGCAGAAAGTAATGGCAACCTACTGAGGGATAATCTTCTGCCCAGTCAGCCGAAAGTGACATGATCGCCCAAAGTTTGTATCACTTATGGCAATTAACTAACTGACTGACTATATCTAAGATTTATTTGTGGCGCACCCTGTATAATTATTCTTTTTCTGTATATCAACTGAAAATAGAAATCCACAATACTGATATATACCGATGTCTGTATTGAAGGTATATCTAAACAGTTGATTCAGAATAAAAATAAATATATACATTTATGCATTACACGCAGGTTCACAATATCTATCTATCTATTTATCTTGTAAATATTTTGTTTTTAGGATCTTACTAAAAATGATAAAAGTTTCATTTTCATAAGCCGACTATTAGATGCTTAAAATGATCCAGTCCATTTTAGAGCTATAACCGGGTGAGCGATTTGTATGACTGCAGAATGTGAAGTATTCGAACACAGTCACCACCCTACAAAATGCGCACAGTAATTCATCAAAGAAAAAATGTATTTGATTTCTTTCTCTCTGGTTAGAATAAATATGATTATTTAAACTATTTACAAGTAGACTGTTGCCCTCACCTTTGTTCCAGTTATCTCTCTATGTTTAGTGTTTTGCGCAAAAACCTATCAATATACTTGCAAGCATGCTCCAATCTCTTTTTGAGGGGTCTTTTTTGCACTGAAAATATCATAATTGGAATTTTCCCCAAGCATAGATCACATGATTTAGTTGTCACAATAGAAGCATGTGATCTTTAAAAAAAAAAAAATTACGACTGAACCACAGATCTTCCACTTTTCTGTGTCCATATATATTTATACAGCGTTGTCGTATTTTGCTAAGGTCTATTGTTAAATGTTTTAATGTTTTATGGTTGTAAAACGTTTCTTTCCATTGACGTTCTGTGCCACCTCAATAAATTTTCTCTGGTTCTCTATCACTTAACCATTTCTTTATATATAAACGTTTTGTTGACACCTTATATATTTGACATTCATATCACACTCTAAAGTTACAAGACATCACAAAAAATACAGCAATTTTCTCAATACAGGGTTTTTCAAGAAATTTTCATAATTTTAATTTTTTTTTTAATCGTATCACCCCGAGCAAGGCGGTAACGCCACTGATGTGAAGGGGGCTACGTAAAAAGATTGGAAAAGATAAAGCCGGAAACCACATCCTAAACACGGAACAAGGGATGAACCTCTTAACCTGTTCAATAGACGTGGGTGGAGTCTGAACCGGGCGATAGATAGATCTATCTACTCCAACTGAAAAAAAAAGTGAGAAGATTGGAAAAGAGAAAGCCGGAAACCACATCCTAAACAGGGAACAAGGGATGAGCCTCTTAACCTGTTCAATAGACGTGGGTGGAGTGTGAACCGGGCGATAGATTGTAAATATCTTAGTAACTACATGTTACACGCAAAGAAAATTAAATAGGATTCATGTTAAACAAGAGATATTTATCAAACTTTGAACACTGTATTCAAAGGAATGTAGATTTATAACCGACTAGCAGTATAGCCCAGCGTTGCTCGGGTGTAATGAAAGCTTTAAAACTAATCCATGGTCCTGGAGCTCAGACTCTTTGGACGTTGGCACGAAAGACTAAAAAGCAATAGTTGTTTCCAGTTAAAGCGAAATCGTAGACAGAAAGGAAAATGAATGGAGGTAAGTGAAATTTTGATTTCCTGGTATCGATATCAAATAAGTTGTTTTCGTCGTAAACTGAATTTTGAAGGCTAAATAAGTCCTCTGGATAAATGGTATCATGGCTGAGACTAAAAACTACAATTATACCTACTTAGTGCCAAACCCGGAGCAAAATCTAAAATAAAAGGGCTGAAAAAGAAATACAGAGATACAGAGAGATAAACAGACATACACATAAACATCATGCCTTATATATATATATTATCGATTTTTTGCACTATTGTAAGAACTGCAACCTTGAAAGTTCTGAATATCGTTTCTTATGTCTTTTTCAATGAGTGTATCAAATTTGATTAAAATCGGACCAATCCTTCTATAACAAGATTTTGGATTATCGATTTTCGATATTTATCGCGGGTACCTCGTCACAAAACCTAGCTAAGAACACTCGCAGACGCTTATAATACAACTGTGGAAATTTTCAAGAAAATCGATTCAGTCATTTCGGAGTCTATAGGTAACGGACACACACATACATACACACATACGCAGACAAAGTTCCATTTATAAATAAGTTTAGATAACCTGGAGCATGTTATACATGACACAGCGTGTTTGGCAGGAGGTTGATTACTGACTTGACGCGTGTCGTCTCACAGATGTTGCACATATTGAACGTTTATGAAACTAGTCCTAATGTCTACATACCTTTGAATCCCCCCTTTTTTTGGCTAAATAAATATTCACATTTTAAATTATTCCTGGTTTGATGTTAGCAGCGTTCTGAAAGTTTTCACTTATTCGTTGAATTACCAATTATTCTAAACTCAGTGCAGATATATAAGACTATTTCGTGTACGTCATTAATGAGGCGCACAACTACACAGTTTGTATTATTTGCATCTGTAGAATTAAAGAAGTACAAAAATTTAAATATATAGGAAGTGTTCTAACAGGAGATGGAAAGTGCGACACCGAGATCCGAAAGCCAATTAGCATGGCGACGGACGCGTTCCAGAGCTGAGTAAAGTACTAAGACACAGGAAAATTTCCCTAGAAACAAAGAAGAGAGTGCTAGATTGTTATGTGATGTTAGTTCTTCAATACGGCAGTGAATGCGGGACAATATCATCAAAGATGAGGAAAAAACTTAAAGCAGCGGAAATGTGGTTTTACAGAAGGATGCTGCGGATGTTATAGACCGAGCATGTGTGCAATGACGAGGTTTTGGAAAAGATTGATACGAAAAGAAAATTAATACTGAGCATCAGAAAGTGGCAACTGAAGTTCCTGGGACATGCAATGAGGAAGGAGGGCTTGGAGAAACTGATACTGACAGGCTAGACAGAAGGAAAAAGAGAGAGAGGAAGGCGGCAGATAACATATTTGAATGGCATGAGCAGGTGGATGATGGAACGGGGGTTGCATAGTGTAACAGTAGAAAACATACTAAGAGCCACCAGGGATAGGGAGGCGTGGAAAGCCATGATCGCCTACTTCCTGAAAAGACAGGGCACATAGAAGAAGAAGATTTTTTCGCTTTTATTTATGGATCTTTTGCAACAGTAAAAATCGTTTTATCTTGACTTGGGATATACTCCTTATAATTAAGCACAACAAGTTTGGTTTCTGAAAATACTATTTGACTGCACTATTTTATGCATAAAACTATATCCAATCAGTTGTACCATACGTGATATACGGATCGGTGATCATATCTCGAAAGAGACATGACTGATTGGGCAGAATATGTTCTTCCGCTGAACGTTGCTATAACTTTCTGCGGTGAAACTGGTTGCCTACCATATCTATAGAACCAAATATGTCTTGCCATTTAACCCATAGCTGGGGAGAGAAGAGACAGATTAATACCTTTCCCAAAGTTGTTTGCGAGTAACTGAATGCAACGAATTCAATTAGAATTGGAACTCGGCTTTCCGATTTCTCGCTCCGAAATTATATCCACTGCACCACAATGCAAAACAAGCAAAGTATGCAAAAACGTTATATAAACTATTTTTTTAAATATTACTTCTGAGAAATGGAATCGCTTATAATGTTTAACTGTTTGACTATATTCTATATTTAATTTTTATCCTCATTATTGGCATCACACGTATTTATTATTGCTATGGAATTAGTATCGCTCAACATTAAAACTATTCAATTTTTTTTCTGCCTATGTTCTCAGCAAATGATGTCCATATGGCCGCATCAGAAATTTTTAATGTTCAAATGTCGATATTTAAATTAGAATTATTTCATTTTATTGAATTCTACTCCATCAGCTTCTTATTTTGCATTTCCTGCCTGTGGAATTCCCTCCCGTTTAAGTGCTTTCCTGACAGCTACAATCTTCAAGAATTCAAATGTAAAATCAATAGTCATCTACTATCTCACTAACTTACTTCCTCCTTCTCTCTCTCATGCTTCTTTTTATGTCCACTCCACTCTCATCAATATCCTCATCCTTCTCCTACCCTCTTCCTGACAGCTCCTGTAACCTGTCACTCTTTCTCATAATTTACCTCCTATGTAACCCACTGTTCAACAGTGGCAGTAAAATGCCTTGCTTGGGCCGACACGAATATAAAAAAAAAATTTTAAAAATAAACTTGGACCATATTAATAAAAATTCATTTCTTTTGCTGAAAATCTTATTAAATTCATGTCTATGTAGCCTCATATTAATTTTCTTATTTTTAAATGTCAACATTTAGATAAGAATTATTCAATTTTGTTGCAGTAAACTTAGCCATATTAATAAAAATTCATTTCTTCTGGAGATGTTCTTATTAAATCTATGTCCATGTGGCCTCATATGAATTTTCTCATCTTCAGATGTATATATTTAGTTTAGAATTATAGTGTCTTATCTAATTAATCACGGTAAACATGAATAAAGTTTTTTGTTAATGTTTAATTTGCGACTTTCTTCATGTTGTCATATGTTTAAAGGTTTAAATTAGCATTAAAATTATTGGGCCTTAAGCAATGTATCTTGGCCAGCATTAATAAATATGCAATTTGTTTTCTTTACATGTTCTCACCGCAACTCTGTCCATGTTGTCTCATCTGAAAGTGCTTGTGTTGAAATATTCGTGCATTATTTGTTTTTCCCATTTGAATTTGCTTTTCATTGTGTGGTTTTCTAGTGCGTTGTTTTGTCATCCTGTCAGTCTTATCGCAAATTTCAGCTCATTTAATTCCCCTTCATTTGCTCTGCCTTTTGCAACACATTTCCCTTGACAGCAGAGTCAGCATATTGATATCATTATGAATATTACGGTTATTATATTTCAGTAATTTACATGTCCACATCGAAATGTGTCACTGAGTAAGGCTCTCGTACGATCTAACTCCTGCATGCACCTATCCAAGACCCAAACCAAAACAGTTTTCTCGAAAGTTCTTTCTCACTGTTCTAATTCTTCATACATGATTCTATTAATTGGAGTAGATAGATTAAACTATCGCCCGGTTCACACTCCACCCACGTCTATTGAACAGGTGAAGTGGCTCATCCCTTATTCCCTGTTTAGGATGTGGTTTCCGGTTTTCTCTTTTCCTATCCCTTACGTAGACCCATGCACATCAGTGGCGTTACCGCTTTGCTCGGGGTGACATGATTAAAAAAAAATGTTTGTTATTTAAGAATTGAGTTCATTCCCCAAACATAAAGTATATTGTTAGAAGGATTCAGAAACCTTACTCTCTTTACTATATTTTGTGCACTCTGTTGGAATATGCAATAGCATAAATCCTCTGGCATCGGTTTGGATATATTCTTATCGAGACAATCCGGTATAGTATCAAATATTAATCTACTCCCTGAATATAAGCGGGTATCATGTTACCCATTCAAGGATTACCACCACCACCACCCCAAAGAAATTCTTAAGTTAGTCTGTTATTTTATACCCCCAGAAATAAAACAGTCTTCTCTAAATTGAACATAGATAGGCCAGTTCAGAATCAATTAACAATAATTTTAAAGTCAGTTTAAAGTCGAGTATTTTATAATAGCAGCAGAGTGCAATTGACTTATTGCAGATCGTACAAGAGTAACTAGGGGACCCATTCTTCTTTATAATTAACTAATATAAAGACTCTTCACACAAAACAATTTCCTAAGTTTTATTGACTGATCTTCAATACGTTCTGAATAAAGTCAATAGGAATTCAAACGTTAGATTTGTTAATGTACAAACCAAATCATAATAGAATCAACGTCTGTCGAATGTACAGAGGAAATGTTTGCGGAACTATAACAGCACGATGCAGAGTATTACCAACTATCATCGGCGCATACAATAAGAGACACGTTGCAACATCAGAAAAAAGATGGAATATTCTGGTTTTGAGGGAAATGTTATTACTAAAAGGATGAGATAGAAGGAAAATAAGAGTTTTACTCGGATGTCTGTTGTATACTCATTATATTTAGTGTCACAACTAGATACCTAAATTCAGAAATGATTTTTGTTGTATATTCATTATCTTCGTTGTCCTAACCAGCTATAGTATTACCATATCAGTAGCAGCTTAAGCTGGTGGTTGTAGCAGTAATTGTGTGTGTGTGTGTATATGTGTGTGTACTGCACAATATAGTAAAAATAGGTAGGTTTGTTGTCGTATCCCGCGATCTTATAACAACATTTCTGGCCTCTATACCCTTGGCCAATACTCAGTCGGTCTTTTCTGTTTACAATAGACACAGGAGTTATGATTTTTCAGTAATTAAAAAAAAATTCTTTTTTAAAATCTCTCCCAAAACAGCGTACTGTATTTTGGTTATGGTCTGTGCATACGCCGCTTAATATAATATAAGATTACAGGAAGGTTGCTTCTATGGACATTACTTTCATAGATACTTTAATAAAATTACCACTCTCTGTTATCGTTATTTTATTATAAAATACCATTATGTTTGAAGACGTTACTATCTTTTGTCATATGATAAAGTAAA
Source organism: Ascarosepion bandense (assembly GCA_037127315.1). Lineage (NCBI taxonomy): Eukaryota > Metazoa > Mollusca > Cephalopoda > Sepiida > Sepiidae > Ascarosepion > Ascarosepion bandense. The sequence goes on along the minus strand of JBBBDQ010001738.1, from coordinate 89,272 downwards.
ATTTTTACAGGAAATCATAATTATCCTTCCGTGGAAACTCCATGGGTTCCCCTAGATTTTATTATTATTATTATTATTTATTTATTTATTTATTTATTTATTTATTTATTCATATATTTATTTATTTATTTTATGCATTTTCATTTTCTCTGCCAATGTTCGTCCCATTATTATTATAATTAAACAAAATGAGTGTCGTAATTCTGTCAATGAATTTCAACAACTAAGACAAAAGTGTATTTGACCATGTTAAACAATATTTCAACTGATGTTTGCCTTCTTTATGTTTATTTTAGTATAAAAAATATAAAAGTCAGCAAAAAATATGTCTTTGTTCTCTTAATTATTTTAATTTTATTTTTTTAATCATTTCACCCAAAGCAAAGCAGTTTTACTGCCACTGCACAGGGGGTTACATAGGTGAAAGTGAAGATAAAAAGGGGTAACTTATAGGGGGTGTCACGAGGACAATAATAGAAGGGTGAGAATACCGGTGTGATGGGAGTGGAGTGGATGGAGAAAAGAGATTGGGAGAAAGAATGCGAGTTAGGGAGCTAGGAAATGACTACTGACCTTACATTTAAATAACTGGAGATTGTACCTGCCGGAGAAGCAAGTATGCGGAAGAGAATTCTACATGCGGGAAGTGCGAGAAAAGTTACTGTTAGAGAAGAAAATGCAGTTACATTTTATCGGTTTCACAGTAAAAGGGTTGGTCCAAGTTGCTAGTCTAGTAGCTCGTGTAAATTCATACATAGGAGGAACCAGTAAGTTAAGTTCAATGGAACAGAAGCCGTGAAAGTATTTGCTGAAGATGCACAGAGAAGCCACACCACGCTGGCGAGAGAGTGACTACAGCCGATCTGTCAAGTCGGTATCGATGACATAACAGATTCTCCGTTGGATTTTGTCAAGAACCCCGAGGTAAATAGCAGAGGCACCCGACCAGATGTGGCAGTAGTATTCAATACACGGTTGGATGGTAGATTTATTATTATTATTATTATTATCATTATTATTATATTATTATACCCATTGAGTTCTGTTCGGTGCACATTTCCATCTGTGTGCCAATCATAGATCTGATGTTAGAAATACCATCATGACATTTTTCACTGGTCAAATTTTTTAAAGAGCACAGGTATTTTAACTAAATAAAGCTCTTCGTAGTGTGCATGTGAGTCCTGTTTTCTTTATCTCCCTTAACATCCCTAGCGTTACATAGACAAAGTTCTTTTTAGTGTGTGGGCTGTACTTAATAAGACAATTTTTTGTATATCTCTTAAGTTGGGGTTTCCAGGGATTCTTTCAATGTGTTGTCTTGTTCCATTTTTTATCATTCCAAGTGCACCTACGATCACTAGCTCGATTCTTCTTTTCAACTTCCATATTTGTTCTATTTCAACATCCAGGTCTTTATATTTTGACAGTTTTTCGGATTCCTTGGTTGCTATGTTAGAATCCGCTGGACAATCCATATTAATTAATAGGCAATCTTTTTCTTTCTAGATTTTAACAATAATGTCCGACCTATTTTGCTTCAATTTTTTGTCCGGCCCAATTGCTTCAATTTTATTATTATTATTATTATTATTATTATTATTATTATTATTATTATTATTATTATTAATTTCTTTCATATCTGTTCTATTCACATTTACCTACGGGTCCCAACCAGAGGTCCCTATGCCATAAGAATAAATGGAGAGGCATCACAGATAAACACCTTTGAAGAGTGTTAGCTGTACTTGCGAGTACATTTTTTGATATTTCTCTAATGCACGAGCGACCAGGAATCACTTCAATAAACCCATCAGATTATTTTCCAATTAAACCGAGGTCACCAACTACAACTGGAAATATTCATGTTCTTACATGCTACTTCTTTTCAGCTTTACACTTAAAAATCCACGTATTTTCGATATTTTAAGACCTTCAAATATACAATACAATCTACAGAAATGGCTATGTCAGTAAAAACATACCATTCAGTTTTTGTTGTCTTTGTCATGATGTCCAGGCGATTAACTTTGATTTTTCTGTTGGTGTGTGTTGTAAAGCCCCATTAGATTGTTACATGTCCTTTCTCTGTAACCCGATCTTGGTGATGTTAATACCAGTTTTTGCTGTTTCTTTTCCGATAAAGTTTTCAGATTTTCCAATGAATATATTGGAACACTCTGTCATAACCTGACATAAAATCGTTTATTGTTTCCGGACACATATTGCAGAATGAGCAATTCGGGTTAAAACAATGTTGTAGTATGTAGTGCTTGGTACTTACTATTTCACAAGCATTCGTTCTGTGCAGCAAGAATAAAACCCGAGGCTTCAGTATTTAACTCATTAATACTTGAACACTGATACGTACTGGGTTTGTCAACATTAGCTTGTTTTGGCTCAGTCATAGTATCGTCCATGAAGATGCGTATTTTCTGAAATGTATTTACATATTTCGAATATTATTATTATTATTATTATTATTATTATTATTATTATTACTACTACTAATACTAGTAATAGTGGTAGCAATCTTTTTTTACTAACAAATGAGTGACTGATATCTTTCGAAATTTAATACTTCTCAAAGTAGGGCTTTTGTTCATTTTTTTAAAATTCGACGTTCATTCCTGACAGAGTTAGTTTCTCAAGAATTTTTGAAATCCTTTCTTTCTCTTCCAAGCGTCTCTTCTGCTCTTCTCTGGTCGACTTCCGTTCTATATTCGCGCTCTTTTCATGTGGTATCATCACTTTTTAGCCATCTTTGTCTTACAAACAATGAGTTCTCATCACTCCGGTGTCAGTCCAGCTCGACATTTCCGCTGGTTGGTTAACATCATTTCACTCTGCCGCAAGTATTATTAAAAAAAAAAGAGGAACCAAGCAAAACATAGAAGAAAGAGAAATGTAGTTAATCAAATAGGTCAAATAGGTGCTTGCGGTCACAGCTCATTGCTAAAATTCATTAAATTAAGTTAATGATTGAAATCTTTGGCCATCGCAACGTGTTTTAATATTTTACAAACCTTTGAGAACTTTCGGTATATAAAATGAGTAGATAACATTTTATCTGAAATTATTCATATAATATTAATTCGTGTATTATACAAACTAATATTTTATTTGTTTCTTTATTTATTAATCAAAGTCTTGTTTGTGCAATATCATCTGCTATTGTTGCTCGGTGTTTTGAAATAAAATATTGCCGTTATTCCGGGTTCGATTCCAATATTAACGAAATATTGTATTTGTCGGCGTATTTGACGCACCCTTCGCATTAGACACACCCAGATTTTGGCATGAAAATTTCAGGCAGAATGTGCACACATCACAACAAAAAAAAAAAGAAAAAGAAAAGTAAAACATTTATGCGACATTCTCTGTAATCCTGAAAGAAAACCATATCAACAAAATTATATTCCTGGTAATCTTTTATAAAAGGACATCAGGTTTAAATATCAGGACAATGTTTGAAGAATAATACTTTTAAAACATTTCCTAATGCATTTATTGATCTTTAGATCAATATGGTGAAGCTTGTGTTTTTACTTTACATATCTCGAAAGCGCTTAACAGGTCTTAGAAAGTTGTTTGTAGCCGATGTTTTGATTTGATTCGATCTTCCTTATTAAATCTTATAGTGATGATTGCGCTAAACAGCCGTAATTCTAGATTCATCTTCATATATGGGTCGTTCAATAAATAAGATGAATTTTTCGGTATAAAGACTTCTACGAGTGTCATTCAATAAATACGGTGAATTTTTCGGTATAAAGACTTCTACGAGGGTCATTCAATAAATAAGTTGAATTTTTCGGTATAAGGACTTCTACGAGGGTCATTCAATAAATAAGGTGAATTTTTCGGTATAAGGACTTCTACGAGGGTCATTCAATAAATAAGTTGAATTTTTCGGTATAAGGACTTCTACGAGGGTCATTCAATAAATAAGGTGAATTTTTCGGTATAAGGACTTCTACGAGGGTCATTCAATAAATACGGTGAATTTTTCGGTATAAGGACTTCTACGAGGGTCATTCAATAAATACGGTGAATTTTTCGGTATAAAGACTTCTACGGGGGTCATTCAGTAAATAAGGTAAATTTTTCGTTATAAGGACTTTTACGAGTGTCATTCAATAAATAAGGTGACTTTTTCGGTATAAAATCTTCTACGAGGGTCATTCAATAAATAAGGTGAATATTTCGGTATAAGTACTTCTACAAGTGTCCTTCAATAAATAAGCTGTATTTTTCGTTATAAGGAATTCTAATACAGATAGAAGCTTACTTTTTTTAATTTCTTTCCTTTACTTCTTTTTCAAAGGGATTTAATTTTTTTTGCAGATTGAAAAAAAGACTTTGAGAGTTTTGGAGATTAGCAAAGGTGGCCGACCAAGAAGCATGCTCCAGGATTGAACTATGGTCAGTTATGAAGCTTTTGGTTGCTGAAGGGTGCAAACCAGTTGAAATTCATAGGAGAATGTCAACTGTGTATGTTGCAACATGTTTTATTCAACAAATGTCTACAAGTGGGCAAAATTGTTTAAAGAAGGACGGAACAGTTTTGTGAATGAACACAGGCCTGGGAAACCTAGAGAAGTGAGCTCTGCTGAGGTGATCGAATCTGTCAATGACCTCATTCAGTCTGACAGAAGGGTGACAGTGGAAGACATTACGAGGATTTGAGCCTATCTGTTGGGACAGACGCAGGGGTCATCAGTCACATAGAGTCGTCTTGCTTCAAGAAAACGCAAGGCCTCACACAGCAGCCCAAACGTTGCAGACCATCAACGAGCTGGGCTAGGAACTGCTCCCTCATCCCCCTTACTTGCCCTTTTAGACTTTCACCTGTTTGGTCCCTTGAAAGCGTTTACAAGAGGCACGAAGTTTGAAAGTGACGATGAAGTCAAAAGTGCTGTGAGCAATTGGCTGAGATATCAGTCGAAAGATTTTTACGCTGAGGGAATACGGAAGCTTGTGCACAAATGGGAAAAGTGCGTGACATTGCTGGGAGCCTACGTTGAAAAAACAAAAAAAGTAAACTTCTATCTGTTCTAGAAGTTCTTATACCAAAAAATTCACCTTATTTATTGAACGACTCGCGAATGCAGGTGTTCTTCAGAGCTTTTTTGCCAAACTTATTTCTTCTTAATTTTATCAACGACATTCGCGATATCATTATTTTCTGACTCGGTATTTATGATAATGATGCAACTACTTGCTCTCTTGAGCCGTAAGTTTCGTCGATTAAATAATAAAGTCAAATTTTCATCTAATATCAAAAATGATATCCAGTCTGTTGCTAAGTGATAGAAGAAATCTCTGGTAAATTGTAATGCATCTAAAATAAAACTGTTACCTTTAAATCGCTTGAGACATCATTTTATCTTCCGTCAACATTGCTGATGCCAACCTTGGGGCGAGTGTCTCATTGCTTCCTCGGGACTCAATGTTTTCCACCGATATGAATTAGAACTATTAAATCAATTAAATTTGTATGTCTGCTACATGGAATATTGGTCCACTGTTTTCTGCTAGACCATGTTTCTTCCCTAGAATCTGTTGGCCAAATTGTTAAGTCTACCATTCCCCGTTATTTAATGTTGTTGCTAGATGTGGCCTGGTATTTCTGCTATGCCATAAAATATTTTTATAAAATTTAAAAATTGATCTAGATCATTATTTCCTGAGTCAGGATCTATGATAATGATGCAACTACTTGCTTTCCTGAGCTGTAAGTTTCGTAGATAAAATAATAAAGTCAAATTTTCATCTAATATCGAAAATGATATTAAATCTGCTGCTAAATGATGGAAGACGTCTCTTGTAAATGTTAATGCACGCAAAATAAAACTGCTACCTTTAAATCGCTTGAGTCATCATTTTATATTCCGTCAGTATGGCAGATTCTAACCTTGGGGCGAGTGTCTCATTCTCCTTTGCGACACACCTATATGAATTAGAACAATTATAGCAATTAAATTTGTATGTCTGCTACATGGAATATTAGTCAAATGTTTTCTGCTAGACAATGTTTCTCCCCTAGAATCTGTCGGTCAATTTTTAAGTCTACGATTCACCGCGTATTTGGCCTGGCCTGGTATTTCTGCTATGGCATAAAATAATTTTACAAAATTTAAAGATTAATCTTGAACATTTTTGGTCCTAGGCTGAACTCTAGGTTTCAGTCATTTTTCGATCGATGTAACATATACACTTACTCTTTACCTAAAAATATTTTCATGGTAACTTTTCTAATGTGACTTACTCTTTGGTAAACTGACCTCATTCATGTAAACGTAGTACTATAATGCAGACTAGATCTCACCGTTTTATTGTTGTAATTGCTGAATATAACTGCCAGTTCTGTTCTCATATTTTCCTGCTTTGCACTTCTAGAATGTAGAACTCTCTCTTTCGGTTTCTTGATTTCCTGTCAACTATAAACCTCAAACCTCAAATGTAAAACCAGTCAATATCATCTGTATATTTATGACCAAATATTTTATTGTTTATACTAATCAATAGCATTTTCTCAGTTTCTTTCAATGTCAGTAAACCCTTACGTTCTAGTGGATTTGTTGCCTCGATCAGAGCGACATTATTAAAAAAAACAACTCATTATTTATCTTGTGTTAGTTCTTACGCTTCAGTTGGAGAGTGTGCCAGTCACCCCTTGTCTTTAGTACTGGAAAGAATTGTTATTATTGTTCCATAATTATTATATCATTATACTGTATCACCGAGGTGGCAGAACGATACCAGTGTGTGCTGAAATATCTACAGCACAATATCCGTGGTAATGAAGAATAAGTACAAACAAGACAAACACAGATAAAACAACAACAATAATTAGAAAGATAGAATATTTTAAGGTGTTAGAGTTGCAGAGAGCAAGGTCCGATTATAATCATCAATGACATTCCGAAATATTTACGACCTCCACACGTGGACAAAAAAGATAGATGTGATACAAGGTCAATTAACATGGGTAAAACTTAGTCTGTTGGCTAGGAAAAAATTCTTGACTACTTTTCCTCAGACGAGACTCTACCCTTCGGTAGAGCCTCGTCCGGGTCCCTCTCCACTCGAAAGCAGAAAGTCAGACAAGGTGAATGAATGACGTACACAGCCAAACCCCTCAGATAGTCAGTGACACTCCGAGGTATCAACCACATACCCACATGGGAGGATGCCTGAGGTAGATGCTGGTAGACATTTAAGTGAGAACACCGAGTCTTTAAGCTCAGACAAAAATTCTTGTCTGCTTCTACCCAAATAAGATTCTACACTTCGGCAAAGACTCGTCTGGCTTCCTCACCGCCCAAAGTCAGAGAACCCGACAAAGTGAACGACTGACGCACGCAATCGATCCACTCAATTTTATTGGCACTCTGAATTATTTACGACCTACCCACATAGACAAAATCTGAGGTAGATGCGGTGCAAGGCCATTTAAGTGGAAACACCAAGCCCTTAAGCGCGGACAAAAATTCTTGTCTGCTTTTCCCAAGGCGAGATTCTACCCTTCGGTCTCTTCTCTCCGCTCGAATGCAGAGAGTCCGTCAAAGTGAAAGACTGACACACGCAGTCGATTCTCTCCGATTGTCAATGACACTCTTAAGTATTAAACACCTACCCACGTTGGCGGATGCCCAAGATAGATGCAGCACAAGGCCATTTAAGTGAGAACACCGAGCCCTTAAGCTCGTACAATATTTTATTTTTTACTTTTTTCTCAGACGAAACTATTCTCTTCGGAAGAGCTTTGTTCGGGATCCTCTTCACTCGAAGGCAGAGAGTCCGACAAGGTGAACGACCGTTGATCTATTCAAAAAGTAGAAATCAGAAGTGTCGGTTACATTTGGCTATTTTAGCAATAGATTGGTGAGAGTTTGATGCCAATCAATTAGCATGCTTAGATTCATGTCGTCGGGCTATCACGGAAAAAAACTCCTCAGATCAGTTATTATAAGAATACGTGTAGAAAAGTGTTATGAGGAAACACACCTATTCCACAGATAATAGACTCTTCCTCCTATATTAATAAGAGTTAACAGGATGTTCTGGAGAAGTACTTAGGAGTTGTATTACTAATACGATTTTATTTAGTTTTTTGTATATATTGTTTATTCATTGTGTAAAATCATTGGGGATATTTTAATGTTGTTACTTTCTGCCCATGCCCTCCACTGAAAATTGTACATATGGGAGTTAAGTAGGACTACATAGAGCAGCTGAGGTATTATGGTGGACGTGGTAAGAATGGTAAATAAAAATGTGGTATTATGGTGTAAGGTTTATTGTAAGTGTGTCAGGGTCGACGAAAGTGAATAGCTAAGTTAAACTAGGACAGATGAAGACCAGCCTTCCCCATCCCCAATTTCGGCCTTGTGCCACATTTTTTGTATTTATGTACAAAAATAAATATGATTTCTTAGGAGTTGTTGGGAAGTTCATAGCAGTTCTTTAGAGTTCTATTGGAGTTCAGTAGAACTAGTAGGCAGTAGATATTAGTCGGCATTTAGCCGAATACTAAGAAGTCAGCTTTCAATGGAAGATTACCAAGTTCCTAACATTTTGGGTGCGTTAAGTCGATTAGCAACCGACATAGCACGATTATAAACTTCAGTGCGAAAACTACTCCACAACAAAAAGACAGCGGTAATTCACGTCACCTCGGTGAGATAGTGACTGAATTCAAAATACCAAGTCAGAGTTGATTACATTACAGATCCTTCCTTCCTTATGTTTTGTTAAGAACCTTTAATGAATAGCAGGAGCAATAAACCAGATATGGCTGCAGTATTCAATATCTGAACGTATGATAAGTTTGTGAGATGGATTCTGACAAGGGTTATTTATTTATTTGTTTTGGCATGGCACAGTTAACCAAAATTAATTCCAGAAGATGCTGGTATTGATTCCATGTAGTCGCTCCACTTCAAATCAATTGAAAACGTGAAGACAAGAAAACACAGTGTGTTGGTTCCCATCCTAAGGGTAAGCAGAAAGGTCTTTCTATGATGATTAGATTAAAGTAGTTTTGTTTTGGTTATATTCGTAATTATCTTGGGATATGATGCGCTCTTATAAAGTAAATGCTATTGAGAAAGAAAATATACGCAATAGAACCCTCAAGTTTTCTAGATATCGTTTGTTACGATCATATATCTGATAGTATATTAAGCGATAAATATTTGTCTACTATGGTTACACAATGTATATTCTTCCGAAAATCTAGAGAAACCTTTCGTATTTGCTTTAATGTTTCGAAGAGACATTGATGATATCTATCTATCTAGCTAGCTATCTATCACGTCTTTTCTTTATCTATCTATCTATCTATCTATCTATCTATCTATCTATCTATCTATCTATCTATCTATCTATCTATCTATCACGTCTTTTATCTATCTATCTATCTATCTATCTATCTATCTATCTATCTATCACGTCTTTTCTTTATCTATCTATCTATCTATCTATCTATCTATCTATCTATCTATCTATCTATCACGTCTTTTCTTTATCTATCTATCTATCTATCTATCTATCTATCTATCTATCTATCGTAGAAAAATAATAACCGTTCACGATACTTCAGGATCTAGAAAATGTCCTCAGGAATTTATCAGCAGAAATACTGTTAGCCTAAACATGAGTTGAATTATATAATTTTTCGTGTATCAGCAGGTGACATTAGTATTATTTTATTAGTATCTATCTATCTATCTATCTATCTATCTATCTATCTATCTATCTATCTATCTATCCCGTCTTTTCTTTATCTATCTATCTATCTATCTATCTATCTATCTATCTATCTATCTGCTGAAATGTACTTGCTTGCGCATCAAATTGCAGAAAGAGCAGAAAAAGAAAAGTTTTGGTGACCTTTTCTCATCACACATCCCTGATTTTAACCTCCCAGCGAATCTCTTTCACTCTTTGACATTTTCCATACTTCATTTTCGTTTTCACCAACAGCCTCATGACTTTTAGGGAAGAGTGTGCTTGCCGGCAATTCGCCGTAAAATCTTATATTAATGTGTAGAGAACTCAACAGGCAGGGATGGAACTTGAACTCGGTTCAACATTATCTTATTCTGCAACAATAATCATAACACCGCTGGCACGTTCCAACAGTGGAACTAAATAAGATTCTTGGAAGGCCTGTGGGGACGTCAGAAAGAAAGATGAAAGGAGTCCCTAAATCCTATCATATTTTATCTCGAACTATTTAATAAAATGACGCATTCATTTACAATTATTTTTGTAGTATTATCTATAGCTTTTACACCATTTCTGTTGTTTCCCCAGTCAAAAGTTGCTCATTCATCTTTTTACCCAAACTACATTCGTTTTTTAAATAAATAATCACTTTCTTTTAGAGTTGTGTAAGAGTCTAAAACAAAGATTTATGTTCATAATTATGAACGTACAAGTGATATAGACTACAAGCAACTAATAAATAAAAAATTATATTGCGTTTTTATTCTTGCTCACCCCTTAACTGTAAAGAGACGGCTACAAATAAGCGTAGAAATTAACTGATTAAAATATAGATGCAAGATAAATGTTGAGAAATGTTGCATACTTGAATCTAAAACGATTAAAAATCAAGAATAAAGATTTATTTATTTTAATTCAATACAATTTCTGGATATTAATTTAGACAATTCTATGTTACATACATTTTGTTCTAATTTATTTTTCATGTCATAACACTAGGGAGCAGTCCTATCTTCGTAGCTGATATAATAAGCCTGCATCATGCCAGTATTATACGAGTTGAGGCAAAATTGAATTCCAAAAGGCCTTAGTGAACTTATAAACGCCGGATTTGGTTAAACGGATATTTGAAAATTTATTTGCTTTAGCACCATATTTTTTCTCATTTAATAAAAAATTAGTTTTTCTTTCTTTGCAGCTATTTTTTGCTTATGTTTCTATATTTGAACATATGTCTTTCGCTGTATTAACAGATGCGAAAATAATTTGTAAGATGAAGCTATATTAGCACAAGTTCCAATAAGTGGATAGCAGAAAACAGGTTAATAACTTACGTATTTACAAAAATATTTTTTTATTTATAAAGACAATTATTTGGCAACAAGTTAGATGTTTTGTTTTACATTTGTTTCATTCGTGTTCCAATTTAAGAAATACTGTGGTCGTTTAGTTAGGTTTCCATAAACATATTAACAAATATTCTGCTAAAGGAAGGGTTCCTACCCTATTTTGCATCAACACCTATATTCACACCGAAAGATTTCCACCAGCCACATGTATATTAAACAATTAAATGCACCACAAAAATGTTTCGTAAAAGTTTGTTTTTCATCCACTACGTGCCATGTCCTTTCAGAATGTAGGTGATCATGATCCTCTTTATACCTTAAAGCTCTTAGCAACCTTTCTTCTGTTATCCAGCTCAGCTCCCGCTCCACAATCCATCTACTCAAGTCCATCAAGTATGTCACGCGTTGTTTTTCCTTGTTTCTACTTCCCTCTACACCTCCGTGAGCATCAGTTTCTCCAATACCTCCTTCCTAATTAGAACTCACAAACTTCAGCTGTCATTTCTTGATGTTAATCATCAGTTTCTTTCTCGTGTCTATCTTCTTCAAAACCTCACCGTATTTCACAGTTATGTCCGTGGTATCCTCAGCATCATTCTGTAGATACACTTTTCTGTTTCTTTAAGTCTTTCATTCATCTTTGAGAATATTTTCCAGCATTTGCTTTTACATTGAAGGGCAGACATCATATAACAACCCAGTACTTCTTTGATTCTAGTAAAATATTAATGTATATATATCAATATACTATTCAGCTTCTGGAATGCATCCTTGGCTATGCGAGTACGCCATCGGATCTCAGCGTAGCACTTTCCGTCTGCTGTTAAAACACTTTCCAGGTATTTATATTCCTGTACCTACTTAATTTTAGTATCCACGACTTGTAGTTGGTATTTTAGGCTCCTCTTTTTATTGATTACCTTCTATTTCAGTTTTCTTGTACTTTATATGTAGTCCTTTCTTTCCGCTTTCTTTGACTACTTCCTATACTCGTTTATAAACTGATTTATGAAATAAAAATTCCGAAAGAGAGGCAACAAAGAACGTTGACTTACGCGGCACTTGCTGGTATTAATATCATATAAAAGAATAAACGAAAACAAACTTGACCATTGAAAACTATATATATATATATATATATATATATATATATATATATATATATATAATGTTATGTTCAATGTTAGCTTTTATGATTAATGTTCGTATTATAGTTAAATTTTAGCGTTGCAAATTGATGACAAAAATTAAACGATTTTTTTCATAATTATAAATGTACAAGTTATATAGATTACAAGCAACTAATAAAAATGAAGAAAATATTTTGTCTTTCTTCTTGGCCACCCCTTACTTGATTTTCTCTTCAGTTACTCATCATCTACCCAACAACTGAAATTGTCCATGGGTGGGTGATATCGCCCAGGTTAGGAAAATTAGTAACTCTATAATATGTTGAATGAACCTCTTTAAAAAAGCCATAGATATATAGCCATCCGCAGACAGATCTGTTTTGCTGTATCACAGCTAATCAGTACGGTTAGAAATCCGATTGCTTTTTACCCAGGATCGAAACACGACCGAAATGGCGTCAGTCGCCGAGTGTACCTCTGAGTTATGAGCGCTCGGAATTTATTTATATGCGTGTGTCTTCCTGTTTCTATTCAGAAACGTTGTGAAATTAATATAACATTGCTTTTTAATTCGTGTGTGTACATCACTGAGCAATTATAACGTAAAATTGTTAATTCCAAATTATATTTGATATATATTATATATATATATATATATATATATATATATATATATATATATATATTGGCCAACAAGGCGTTTCCGATTGATGGAGATAATTAATGTGCATATTCATCTTTAAAAAAAACAAAACCTCCTGTCAAAAGTGGCACTGATTTATTATTAATTTCTAATCTGGCCTTTAGTGAACTTTACACTGACGCGCCAAATTTTTAGCCCTGTTATAAAATGAATTACTTTTGCAATTTTATTCCCTAATCGTGAGTGATTATTTTATGCTTTTCTTTGTAATTTTATGATATTTGAGACCAGAAGAGATTATACTGCCTTTTTAATGCTGTGTGGTAGATGATAGGGCATCTTAAGCACAGTGATGTTGAAAAAATACCATGCAATAATAATGTGCACCAACGAAGTTTCTACCTTTTAAATTTGTGACTTAAGTTAAATGGCACATGGTTTCGAGTTTGTTTATTGTTGGGCATGTTTCCAGTTCTTCTTGGCAGGAAGCACAAAGATACTGGATACAGGGTGGTTTTCATTGGATCAGATGTTTGTTAAGTTTGCATTGAAACGCTTCAGTTATATTGTGATAGCTTTCTGCTGGCCTGTTTACCAAAAGTTGAATATATTCATCCACAAAAAAACTTTTTTGGTTGTATGGAATGTGCGGCAAAGAACCCCGCCATATTGGAGAATCGCTCACGCTTCGTAGTTTGACAGAAGATCAGACCGTTTTAAACTAATGTAGTTTTCGATGTTTATATTTTCCTCAATTTTTTTCTAATTTTCTTTTATTATCGTTTGTTGCGCACACCGCGCCATTACGTGTCCACTAACAAACGTTACTGTCATTTTGGTGTTTCCCTTGCGTTTTTCTTCCCCTTACTTATCTTTTACGTATTCTCTTATATTAAAATGTAAATATATATGTATATATATATATATATATATATATATATATATATATGTATACATATATGTATATATATATATATATGTATATATATGTATATATATATATGTATATATATATGTATATATATGTATATATATATATATATGTATATATATATGTATATATATATATGTATATATATGTATGTATATATATATGTATATATATATGTATGTATATATATATATGTATATATATATGTATATATATATATGTATATATATATATATATATATGTATATATGTTTTTATTCTTTAATAAAACATTCTACCTGGCACTTTTGATCGTCCCAAGTTAGAAGTTCTTTTTACAACATCAGTCTTTTATTCCGATGCTGTTTGTTTAATTATGGCTTTTTCATTGCTATTCGCCTGTTTAAGGTATTTTTGTCGTAATACTCAGCGTACTGTATCATCATTCCGGGCATAACAAAAAAAAAGTAAACAACTGTTTTGACTGAAACATCACAGCTAAGATTGCATTCAATCCTCAGGTGTCTGTCAGTTAATTTATGATTAGCTACAACATTTCTCGTAATATATATTCCATATCTCTTGTCTACTTTTTGCCGCTATCCTGCTTTCTTTTGCACTTAAAAGACTTCCAGTAAATTCCCAAACATGTTATTACCTCTGCTCGTCACTTCTTCCACGAGAAATCAAAAAAAATTGCAAAAATTATTTCTAAGAGATGTGCATCATATCATCTCTGTCATTTCATTGGCTGATTAATTTGCGTATTCATGAAACTGCTTCAAGCTTCTTACAGTGGTGTATCTTCAACTAAATGGTACGTACAAGAAAGAACGATGTATCAAATCGTCAACAAATTCAGATATTTCAGATAAAAAATATAATTTCTAAAATTCAGGCCGGTTATTGGTAAAATGAATTAATAAGATGTTTAATAAATACACGAAAACATAACATCCACTCAAATATAGATATCCATTAAAATAATGTTTAAGCAATATATATATATATATATATATATATATATACATATATATATATATATATATGAGTGTGTGTGTGCGTATATATACACATATGTGATTAATGCTGGGAAGTTAGTTACCTAACTGCAGTTTCATGCCGAATTCGAATTTCAGGAGGACACCATTATTAAATCGCCTCTCATCATAATCGTGTTCTCCCGAAGCTTCTAAATCGGCATGAATCTGCTCAGTTAGGTGACAACCTTCTCAGCATTAACAATACATACATACATATATATATATATATATATATATATATATATATATATATATATAGTTAACTTAAACAGGTGTTTCCAGAATTATGGCGTCTAGAAAGTTGATGTCAATTTGTGATGACTCGAAAATTTCAGATTTCAGAAAATTAGAATTTAATAACTTTTCATTCTAAAAAAAAACGAATTTGGTATTTAGTAGAGGTAAGATCACATATATATATATATATATATATATATATATATATATATATATATATATAAACTCGTGTTCATATTTTTGTACGTATAGGCCGCTAAAAAAGAGGTAGTTGCTATTTTACAATGTTTTATTTTATGTTTCGCCACACGTAGAATTTGCACATTTAGCAATAGAAAATGTCAGTTTTTTATTAAATAGAATCAATGTTTTTTATAAAATAACTATATTTTTTTCAAAATGTATTACATATTAAAGCAAAGAATATAAACTATATCAGGATGTATTTATCACCTAATTACTATTGTGAATGCAACATATTAAATTCATAAGCCCCTACAAGACTCATCTGTAACATATTGGAGCAGAATGCTATTAGACAAATTAATAAGCAGCATAAAGATAATAGACTGCTACTCACAAGCAATATAAAAATACTAGAACAATCAAACAGTAAATCATGATCAGTGAAGCACTACTCCTAAAGCAAAAATTGCCCTCTACAAATAGAATTCAAAT
The DNA here is from genome assembly GCA_037127315.1 of Ascarosepion bandense. Taxonomy (NCBI): domain Eukaryota; kingdom Metazoa; phylum Mollusca; class Cephalopoda; order Sepiida; family Sepiidae; genus Ascarosepion; species Ascarosepion bandense. Next base: position 73,544 of record JBBBDQ010001738.1, on the reverse strand, counting down.
ATAACTCAAGAGCCTGACTTCTAAAATGTAGGTACCTCCATTAAATCGCTAAAAAAACAGCATTGTATGAATAAAAAAGTCCCAAACTTAATAAAAACGAACTTTTTCCATTAAATTATTTTTATATTATTAAGAGGAAAGATCAAAGTAATTTTTAATTATTTTTTAAACATTTTAATTCATTTTAACATGTTCAAAATTTTGACAGAAAATCTTGTTTTACTTTGAGTTAGCGGGTAACCAAAACCTTATGACTGTTTACAATAGAAAACGTAATGATGTCATGCTCCACTTCTTTTCCGGTGACAAAAATTAATTTTAAAATTCTTGTAAAATTCAAATAATGGTCAGATTTTAATGAATCTTTCAGGACTCATTCACAAATGAATGCAATTATTTATGAAATTATTAGTTTTTAAAGTTCTTGATAAAATATATATTTTGAACTCTGTTACCCCACTTCACGTAAATCCATGAAATTTTAATAAATTTTTACTTGTTGCTGTTTATGATTTCTTTAGTTAAACGCAGGACTCATTGGGCAGTATAAATCATCTATTCTGTTTTAAAATTTGGCCTCTGTACCAGAAAATCTGCTCCGAAGAATAAAATAAAAAATACAAAAAAAATCTGATATTATTTACTTTGAAAAGTTTGTAACTGCTTGAATAAATATTAAAAATTAAGTGTATTATAGTTTGAAGTAAACAAAATTTGATTACTAATGAAATGTTAAAAGAGTAGTTTTCATTTATTTTTTATAATCATTTATAAAGTTTAAAAAATATTTTAAAAATTTTCAATGATTTGTTGCGGTTAGGTTTTTAGTTAAGAATTTATGATTATGCTGCCTATCAAAAATTGAAAATTTAATGCAAATCGTTTGGTCATCGTATTTTAAAATGTTCTTTGCGTATTTGAAGTTAATTTTATAGTAATTTCTATGTGCAGATTAAAATGTCAGTGTTTCGTCACTTACCCGAAACACTTGTAGAATTTTATCACTAATAAATGCCTTACATTTTATCACTAATCAAGAATCTGTCTACAGGTTCTTGATATACAGTAGATAATTCAAAATATTCAGATCTGTGAATAAGAAATAGTTTTATTTTAAATGTAACGCTATAAATAAGTAATACTTGTGTGAATCATATTAAATTAACATAAAATTTGCTAATCTTCCAAAAATAATGTCACAAATGTATAGTATGTTTTCGAAATTTTTAAGACGAGAATTAACTTTTGTTTAAAAATGTGTCGACCGCCCAAAAATGGCGGCAAAAGTTACAAATTGAAAAAAATCTCATTCTTTTATTTAAAAAAAGAATCTCATTCTTTTAATTTTTGTTTAAAATAAACCAGTGTATTCTGTTTACTGTTAATAGTAAATTTAATCTTTTAGCTTGAAATTAAATCTAAAATAAAAGTTTCAAGAAAACTTTTTCATTTTGAAACATTCAGTTTAAAAGTTAGCGAAAATGACTGAAGGTACCTACTTTAATATATATAAAATCTAAATATACACAAACGTCACGTCACACTTTATTTATATCCAAACAATATTTACCTTCTACGCTCATCAGTTCTAAGAAACTTATCATTTGTCTCTATTACCCTGATGATGACCTAACAATATCGAAAGAATGAACATTTTCTTTTAGAAATTCACTTTGGATAATTACTGAGGAAATTTCCTCTTTATCTGAGTAGGATTATTCTTACTTTGGAAAAGTTCATCAATAAAATTAATCGACACATAATGTCTGTTGTCGCTAATAGAATTTACTTTAATATATATATGTACATTCAAGACCCACCAGTATTCTAACTATTTCATGAACAATGCGAAAAAATGACTCATAAAATATTACAAACTAGAAAAGTAACCACTCCTAAAAAACTCAATGCCTCAAAATATTATTCTATCCACTAACTATATCATAAATACAACCAAAATAATTTAACTAAACTCAACATAAAAATTGTCACAGGTATTCTAAAAAAATAAAAGCAATACAAAATAAAAGCCCATAAGTTGAAGTTTGAAGGAGGAATTTATTCTATCAAGAGTGCTTGTAAGAATATATAGCTAAACTTCAAAAAAATCAACTAAAATAAAGGAACATAAAAGATAATTTAAAAAATAAAACAACACATTTTAAACACTTTCATTACTCATTCTAATTTGATCGATCAAAAGTTTGACGTAAAAATGTTCTTCTAGTCTAGAAATAAAATTCAGTAAGACCAAAATATCTAGAAAGTGTTTTATTCGCCAATATATTTACAGTAAATTTGTTTTCAGGTTCATACATATTTAATGAAAAAAATAATGGAAACAAAAACAGAAATAACTAAAAAAAATTGGTTAGATTATATAAACAAAACACGTACAAGTATTTTTTCTAAATCTAAGATTCCCAAAATCTCTCATTTGTGCGCATGTGTTGTCACAACAACGTAACCAAAACTAATCAGAAAAATTCCGAAATGACGAAACGCGTGAAGTAAAAAATGGTTGCATTTTGTCATATATATTTCCAAAACTGTTCTTGATATATATATATATATATATATATATATATATATATATATATATATATATATTGTAATGCTATTTCGCGTTTCGGAGCCACGTTTGCTCCTCTTCTGGTGATGAGGTTAAATGAAAATTACATAGTGAATACTATTTATTTTTTAATGTGGTGGGAGTGTAGTACGATTTAGCCGGCAGTTTGTAGCCATAGTGATACAGCCTTGGGTTGGGAGAGGGGTGCGGAGTAGCTTAGTTTTGGACAGGTCACTTTTTAGTTTTGTCTGGGTTATTTTAGAAACGAAGAAAAGAGTGCTAGACTGCTACGTGATGTCATTTCTTCAGTACGGCTGTGAATGCTGGACAATATCATCGAAAATGAGGAAAAAACTGGAAGCGGCCGAAATGTGGTTCTACAGAAGGATGCTACGGATATCGTGGACTGAGCATACAAGCAACGACGAAGTGTTAGAAAGAATGGCAACAAAAAGGAAATTGATGCTGAACATCAGGAAGAGACAAATGAAGTTCCTGGGACATGCAATGAGGAAGGAGAGCCTGGAGAACCTGATACTGACTGGTCAGATAGAAGGAAGGAGAGACAGAGGAAGGCAGCGGATAACATATCTGCAGAGTCTGATCAGGTGGATGACGGAACGGGGGTTGCCAGGAGCAACAGGAGCAAACATACTAAGAGCCACAAGGGATAGGGAGACGTGGAGATCCATGATCGCCTACGTCCTGAAGGGACAGGGCACATAGAAGAAGAAGAAGAAGGTTTGGAAGGAAATATTTTTCATTAAAATTTGATTAACTAAAAAATACCTCATTCACATAAAATAAACCCCTCCAAAACCGTAATAATCACCCATGTTTAAACCTCAAAATAAAAAAACGAACAACGTATAGATAAAAGAAAATAAACTCACACAACATTAATAGCAACTTTATTCCATCCACTCATAGTTGGAGTAAAATAAAAAGTATCTACCCTTCCTTAAAAAACCGTATATATATATATATATATATATATATATATATATATTAAGCCGGGTTTGAAATCCGACTAATTTCTCATTAGACGACCATTCTGTTACTTAGACATCTGCGTAATAACAGCAGAAATAGGCTTTCACAACAGGTTATTCACAGGATGTAAACAAACCCTAATGATTAGTGCGTTCAATTTGATAACCGAAACAAACTGCGTTCAATACTGTAATCAAAGAACGTAGCGTAAAGCCATAAGTAGGCACCGTTTAGATGAAATCTACCACTGTCTAAAGTGCTCTTTCGACTGGCGAGAGCAATGAATAATCATTTTCAGACAAGACTGTTTGGCTGTATCACAGCTCTTTAGTGCAGTGAAAAATTCCAAAAGAAAAAGGTCAAAAACATAAATATCACTGCACTATCGTACAAATTTACTTATCTTACCTTTACGTGAGTATCGTATAAATGCACTTATGTGCAATTAGTACTCTATGTCTTGGTGTTAACCATTTAAAATACAAAATCTGAGAAACTTTAAAGTTTTATCATCCAGTAATATTCAGGTCGAAAGATTTTTGTCGATGCACAGTATTTGTTACACACACACACACACACACACACACACACACACACACACACACACACACACACACACATATATATATATATATATATATATATATATACAAAAATATACATAGGTATATGATAACGATTTTTTTACGAAGATTCTCTCAAATGTTATTAGTGTGGCACGTTTTACATTTTTTCCCCCACAAGAATGGGATGTCTGTTTCAGCACAAATAATCTATTCTGGTGATAAATATACTTTGTTTACCAATTGAAGGCGAGTTTTGGACATCGGAAATTGAGAATATTCTCGTTGACTGATAAGCACAATAGACTTATTTATACACCTACATCGACTCACAGTATGCAACCTGGCATGTGTACGTATCCACGCATAAACAAACACACACACACACACACACACACGCACACACACACACACACACATATATATATATATATATATATCGTTTGTTTGTTTGGTAAGAGAGGTATGGAGATGAGAAGCGTTGTTAAGTGAAGAAAACTCAAAAAACGGATTCTCGGTGATTTGTTTTATTTTCTCCCTCTATTTTCTGAATATCAAGTCTTTGTTCTCTGCTCTCTGTGAGTCTGGGAATGTATATTTTTGCTCAATAGGAATTTTGTGCGTATTTTGTGGAATGCAGGATAGTCACGTTGTAAAAATACATAAATGGGGTAGGTTTTATGTCTTGGAGTTTGCAAGCGTTCACACGACGCAGTGCGTCAGGGATTTTAGAACTGTGGTACCATTTTATCTATAAAGATTTTTGTTTGCTTGCGGTAGTAAACGATTTCTAAAGGCCAGATGCAAAGCATATTTGAGAATAAGAAAAATATCTTATGGAGGTAAAAATAATGAATGATTAAAATCTATACACAAAACAATAACAAATGATAATTAGACTGATATATACGTCATTCTGGAAACGCTATCTAAAACTGTTTAATACCTCAAGCTAACCATTATCTAATTTTTCATAATCTTATCACCACAAGTAAGGCAACACAGCCACTAAGATAGAAAGGGCTACGGAAAGAGAAATCAACTGAGAAAACGTTACTAAGACAATAAAAAAAGAAGCAAATATATCCATAAATATTGCATTTGAATTTATGAAGATTGTAAAAGGGGCGTAAGTACAAGGTTGTGTCTATTCACCAGATCTATTCAACTTGTAGAGCAAAACTATTTTGAGGACCCTAGATGTTATGCCAGGATTGGTAATCAGAGGCCACAATTTAAACAACATGAGTTAGGCAGATGCTACAGTGCTTATTGCAGGCACGAAAAGGAAACTACAACTCCTACAGAAAGAAACTGAAGAGAATGACAAGAAAGGTCTACAAATCAACTGCAAGAAAACCGAATGCATGGTCATTAGCAAAAAGAGCAGCCCAAAATGCCAAATACAGGAGGAGGATATTAAAATAAAGCAGGTATAAAAATTTAAATACATGGGAACTGTTATAATAGAAGACGGAAAATGCGACACTGATATCCGAAGGTGAATTGGCATGGGAAAAAATTTAGCTAGAAACAACGAAATGAATACTGGATTGCTATAAGATGTGAGTTCTTCAATATGGCAGTGAATGCTGGACAATATCATCAAAGATGAAGGAAAAATTTGAAGCAACTGAAATGTAGTTCTACACAAGGATACTGCAGATACAATAGATCGAGCATGTGATCAATGATGAAGTTTTGGAAAGGGTGGAAACAAAAAGGAAATTAATTTTGATCACGAAGAGACAACTAAACTACCTGGGACATGCAATGAGGAAGGAGAGTTTAGGCAACCTGAGACTAACAGGCCAGATAGAGGGGAAAAGAGACAAGAGAAAGCAGCGGATAACATATTTGAAGGGCCTGATCAGGTGGATAACAGAACGAGTGTTTTGTGGTTTAAAAGAAGAAAGCGTGCTAAGAGGAACCAGGGATAAGGAGACATGGAAAGCCATGATCGTCTAAATCCTGAAAGGACGGGGCACATAGAAGTAGTAGTAGTTGACTGGGAAACAAAGAATCGGAACAGAAGTCCACAAGAAAGAAACGTGAGAAACTATTTGAATATACATTGCAGTTTCACTTTGCAATTTCTACAGTACATTGATGAGACCGAGATGTCTACCTAGTACCACGATTAGATTTAATTCAATTATTTTAGAGGAATGATGATCAGAATAATCGTTATGAACATATTTATAGAATGTGAAAGTTAAGCTACCTTACTGTTGAGGGAAAGTAATTGAAGCCGAGAAGCCAAATTTTTGTTTGATTTTCAAGATTTCAAGAAACTTAGTATAATCGGCAGACTAGATATGGCAAAAATCTTAAATGTCCTGAGGAATGGTAAACTTATAAATGTAAAAGATAGGTCCTGGTGAGACAAACTTCCTAACCCGACAAAGTGATCTAAACTTCTCAGTAAAATCGCAGTGACTGAAGAGATAAATTTTCTTGACTCTTTCTTAAGAAAACCTTTCAAATATTGTAAGAATTAAGTTGAATGCTCGTTTTCGATTGTAGGCATCTTCAAGAGTAGTTAGCGAACGACTGTTGCAAACGTCTGTTGCACACGACTGCTCATTTGTGTTTGTTGAACACTGTCTGATCCAGCTTGTTACTATATTGCAAATTCTTCTAGGAAACATTTGCTACAGTTTAAAAATTCGTTTATCAGGAATAATGCTTTGCTATTCTTTATTTGATGACAGCACACATTCGATTATTCTAATGATGTGAACTATTTTGTTGGTGAGAACTTTGCACAGATCATACATACGACACCTCAGTATCTGTATCACTGAGAAAATGATTTGTTTTTTTTTAAATCGTTTCCGCCAATCAAGGCATGATTGCTACTGGTGCGTAGAAAGTAACAGAGAGAAAAACAAGGTGCAGGGGATATCAAATAATGGATGGGATTTAAAACATATGGATATGATTTATCGAGATAGATGGGATTTAGTGATGTAGAAGATGGCAACTGGCGTTGCATTTAAACATCTGGAGATAGTACCTATCAAGAAAGCAAATATACGAAAGGGAGTTCCACAGAGTGGATATGAATGAAAAAATTTATATAGTAGAAGTGATGGTTAAATTTTGACGGTAAATGAGATGGAGCTAGATGCCAATCTAGTAGCAGGAGTTATTTTCTATTGCCAGGGAGCCATAGACTTACATACAATATTCTGCTAAGTGCCCCTTATGTTGGATGCTTGCAACTTCTGTAATATCAAGTAATACGGAGAATCTTTCTAGAGTTATATATTTTTCTCTTTTCTGAGTTTCATCAGTTTTTATCAAACTGTAGCGCCATAATGTCTGATGTCAGCCCTTATCATTAATCTTTTATCACTACATTTTACAATTTCTTATGCAAGGATTCTTGTAAAAATGTCTCTCTGGATACACTCGCTTTTATTAACACGCTCTTTGTGTTTATATTTCTAAGATGAGGTAGTATTTACAGTATTTGCATTATTCGGACTATTCTCCTAATCTTTGTGGCCATTTGTACGACGTTTCCACCGTTGTACGCTCCTGCCTTCTTCATTTGCTAGGAATTTCGAACCGGATCTTTTGTTACAATCACTGAGGTATATCATTCTAATTCCTGCGTGAAGCCTCTTTTGGTAGTCATGAGTGATCTTCCGATAACCCTCTAAGTTACTGATGTAGCCTGGTATTGAACTCAAACCTCTTTGGGTCAAGTCACTGGAATGATATTCCCATGTGATTGTAATAAAGGGTTCAATTTGAAATTCCTAACACCCGAAGAAGGCCGGTGCATACAACGGTCGAAACGTCGTGCAAATGGCAACAAAAATGAGGACAATAGTCCGAATAATGTAAATAGTGTGAATGCTATTTTGTTTTGATTTCGTCAATGTTTGCTTATTTTAATTATTCCATAGCAGATGGTCTTTTCTCATGTATTCTTAAATTCGAAGTTTTTTTTAATATTTTAATTAAGGATGGTTTGTTTGCTGCAGTGCATCTATTTTGATTACATTTACATAGGATCATTTTTTATATATAATTTGGAGATCGAGTTCGGGTTAACAACAAAGTGTATTATCTCTTTTCAACTTTTGTAATAGTAATCGTAACATTAGCTGTTCATTTATATAGGAATGTTGGTAAAATTCGTGTTAGGAATAATTGTAAAATAAATTTATAAAGAAATTGCACAGATTCATGGTGGAAATGTTTGTGTGTGTGTGTGTGTGTGTGTGTGTGTGTGTGTGTGTGTGTGTGTGTGTGTGTGTGTGTGTTGTGTGAGATGGATAGATTTTATATCTTGCTCATGTGTGTTGATTGTTTTTGATTTTGGTGATCACAAAATATAGAAGTTTCAGTTGAAAATCGTCTGTAAGTAAAATGAGGACTATGACGGCATTTATTCTGCTAGAAATTTGGAAACAACATGCTGTTCTGCTTGTAATTTACTTCGGAATTTCCAACACGAACATTTTATAATACTTAAGTGAAAAATAAGGATCCTGACGCTATGCATCCATTCATCTTCCCATACTGTCTCAAACTTAAGATGGAGGAATACATCAAATGTCTTGAGGAGGTAGTACCACCCTGGACAAAGTGGTAGGTACCAATGTTTTGCGAATAAAATAGAATGTCTCTCGGTCTGACCTATTGTTATTTTGTTTTTTCTTGTCTTTATGATAAATCAATGAAATCAGTTGACTGTACCCCATTGTGTATTAGCACCATTTATATTTTCTGATTTTTCTTTACAGTTTTGTATATACATTTAGGGTGCGATGAATAAAATTGCCCTGTAAAGTAGGCAAAAATGATAATATCAGTGCCATTTTAACAGATATATTTACCAAAATTACATTAAAATATATTGAAATATTAGACAGTTAAAAACAGAAAAAAAATAACTCAAACTGCTGTATTTTGAAAAGCGTTGTATCTTTTAAAGTTACAAACAGACAAAGCGTTACTCGAGTACAGAATAGCATTACGGGACTAGATGAAAAAAAGAGAAATTTACTGTAAAGAGAATAAACTAGGGCAAAACAGGAGATCTAGTGGCAGGCTAGTAATTGCCGAAGCAAGGGTATTTGATAACTTTCCATCAAGGCATATGTGACACAAGAACTATATTTGAGGGAATTCCGAACCTTTAAGCTCAGCCAAAAAATATCCCGTGGACGCAGCTTAAGGTATGGTCAGGCACTTGCTTTATGTACCCAAGCGAGACTTTACCTTTCGGCGGGGCCTCGCTTGCGACTCTCTGCACAGACGCAGAGAGGTGAAAAAGTGTGCTTGCTGAAGACCGATCGCTCGGTCTGAAAACAAGTTTCGTTGCCGAAGAGAGGGTATTCGCCGCCTTACCGCAAATTTAGATGTGACACAACGACGAATTATGAGGGAATTCCGAACCCTTACGCTCAGCTAAAAAATATCCCGTAGGTGCAGCTTAATTCAGAGTCGGTCACTTGATTTATGAACCCAAGTGAGACACTACCATTCGATGGAGCCCCACTTGAGACCATCTCTGCGTCCGAGCAGAGAGAACAAGAATGCTTTCTAAAGACTGATCACTCGGTATGAAAGCAAGCCTCATTGCCGAAGCGAGGGTATTTACCGCCTTCCCCCAAGACATGTGTGACACAAGGTCGATTTATGTGGGATTCCGAGCCCTTAGCCTCTGCAAAAATATCCCGTAGACGCAGCTTAAGGCTTGGTGGAGAACTGGTTTTATGAACCCAAACAAGACTTTAACCTTTGGCAAAGCCTCGCCTAAGTTCATCTATGCTCAGACGAAGAGAGGTAAACAAAGCAAGCCTTGTTGCCGAGGTGAGTGTATTTGCCACCTTCCCGCAAATTTAGGTATGACACAAGCACGATTTATGAGGGAATTCCGAACCCTTAAGCTCAGCCAAAAATATCCTGCGGACGCAGCTTAAGGCTGCGTCGGTCACTTGTTTATGAACCCAAAAGATATTTTACGTTTAGACGCAGAGAGGTAAACAAGTATGCTTGCTGAAGACCGATTGCCTCGGTCTGAAAGCAAGCCCCGTTGCCGAGGCGAGGGTATTCGCCGCCTCGCAAATTTAGGTGTGAAACAAGGTCTATATATTTGGGGTTCCGAGCACGTAGGTTCCGCCAAATATCTCGTAGACGCTGCTTAAGGCTTGGTTAGGCCCTTATCAACCAAAGCGAGACATTACCCTTCAGCGGAGCCACGCTTGGATTCCCCTCTGCTCAAACGCAGAGATATGAACAAGAGTGCTTCCTGAAGACAAATTGCTCGGTCTGAAAGCAAGTCTCGTTGCCGAGTTGAGGGTATTTGCGGCATTCCCACTAAGACAAGTGTAACACAAGTTGTATTTATGTGGGATTCGGAGAACGTATATTAGGCCAAAAATATCCCGTAGAAGCAGCTTAAGGCTGGATCTGGCTCTTGTTTCATGAACCCCAACGAGACTATACCCTTCGGTGAAGCTTTGCTTGGGTTCCCCTATGCTCGGACGCAGAGAGGTGAATAAGAGTTACTGCTCAGGTTTTGTTCCTCAGACCGTGAGCAAAACTCATTGCCAAGGTGAGTCACAGGTATCTCCGGTGATCACTAGATATCACTACTAATATAGTCAACATGAGCGATAGGGACTGTGGGGCATTCCATTGCAACAAAAAATCATTTTAGCGTAGTATTCACGGTATATATTAGGTGAATTTTGGTATAGATAATAATTAATGTGTGTTATTTAATTTTTTTTATTGTTTTTTAGACAAATAATCTTGAAGCATAAAAATCATTAATCATGAACATGACAAAACCTAATCTTCGTTTACTTTCGTTGCATGAGTACAGTGTCTCCCAAACTTCTATCAATATCAATACTGCATGGATACTGCAGGGTCTACAAGTGGATCTAGAAATTCTGTACTGATGATGAGAGCCTTGAAAATGAAGAAGGTACAGGACGGTCCTGCAGAGTTGACGACGAACAATTGCAAGCTGTTATTGAACAAACTCACATTAAAGTGCCAGAGAAATATCTCACACGCTTAATGTCAGCAGTAAAACTGTCTCACGACATTTGCAGAGAATTGGAAAGGTGAAAAGGCTCCATAAATGTGTTCCTCGTGATCGCAATGAAAATCCAAAACTTGGGCGTTTTGAAGTATGCTCGATGATCTTCTGCGTAACACCAATGACCCCTTTCTTGACCGAATATTCACTTGTGATGAAAATTGGATTCTTTATGAAAACAGTGAGCGATCAGCTCAATAACTTGATCGTGATGAGTCCTCTAAAGCTAAATTTGCATCTGCAAAAGTTATGGTAACTGTTGTTATGCAATTGGTGTTATCCACTACAAACGCCTGGCACAGTATTAATGCAAAGCTTTACTGCAACCAAATTGCTGAAGTGCAGGCACGTCTTAAAAATGAGACCTAAATTGGTGAATCGACCTGATACAATTCTGATCGATAGCAGACGTACATAAATGCTCAAGACTCGTATTTTGACTAATTTCTACAGTTAGTTTTCAAGAATAAAATTGTTTTAGAAATCGGCCAATATTTTTGCAACAACCTAATAGTAAATAGTAAATTTGTTCTAAAAATCGTCATTGGCTTCCACCAGGATTTGCAGACTATTTCAGGATATCCTGCTACTGTTCTGGACGATCTCCTAGTTTAAGTTGGCAAATTTTACCATAATCCTTACCTTTACCGCTAGGTCATCTTTGGTGTAACAAAAAATTTTGTTAGTCTCTGGTTCAGCTGTGCGCAACACATGTGCTGAAAGCCAAATTTAATCACAGAACAGCGTATATTTTAGAGTTTTCTTTAGTCTTTCTTTACATAGATTAAATTTCAGAGACGTGTCTGATTTAAGGGGTTTGCAGTCTGGGGAGTTGGGCGACCAGAAGTAAAGTATGATGCTGTTGCAGAATAATCTGACAGCCATGACTGGATTTTTCTGCTTGTGTGTCATGGTGAAGAGTACTGTTGCCAGATATAGGGTGTTCCAGTACCTACCATTTTGTCCAGGGTGGTACTACTTCCTCAAGTCATTTGATGTATTCCTTCCATCTTAAGTTTGAGACACTATGGGAAGATGAATGGATGTATAGCGTCAGGATCCTTATTTTGCACTCAAGTACTATAGAATGTTCGTATTGGAAATTCCGAAGCAAATTACAAGCAGAACAGCATGTTGTTTCCACATTTCTAGCGGGAATGAATTCTGGCATAGTCCTCGTTTTACTCAACTAAACCTTTTATATTTTGCGATCACCAAAATCGAAAACAATCAACACACATGAGCAAGATATAAAATCTATCCATCGCGCGCGCGCACACATACACACACACACACACACACACATATATATATATATATATATATATATATATATATATATATATATATATATATTGAGTTTTATTCATTTTTACCATATATTTCCTTTTGTTATTTCGTATTGGTAACATTAAATTCTGTCTATTTCTCTTTCTTTTTTCAATATTATTAATCATTGCAAATTTCTGTATATTCTTTATTCATTTAAGAAACAGGCAGTGATACTTGTTACGCTTTTCTTCACTCTATGTTCTTTAGACTTTGATCCTAGTGAAGTATCTGTTCTCTTCATTTAAGGCAATGTTAATATTAGGCATTTCTTCATATAGAAATATTCGGCATTTATTTACCCGAGAGCCAAGCCTAAGTCGTCTGAAGTAATTTAAAAAGTTCTCTTAAAATAATTTTTCAAGGAAATAATTATTTTAAGATCACTGTTTTCTCTCTTTCTATCTTTGAATAACACTGTCTTCGTAAAATAGTGTTCGAAGTATTGTAGGGCCATCATTACTTTCATCATATTCTCTTCAAGTTACATGTGCTATCCATTTTAGTTGTTGCTGCGGTTGAACATTTCCAAGTTATGTGCTGTCGGTTATTTAATACAGTTTTTTGTGATTTTTCTAGGGTTTTTCGATTTTTTTATCTATGTTTTTCAGAAGGTCGTGTAGTTTTCTTTCCGTGTCAGCTATCAGCACTCTATCATATGCATATTTATGTTGATCAGCTTGCAACCGCCATTGACGCATTCTGGCATAACTTCTAGATTCCTCAGAATAATCTCGCTGTACAAGTTGAATAGTTTCGGTTAAAAGACTCATCCTTGTCTTACACGCCTTTCTATATTTTTATATATGCTGAATTCGTTTTCTGTCCGTATGCAGGCGGCTTGCTGCCAAGTAGAGGTTCTCTGATGTCTTTGCCAAATATATCGACGTTGCTGAGCATTTCTATCAATTCTTGTGGTGTACTTTGTCGAACCCCTTGGCATACAAAACAAGCTATTATTTACCCCAATTAACAACAGTCTGTAAGTAATTTTTGCCATTATGAAAATATATTTTCTTTCATTAAAATGCTGCTCCCTGTTGCTTTCGTTTATACGTTACCAGTTTTAATTATTCCATAGCTGATATTCTTTTATCCAGTGATCATTTATTTAATATTTTCTTTGTTTTAGTTACTGCTAATTATCCACTTAAATTACTTTTATATAGTCATTCAGTTAAGTGCCATACGTGAAACACGCTTGGGCGTTCATGTCTCGAAAGAGACATGACTGACTGGGCAGAAGATTATCCCGCAGTAGGTTGCCATTGCTTTCTGCGGTAGACTGGTTGCCAGCCAAGGCTATAGAACCCAATCATGTTATTTTATACATAACTGGAAGGAAGAGATGGATTAATACCTTTCCCAAGGGTATTTGCGCGTAAGTGAATGCAATAAATTCACCTGGAATTCGAACTCAGCTCCCGTATTTCTCGTTCCGAGCAGATATCCACTTCACCACAACGCACATCCACTGTTACATAGAATCTTTCTTAAGGTATAAACAGACACTTCAATGCTTGTCGTATTAGACAATATTTTCCCTCCAAATTTTACCATCGCCCATTCTTTTAATATTGCTGCTGCATATAGGTCACTGCCCCTATATATTTAGAAATTCTTGATAGATTACAAAGTAGAATCAGCAATATTATTAGTCCTAATTTGGCGCAAATTTTGCAGTCATTTTCCACGACCGTGACGTAACGGTCATTTTCCACGACCGTGACGTAACGGTCATTTTCCACGACCGTGACGTAACGGTCATTTTCCACGACCGTGACGTAACGGTCATTTTCCACGACCGGTCATTTTTTCTATTATTTATAGAAAAGTCGCAGGAAACCGTAACGTGACGTAACGGTTTCCTGCGACTTTTCTATAAATAATTTGATAATAATTGTCCGGATTATCTATTCAGTATGGTACCTAGATTTTACGGATTTAAACGCAGTACTAGATTATCAACAAGCTTTCATTAGTTTACATTTGAATTGATTATATATAACCGTAGTTTCTTTTCTCGCATTTCTATCTTGTGGAGCACACTTCAGCCTCCAGGCGTTCTAGACAAAAATGATTTTCAAAAATGTTACTGCAGTGTCATGCCTTATTCAATGTATGCTTTATGACAGTTCTATTATTCTTGTCCTTTAATAATATGTATGTTTTCTAATTATTTCCCACTCAGTAACCCACAGTAAATCTGACTTCTTGAAAATCCGTGCATATTTGGTATAAGCTAAGTTAAATATTAACAATTTTGTTGTGTTTCAGTGCTTGAAATAATTACGTGAGTAAATTAAATTTCTGAATTATCTGTTTTATTACTAAATTCATCCTCAGCTAAAAATTACATATTATCTAAACTTATTATCTAAAAACCTAGTAGCTATTGATATTTTCATTAATTCCATGGAGAATACTAAAAATTAGATGAGATGCTGATAAATTAAATTTTCGGAAAAAGTATACTAATAACTGAAGTTTTGGATTTGTAATTGTTGTCATAATTTCGTGAGAATGTTTTAAATTCCTGCACATAAACCCTATCACCCATCAATAAATAAATAAAATTAACTTTAAAATGCTGGATTAAGTCACGAGCATGCGCGAAAAATAATGAAGGGGTGCAGATTATCAATTTAATGACATAAAGCATGATGCATAGTCAGGAAGGAAGTTAAATGCACATGTAAACGTGCGCACCTGAGATATACAAATATATGCGTATATATTGGCATCAAAATATTAAAATGTGTAATTTGTTTAACATTTTTTAAAACCTTTTTTGCTCAAAGGGAAAATTTCCTATTTTCAGATAATGTACAATGATAACGCTCAGTTTTACAAATACCTTTTTCTATACTCGTTTTCTTCTATAATTATCTTCATTATTATTATTATTATTATTAGTAGTAGTAGTAGTAGTAGTAGTAGTAGTGACAGTAGCAGTTGTAGTATTTTACGATTTATGCTGTTTTATGTAGATTTGTTTTATAATTCCATTTTTATCCAAATTGATATCTCTGCCATGAGTTACTTTATATATTCTTTCTTTATGCGTTCGTTTATTCTGCCCATATTTCTTTCTTCCTTCCGTTTGCTTGTTCGTTGAAACTATTAAAACCCACTACGCATGCGTGTTACCCGAAGTAGCAACGTTTTCAAGATGGCGTGAAGTAGAAGCCAAGAAAGAAAAATGGCGATGTTATCAGTGAGTGTATTTATCGATTTAATTCCACGAACTCCACTTGTTAGCATTAATAAATCTTCATCGAACGAAGGTTGACTGGGGCGACCTGGAAGTGATGGAGAAATTGAAAACTAAAGATGATCTACAAAAAATTACGAAATAAAGAAAAATTAATTTTATAAATTCTTAAGAAAGTACCGGCAAGGTAAATGAAGAAAATGACTGTAGCGAAAGTTTGTTGTTTGTTTATGTGTGCTATATTCATGTCAGTTCTAATTGATGTTCTATATAGAACACTTTTTTGCACTATCTCGACGTTAAGGTTAAGTTGACCTAATAATATCTTTTATCAGTATTTTGTTCACATTGACAATTTTTTCTCTTTTCGTCTGCTTCTTTTTCTATGTATGTATGTATGTATGTATGTATGTATGTATGTATGTATGTATGTATATCAGCATGCAGTGTAAGTATAGAAGAATCCAAAGGAGTATCCTGTGCATACAGTGGTAGGATAACTCACTAAATATATATGTATATAAATACATATAGAGCAAATATTAGAAAAATTAAGGCAGACAACTTATTTCATGTTAAATCGGAAGTTTGGCCTATTTCAGGCAAACAATCAGCAGCTTCCGTCTTTATTGTATATATATATATATATATATATATATATATATATTAACCTATCTATCGCATTTGTTTTCACATTATATATATATATATATATGTATATATATTATTTATTATATGTTATTATTTTAGAACATGTACAAATTATAATTTACTACAAAAGTGTACTTTTTTTCGACATCATAAAATCAATGTCTCATCAGGTGTACACTTTTGCCGAAAATTATAATTTAAATCATGTTCTAAAGTATAACTTACGTTCTATTAGCTTTATTTCTATACTCAGCACTGTTATAAATTAATATTTTCTTCGTTCTTTATTCAGTTGGATATTTGAAAAAACAGTAGCTACTCACGCATCTGCGTATCTTTCATTCAGCAATGAAATCGAACACTCTGAGCTACTGGCATGTGTATATACTTTATATAAAACGCTAAAGTCAGCCTTCCACTACCGAGCGTCCATAGCACAGAGGTAGAATCGCCGACTGAATATAGTTCGTTTTCGATCCTGGCTAAAAGCAATCGGATGTCTAATGAGCTGTGATACAGCGAAACAGATCGGTCTGCGGATGACTATATATATATATATATAGAGAGAGAGAGAGAGAGAGAAATGAAAAGCATAAAGCAGACAGAAAAACCTATATTAGTCCATAATAGTTAATTCTGGAGCAAAACAAATAACACAGAATTTAACATTGCTATGTGAGCATATGATTCTCTGAGGGCATGAGCATGTTGGATTCTTGTTATTGTGTTGACTAAGATTTATTTGATGCATTTAGGATGAAATATTCTATCGAGATGACCGTTTAATTCTTCTCCGTAAAAGAAGCCCTAGATATATAGTCCCATTGAAAAACCAACCGACGAAATCATTCAGAGATTACGAGCTAAATATTAACACTATGACCCATAATAAGGTAACAGAATTTCTCGATGTGACCTTGGAATCGAATACTTGTTCTTACAAGTCAGTGTGCCAACGATCCATATAACCACGTGTATGTTAAAAAAGAATCAACAACCGCACATCATTCGAGATAATTTAGGTAAATCAATCCACGTTAGATTATCTACTCCCTCTAGCAGTAAGGAAATATTTTAAAATAATAAAATTAAATATATAAAAGCGCTAGAACTAATGAAGCATAAAGTAAATTTTGACTATTTTTTTAAAAAAAAGAAGTAAAAATAAAAATAAGAACCGTTGTGTAATATAATATGGTTTAACCCAAAATTATCATTTTTAATATCGGAAGAGTTTTGTAAATTTAATTCATAAAAACCTTCAATCACTCACCAGTAGTAAAATACTAAGAAATGTTAAGATCAGCAGTAGTGCGTAAATAACCATATCCCAACATAAAAACAATATATCCAACAGATATAATGTTTATAATGTCCAGCAAAGATATTTTAGTTTAAAATAAATGCACCTACTGGAAAAAAATCATTTGTGCCATAAACGGGTAATGTATGACAGATAATATTGTATTCTCATGTACCATACATTCCTTTAACGGTGACAAATTTTGTTTTTTTATTTATTTGTTTTATTTTCTATTTTATTTTAATTTTTAATTTTTATTTTTTGGTTTCACTGAAAATCCTTGAAACCTTATTTTTCTCTCTGTCGGCGATTTTATTTCTCTTTCTTTCCCCCCCTCTCTCTCTCTCTCTTTATATATATATATATATATATATATATATATATATATATATATATATATCTTAATCGTTTCACTCCAAGCGAGGCGGTAAGGCCATTGATGCGCAGTGTGCTACATAAGAGTAAATGATTGGATAAGAGGAGAGTAAGGAGAAAGACGAACCAGTTACAGGGGCTGTCAGAGAAAGGAGCAAGAAAAGGATGGCCATACAGGTTTGATGGCAGGTGCAAATGTAAAGAGAAAGGAAAATATATAGCGGGTGATGTAAAAAGAACTGAAGTCAAGTAGATAAGAGATGGGTATTGGCATTGCATTTAAATTCCTGGAGGTTGTAGCCGTCAGAAAAGCAAGAATATGGAAGAGAGTTCCACAGGCGGGAAGTGCAAGAAAAGAAGCTGATGGAGTAGAATTGTCGACTGCATTTGGTTGATTTAATTGTGAATGGGTGGGATTCAGTTGCCAGTCGGGTTGCACAAGTAAACTCCAGTGGCAGGGGCACCAGTGACTTAAGTTCGTCGGTACAGAAGCCATGGAAATATTAATAGAACAGACAGAGGGAAGTCACATCATGTCGGTGAGAAATTGGTTGGAGTCTCACTCTCTCTCTCTCTCTCTCTCTCTCTCTCTCTTTATATATATATATATATATATATATATATATATATATATATATATATCACAGTGTCTTTTTTATCATTTTTTATATTGATGATTGTTTCTTCATATCTATCTATCTATCTATCTATCTATCTATCTATCTATCTATCTATCTGTCAGCTCACTTGCCAAATTTTGAGTCGCTTGAAATATTCCAGTATGTAGAAAAATAAAATTGCTTACTATAACTGGAGTAGGGATATAATTTCCAAATTTAAATGTATGAAAATAATAAGGGGAGTGATCTCAATACGAAATATTTCCTAATGCACGTACTCCTTGTATTAGGTACATATGATGCATGATATCTGCAGATAACGATATTTAGATCTTATGATTGTAAAATCTTTGGTACAATCTAGGTTCTAACTATATATTCATATATAGATCTCCCTCTATCAATCTGTGCACGTCTGTGAAGTTAAAAGTTACTAGGTGTCGTGTGGACAAAGAATTAGTTTCAACCTAAACAGATTTACTTCCATTGTAAAGTTCTTCTGAATAAACTCATAAATGAAAGAGATTATTAAGGAATCCAGTTCAGATTATCACTGTTTGTTACAGAACGTAGACGAGTGACACGGTCTAATATGGAGGCACTAATATTTTTTAGAATTTGAAGAGAATAATGGAAGAAATTCATTAGTGTCATTTTTAAAAATGGTATATCATGCATAAGATATTTTTAAATTCATTTTAAATTTAACTTATCGCAAATATGGCTCCAAAATGTTATAATATTATGAAGAGAATATGATTTTTAATTTATTTGATGAAGATTTAACATTATATATAGAGTACGATGGTTAAATTGACACCATGCCATTTTCTTAATTTCAAGTAATGCGCGTTAGTTTTGATTTTGTCGAATGCACAGTATAGTAGGCACCGTCTCTGAGAAAAAAGCACCATTGCGAAGTTCACTTGGCCAGAAATTTGGAATCAACATTCTATACTTATTGACATTTGCGGCGGAAGCTCCATTATGAACATTTCAGAGTATCTCTTCTCAATCTGATTAAAGTGTAGAGAATTCGAAAAGAGTTCGGTAAGTTTAATGGTTATTTTGAAGGATTCTGAAGTGATCACTAGTGTTGGCCACCTTATTCATCATCCCATAGGGCCACAGATTGAACACGCTAGCCTACATCATACGCCTTGAAGAGAAAATGTCGCCTTGGTTCAAGTGGGTGGCTGCTGTCTCGCAAAGGACTCTGCACCATGCCACAAAACAAGAATTCATTCATGGTTGTCAGTGAATTCCTGCAACCATACCACCTTTTACATTGAGCCACCAAAATCTCCAGACTGCAAACCCATGTTTATTATGTGTATGGCGCAAATGAGCGAGAGTAAAAAAAACTGAAGTCAAAGATTATATCCGCAATCATCAACTTTACCAAGGAGATCGTCTGAAAAAATTTGCAGGAGACTCCGAAGTCGTCTTGAAGCCAATGGCGATTTTATAGAATAAATTTACTCTTTAATATTTCAAGATATTTTGGTAAATGTATTTAATATGTTCAAATGAGATTAGACAACAATTTATTCATTGCGATCTGTATATTTTTAAATTAGATGTCACTGTTATTTTGATTTACATTACGAATAAATGGGCTCATGATGAGGAGGCGATCACAAAAATGTAATTTATTACAGACAAGTTACTAACCACACATTATTTTACGAAATTTTTCATTAGATGAGCTACCTTTTTAAGCTCTACCAGTTCATATCTTTATAGCTATGACCCATCACGCCACATACACAGAGTCGATCTACCTCCGTTTCCTTTATATCAAATTGAGAAGGAAGATGTTTCACGAAAACAGCTTGTTCCACAGAACACGGAAGACACTTCCCCGATTACTATGATTTTAACTTCTTCAATTCTAGCATCGTCCTTTCTCTATTCTACATATATATACATAATATGCATTTCTTAACATTTATTTGAAACAGACTCATTCGGTAAAAATCTACATTCCATTGCTTTTGGCGATTCTGGTTGGTAAAAAATAATATTAGAAAATTCAAGATATTTAGATATTTAGCAAATTTGTCCCAAAATTATTAAACCGCTATAAAGAAAATATAGATCTGTATTTGTGTGATGCGGATTTAATATTATTTATATTATTTACGTTTTTCAATTTTTTTGCTATTATCACAATCGTCTTCAGATTTCAATCGTTCCAAGTTAACTTTCAGATTGACAGACATTTGAGGAAGGGCGGAGAGTAAAACGAGTCATTTTGTTTGGCTTATATTTTTTACGGCATATCAAAATCAATGTGTTATTTAGTGCCGACAAGGTTTTTACTATGCGTTCGTATGAATAGAAAAAAATCCTTGTAAGAAATCAGTTTGTAGATCAGGTTTCATAGAGGTATTCTTGTAAAGTGGGTTTTTGTCAAGGAAAATATAACGCTGATAGTATGCTTTTTTTCTAAACATGTATTGCTGGTAACTTTTGTTCAAAATGTACTGCTGGTAATTTCTGTTTAAAACGTACTGCTGATAATTTTCGTTCAAAATGAATTGCTGGTAATTTTTGTTTAAAACATTGTACTGGCAATGTTTGTTAAAAATGTACAGCTGGTCATTTTTTTCAAATATATTGCTGCGATATTTTAATCAAATGGTATTGCTGGTAATTTTTGTTTGAAATGTACTGCTGATAAATTTGTCCGAAATGTACGGCTGGGATTTTTTTTTCAAAATGTATTGCTGGTAATTTTCGTTTAAAATGTATTGCTGGTAAATTTTGGTCAAAAGTTATTGCTAGTAATTTTGTTCAAAAAGTATTACTGGTAATTTTTGTTTAAAATGAATTTTTGGTAATTGTTTAAAAATATACTTCTAGTAATATGTGTTTAAAATGTACTGTAAATTTTCGTTCAAAATATACTGCTGGTAATTTTTTCTTAAAATATATTGCTAAAAAGTTTTGTTCAAAATATACTGCTGGTAATATTTGTTCAAAATATACTGCTGGTATTTTTTGTTCAAAATGTACTGCTGGTAATATTTGTTCAAAAAGTTCTGGTGTTAACTTTTGTTCAAAATGTATTTCTCGTAATTTTTGTTCAAAAGATATTGCTGAGAAGTTTTGTTTAAAATGTGTTGATGGTAATTTTTGTTTAAGATGAACTGCTAGTAACTTTTGTTCAAAATGCACTGCTGGTAATCTTTGTTCAAAATGTTCTTCTGGGAATTTTTGTTCGAAGTGTATTGCTGGTAATTTATCTTTAAAATATACTGATGCAAATTATTGTTCAAAATGTATTGCCGGTAAATTTGGTCAAAAAGTGTTGCTGGTACATTTGTTTAAATTGTACTCCTGGTAATTTTCGTTCAAAATGTATTGCTGATAATTTGTGTTTAATATGTATTGCTAGTAACTTTTGTTAAAAAATACTGCTGGTAATTTTTGTTTAAAATGTATTACTAAAGTTTAAAGTTTACTGATAATAATTTTTGTTAAAAATGTTCTGTTGTTAATTTTAGTTTAACATATATTGCTGGTAATTTTTGTTCAAAAGATATTGCTGATAATTTTTGTTTAAAATATATTGCTGATAATTTTTGTTTAAAATGTATTGCTGATAATTCTTGAACAAAATATATTGCTGATAAATTTTGTTTAAAATGTACTGCGGGTGATGTTTGTCCAAAATGTATTGCAGTTAAATTTTGGTCAAAAGGTATTGCTTGAAACTTTTTTTCAAAATGTACTGCTGGTAATTTTTGTTCAAAATGTTTTGCCGCTAATTTTGTTTAAAATATTCTGCTGGTAACTTTTGTTAAAATAATTTGCTGGTAATACTTGTTTAAGATTTACTGCTGGTAATTTTTGTTCAAAATGTATTGGTGTTAAATTTTGGTCAAAATGTATCGCTGGTAATTTTTGTGCAATATGTAGTCTTGGTAATTTTTTCAAAATGCATTGCTGGACCATTTTGTTCAAAATGTATAGCTAGTAATTTTTGTTAAAAATATACAGCTGGTAATATTCGCTCAAAATGTAATGCTGGTAATTTTTGATTAAAATGTATTCCTAATAATTTCCTTCAAAATGTATTCTGGTATTTTGTTTTAAATGTACTGCTGCTAATTTTTGTTCAAAATGTACTGCTAATAATTTTTGCTCTCAATATATTGCCGGTATTTTTGTTTAAAGAGTACTGCTGGTGATTTTTCTTAAAAATATAATGTTATTTTTGTTTTAAATGCACTACTTATTTTTTTTTGTTCAAATGGTACTGATGGTAATCTTGATTAAAATGTATTGCTGATAATATTTGTTCAAAATGTATTGTTCGTAATTTTTGTTTAAAATGTACTACTGGTAATTTTTTGTACAAAATGTAATGCTGTCAATTTTTGTTCCAAAATATTGCTGGTAATTTTTGTTTAAAAGTAATTGGTGGTAATTTCTGTTCAAAATTTTCTACTGGCAATGTTTGTTTAAAATGTATTACTGGTAATTTTTGTATAAATATTTATTGCTGATAATCTTTGTTTAAATGTTATGCCGGTAATTTTTATTCAAAATGTACTCCTAGCAATTTTTGTAAAAAAATATATTGCTGGTAATTTTTGTTCAAAATATTCTGCTGGTAAAATTTTTGTCCGAAATATATTTCTGGTAATTTTTGTTTAAAATGTACTTCCGGTAATTTTTGTTCACACTGAATTGCTGGTATTTTTTTAAAAAAATGTATTGCTGTTGATTTTTGTTAAAAATACACTGATGCCATTATTTGTTCAAAATGTATTACTGGTAATTTTTGTTCAAAATTTATTTTGGGTAAGTTTTGTTCAAAATATATTGCTGACAATTTTTGTTTAAAATGTATTGCTGGTAATGTTTATCTAAAATATCCATCTGGTGATTTTAGTATGAAATTAACTGCTAGTAATGTTCGTTTAAAACGTGTTGCTGACAAATTTCGTTCCAAATATATTGCTTGTAGTTTTTGTTTTAAATATTCTGCTGGTAATTTTCGTTTAAAATGTACTGCTAATAGTTTTTGTTCAAAATGTGCTCCTGGTAAATTTTGTTTAAAATTTATTGTTGGCAATTTTTGTTCAAAATATATTGCTGGTAATATTTGTTTAAAATGTATGGCTGGGAATTTTTTTTCAAAATGTACTGCTGGAAAATTTTATTCAAAATATGCCGCTGGTATTTTTTGTTCAAAATGTATTGCTGGTATTTTTTGTTTAGCATGTACTGCTGTTAATGTTTCTCAAAAATATTGCTAGTTAAGTTTTGTTTCAGATGTACTGCTGGTAATTTTTGTTCATAATATACTGCAGGTAATATTTGTTTCTAATATATTGCTGGTAATTTTTGTTCACAATATACTGCAGCTAATATTTGTTTATAATATACTGCTGGTTATTTTTGTTTCAAATGTACTGATGGTAATTTGTTTTGAAATGTACTGCTGGTAATAATTGTTCAAAATATCGTGCTGGTAATTTTTATTCAAAATATTGTACTAGTAATTTTGTTCAAAATGTAGTACTGGTAATTTTTGTTTAAAATATACTGCTGCAAATTTCTGGTCGAAATATATTGCTGGTAATTTTTGTTTAAAATGTATTGCTGGAAATTTCTTATCAAAATATAGTGTTGGTAATTCTTTTTCAAGTTGTATTGCTGGCAATTTTTGTTCAAAAGTTATTACTGGCAATTTTTGTTTAAAATATACTGCTGGTAATTTTTTATCAAAATGTACTACTAGTAATTTTTGTTCTATATGTATTTCTGGTAATTTTGTTTAAAATTTAGTGTTGATAATTTTTGTTCAAATTTTACTACTCGGAATTTTCGTGCAAAAAATTATAGTGCTCGTAATTTTTGTTAAAAACTATTACTGTTAATTTTTGCTTAAATGGGACTGCTTGTATTTTTTGTTGAAAAATTGGCAGCTCGTAATTTTTGTTCAACATGTATTGTTGGGAATATTTTTCAAAATGTATTGCTGATAAGTTTTGTTTCAAATATACTACTGTTAATCTTTTTTCAAAATGACCTGCTGGTAAGATTTGTTCAAAATGAATTGCTGATAATTTTAGTATAAATATACTGCTCGTAAGATTTGTTCAAAATATACTACTGGTAAGTTTTGTTAAAACAGTTTCCTGGTAATTTTTTAAAATATACTGCTGGCATTTTTGTTCGAATTGTATTAATGATAATCTTTGTTAAAGATGTACCGCTGGTAATTTTTGTTCAAAATGTACTGCTGGTATTTTTTGTTTGAAATATTAAGCTGAAAACTTTTGTTTAATATGTACTGCTCGTAGTTTTTGTTCAAAATATACTGGTGGTAATATTTTTAAAATTTATTGCTGGTAATTGTTTTCAGAATGTATTCCTGGTAATTTTTGTTCGAAATGTATTGCTGGTAATTTGTTTTAAATATACATCTGGTATTTTTGTCAAAATGTATTGCTGGTAATTTTTTATCAAAATGTATTGCTAGTTTTCTTTGGTTAACATTTACTGCTGGGAAATTTTGTTCAAAATGTACTGCTAGTAATTATATTTTAAAATTTATAGCTAGTAAATTTTTTCAAAATATATTGCTGGTAATTTTTTAAAAAAATATTCTTCTGGTAATATTTTTTCAAACATATTTCTCGTATTTTTTATTTAAAATATATTGCTGACAAATATTGTTCACACATGCTACTAGCAATTTCTGTTGAACTTCTACTGCTGCTAATTTTTGTTCAAATGTAATTCTGGTAATTTTTGCTAAAAATGTATTGTTGGTAATTTTTAAAAAAAATATACTGCTGTTAACTTTTGTTCAAATATACTGCTGTATTTTTTTTTAAATGTATTGCTAGACATTTTTGTTCAATAGGCATTGCCGGTCATTTTTGTTCAAATCGTACTGCCGTTAGTTTTTGTTTAAAATATACTTCTGCTAATTTTTGTTTAAAATGCAATGCAGATAATTTTTGTTCAAATTTATTGTTGGTAATTTTTGTTCAAATATATTGTATGTAATTTTTATTTAAAATGTACTGCGAGTAACTTTTATTCAAGATGTTCTGCTGGTAAGTACTGTTCGAAATGTATTGCTGGTAAATTTTAAAAAATATATTTAAAGAAAGGAGAAAGTTAGAACAGAACATTCTGGCTGAGGTGAATCTGAGAACAAGTGTTAGATGATTCTATCCTCCTTCAAACCTCCCGAGCAGAGGTTTTGCTGCTTGATGAAATTTATCGTCAACCAAGGACCAGTACGACGATTGAAACGTTATGATAATAACGAAAACAGCGAGGACATTAGTTTGAAAGCAAATGACGTAAGAAAATGAATGAATTGAACACGTTTAAGGAGAGAATAATGTCAGAGAGGAAAGTCCCACCTAAATCCCCAGACTGCAAACCCTTGTTTATTATGTGTAGGGCGCAAACGTGCGAGAGTAAAAAAGATCTTTTAGCAATAAAGAATAACTGAAGGCAAGGATAATATCAGAATTCATCAACTTAAACAAGGAGTGAATTGAACACTTTGAAGAAGAGAATAATGTCAGTGAGAAAAAGGAACAAAGAGAGTACATAAAAGAATGAGAGGCAGATAAAATAACAGAGAGAAAGAGAGAGAGAGAGAACACGATACATAAAAAAGATAGAGCGGCTAGAAAGAGATAGCAGGACGGCGAGAGAAAGAAAAGAACTGAGAGAGAGTGAGAGCTAACAGAACACAGATAAAGAAAAAGAAAAGGAAAGTTACAGAACGGAACGGAGAGAAAGAGAGAAAGTAGAACATAGAGTGAACATAAATGAAATAGTGAGCGATATCAGAATAGAGAGAGAATAGAACAAAGAGTGGACAAAACAGAGAGAAAAAATAGATAGAACAAGACAAAAAGAGAGAGAATAACTCACTTTCGATTCATAGTTCTGTTTTTTAACAGAACAAAAAGAAAATAGAGTGAGAGAGAGAGAGAGAGAGAGAGAGAGAGATCAAAATTCAAAGAGCCAACAGTACACTGAGAACTGAGAAAAAACGAGAACTGAACAGAGATAGAGCCCAGAACAAGGAGAAGAATAGAGACAAAGATGTCAGAAGACATAAAGGAAAGGAAAGAACAGAAGATGCAATGGGGAGAGAGAGAACAGAACAGAGAAAAAAAGAGAAAGAAAAGAAGAAAAGGTGAGAGAAAACAGAATGTAGAGAGGGACAGAGAGAAAGAGTGAGAGAGAAAAGAACAGTGAAAAAACAGAACACAGAAAGAGAGAACAAAATAGACAGAAAGAAAGAAAGAATAAAGTGTGAGGGAAAACAGAATATAGGGGGAACAGAGAGAGAGAAAGCGAGAGAGATAGAAAGAGATAGAAAGAAAAAAACAATGAAAGAACAGAACACAGAAAGAGAGAACAGAACAGAGAGAAAGAAAGAAAGAAAAGAAGAAAGTGTGAGAGAGAACCGAACATAGAGGGAATAGAGAGAGAAAAAAGAAAAAGAGAGAGAGAGAAAAAAACAGTGAAAGAACAGAACACAAAGAAAGAAAGAAAGAAAGAAAGTATGAGAGAGAACAGGACATAGAGGGAAGAGAGAGAGAGAGAGAGAGAGAGAGAGAGAGAAGAACAGTGAAAGAACAGAACACAGAAAGAGAGAAAAACAGATATACAGAGAATAGATTGTAGAGCGAACAGAACGAAAAGAGAGAACTGAACGGAGAAAAAGAAAAGAAAGAAAGACAGAGAAAAGAACACAGAGAGAAAATAACAGAAAGAGAGAGTGAGAGTGAGAACAGGACAAAATAAAAGCAAAGGAGAGAGATAAAATAGAATATGGAAATAAAAGAAAAACTGAGAGAGAGAAAGAACCGAAACAGAGAGTGAACAAAATAAAAGAAAGTGAGAGAGTGATAAAGAACAGAACAGAGAGAGAACAGATATTGAAGGGAACAAAACATAGAGAAAGAGAGATAAAAACTTAGAGAAAGAAAAGAAAAATAGCGAGAGAGAGAAAAGAACATAGAGGGAAAAAACAGAAAGAGAGAGGGAGTGAGAACAAAACAGAGAGAGGAAGACAGAAGAGAGACAGAACAGAGTGAGAGAAAAAAGAGTGAGAGAATAACAAAACTGAGAAAGAAAAGAAGAAAAAACAATTAGAACACAGAGAGAAAGAGAAAACAGAAAAGAGAGAGAAGAGAACACAGAGAGAACGGAACAGATAGGGAGAGAACATAACAAAGAGAAAGAGCACATAACACTCATACACAGATGGGGAGAACTAAACAAAAAGAAAAAGGTGGAGATAGATATATATATATAGAGAGAGGACAGAACAGAAAAAAGTAAAAAACAAAGAGAGAGATAAGAAACAAAGAGAGAGAGAACAGAACCAAGAAAGAGCGAAAAAAAAAACAGAGCAGCGAAAGACAGAGAGAGAGAGAGAGAGAGAGAGAGAGAGAGAGAGAGAGTGAGAGAGAGAGAAACAGACAAGAAAACGCTATCAATCGAGTAAATGTGTTCAAATTGTGAATGAGGTCAAAAAATGGATAATTTTAAATCAAGAGCATCCGTACTAAAACTAATGAGAGCAAAATGGCCGAATGCGGCAAACAAAAAAAAAAAATGATATCAAATCGATAAATGTAGGTTAAACAAAGAATTATGTAAAAAAAAAAAACGAAGAATATGTAATCGAACAGACAAAAAAAAAATGCGTATGATCATGAAAAGGGAATAAGAAACCAAAAATAGAAATGGACAAAAAGAAAGAACATTGAGAGTAGTATGACAATAACGATGAAGCGTAAAAGACTAAAATTAATACCCGCTTAGACTCTGCAGTATTTTACGTCTGGAGAGCGAGAAAGTAGGACTTCTCGATCAATGTCGCTTTTGATTAATTTCACTGTTTAAGAAAATTAAAAAAATCAAAGGGAGAATAATTCTAAAATTTTTTACTATCTAAAAATAATTTACGATTCATAGTAAAAACAATATCTGCTCTGAAAGGCATCGTAAAGTCAACAAATGTAAACATCTTACGGAAATTAACGAAGATTAACGAAATTTGTTTGAATATTATTTTTGATCGATACTCGTATTTAAGTAGATATTCTGTTTATAATCAAATAATATTATATATTTATTTGTACCCGCCTAATTATTTACGACAAATTTTTGTTAAAAATGTGTGTGTCATGTGTGAAAATTGTGTTATATAGGCTTTATTTGACTTCATTTGGACTGTTGGTCATGCGTGGTCGAGAGGTCTAAGACGCGCCAAATAAACTGGTGGCTTCCCCTATGCGGATAGGGGTCACAGATTCGAATCCTGCCGAATGTCATATTTTCGTAACAAAAATTTATCGTAAATAATCAGGCCGGTAGAAATAATTATATAATACTCTTTGATTATAAACAGAATAGCTACTTAAATATGAGTATCGATCAAAAAAATGTTCAAACAAATAATGTCATATTATATGTATACATATATACATACATACACGTGAGTGTACACCTGCCGTCAAAACATTTTGGGTGGATTATATATACACAATGGTCATTATTACAACAGAGTGCCTATATATATATATATATATATATATATATATATATGTGTGTGTGTGTGTGTGTCATCCACATAGATGTCTGTTTCACAGCACATCAGTATGACTAAACATCTAGTTGTTTCTGGCCGGGATCGAAACTCTACTGATTTGGCGTTAGTCGGAGTCCCTACTCCCTAAGCCTTAGGCGCATAGAATGAGAGAAAGGAAATTTTTAACGTGTTATATATAAGCGGTGTATAGATACACCAGTCACTGGAAGAACTCAATTCATTGCTAGGGAGTCACGCGTAAATTACAAAAGTGTTTACTATTTTTAAAATTTTCCTCTCCAGGGAGCTCAGTCGTAATGAGAGCATAATGTATTTGTCATCCATATATATATATATATATATATATATATATATATATATATATATATATTATAAAAGTAAATGCATGAACAGCAGGTAAAAAAAAAAACTACGAGTTCTCTAATATTGTTACACTATATATATATATATATATATATATATATATATATATAGTGTAACAATATTAGAGAAGTCGTAGTTTCTTTTACCTGCTGTTCATGCATTTACTTTTATAATGCTGTATCTCTACGGCCCACTAAATCAGAATAAGCTCCCACCCAATATTCACTTAAAAATCATATCACAATAAATAAACCGTTTTCATCATTTAATGTTTATTTCAACTTATCACCCGATCAGAAACGCACATAGCAGCTTCCAACGAGAAAATTTTTGTGTAGTGATACTGTGAATTCATAAACCATTGTAACAACCATTAAAATATATATACTATTTTTTTTAATCATGTCATCCCAAGCAAGGCATTCCACTGCCACTATAGCGCAGGGAGTTACACAGGGCGATATACGAGTTAGGATGTACATAGGGAGAGAGTTGGAGAGAATGGGTGTGGGTTAGTGTGTTAGGAGGTGTCTAATGACCTTTACATTTAAACTCCTGGCGGTTATAGCCCTCGGGGAGGCAAGCATGCGGAAGGGAATTCCTACAGGCGGGAAGTGCGAGAAAAGAAGATGTTGGAGTAGAAATTGCGATTACATTTCATCGGTTTCACTGTAAAAGTGTTGGGACCTAGTTGCCAATCTAGTATCTCGTGCAAACTCACACTTAGGGGGCACCAGTGATTTAAGTTCATCAGAGCAGAAGCCATGAAAGTATTTATAGAAGAGGCACAGGAGGCCACGTCACGCCGGTGAGAGAGTGACTGCAGGCGGTCAGCTAAGTCGGTATCAATCACATTACAGATTCTTCGCTGTATTTTGTCAAGAAGCCCGAGGAGAATAGCAGGGGCACCCGACTAGATGTGGCAACAGTATTCAAAACACGGGCAGATGGTAGAGTTGTATAAGTGCAGGATAGATTCAGACGGAAAGAATTTCCGGGCCCTACACAGAGAGCCGACTTTCATAGCAGCAGATTTAGCAATGGATTCGACGTAGTCATTCCACTTGAGGTTCGCTGAGAGTGTCAGGCTAAGCAGGCGTAGTGTATTACTCTCTGAGAGGCATGCCTGTTCCATGCTAATGGGAGGAAAGTGCAGTTGTCTGTGGTAGTTAATTGACAGCAGCTTCGTTTTGGAAGAATTGAATTTTACGAGCCATTTCCTACCTCAATCTATCACGGATTGGAGGTCCTTTTAAAGCTCAGCTGCAAGGTTCCGCCTTTTCATAAACACCAGATTTTTGATCGAGGCGAGCGTATACTGTGGTATCATCGGCGTACATGCCTACTTGTGATCTTATGGCATCGGGAAGATCATTGATGTAGATTAGAAAGAGCGTAGTACCTAGGATAGAGCATTGGGGGACACCCGCGTTTGTAGGGTAGTTCTGGGAGGCATGTCCGTTTAAAACCACCTTCAGTGTGCGGTTGGAGATGAATGACTGGATTAAGTCCAACAAAAGTCCAGTAATGCCGTAGCTTCGCAGTTTCATATATATATATATATATATATATATATTTTAACAAAGTTGTAGAACACGTAGGGTTTTTTACCTACTGTTCATGCATTTACTTTTATAAAGAGTGCTCGATACAACGTAGAGCATTATATTGTAATACCCAAGCCCACATTCACTTAAACATTATATCACCATAAATAAACCGTTTGCACCACCATGTAATTTTCATTTCCGCTTATCACCCGATGAGAAGCACATAGAAGCTTCGAAACGCGAAAATTTTTGTGTAGTGATACTATAAATTTATAAACCATTGTAACAACCATTACAATATATATATATATATATATATATATATATATATATATATATATATATGGTATTAAAATTTAATAACCGGTAGTAAAGCGAACTGAGCGATTATTTCTCTAATGATTTTAGCTGACGCTGCCACGATTTATATATATATAATCGATACTCGTATTTGCGTAGATATTTTGGTTTTAATCAAACAGTATATTTATTTCTACCAGCCTGATTATTTACGATATATATATATATACATATATATTTCTGGCATGAATAAAATATAAGAAAAAGAATTTGAAAATAAAACTCGAATCATTAAGTGCATTTATTTAGAGTAACTTCACCGGTTTCACAGTTTTATGATTCTCAAAAGTTAAAATGAGATGGAGAGACGTTTGGCTATGTCGTGATTGAGATATATCACGGCAGAGCCACACATCACTTCATCTTAAAGCTGAATGACAGAAAAAAGAATAAAACTTAACAGAGGAAATGAAGCAAAATGATGTTTTTTACATCAATGAATGAGGCTAAAATATAACTGGAACAAAAATGTTTTAATTCGAATTAAAATGAGAATAATGTCATGACATTATTATGAAACCAACATCTTCGTATTAAAACGAACAAATGAGAACAAACTGTGACCAAAAAATATTTATAAAATAAAAATAAAATAAAACAAAGGGCAAGAAGTCAAACAAAGTATAATGACAAACGAACATTTTCACATAATAATTGATATATTTTGCCATATTATATTTAACAGTGCAGCCAGGTTACTGCAATGTCGCAATGAATTATTTTCTACTTATCTCCAGTGTTGCCACATTGCTATTTTAAATTTGTTCAAGAACTTCAAAATTCTGTACTGATCATATAACACTAGAAAATATTTAATTCACTTCAGTCAGTAAGTTAAATGCCATACGTGATACACGTTTGGGCAATCATGTCTAGAAAGAGACATGACTGACTGGGTATATTATCCCGCAATAGGTTGCCATTGTTTTCTGCGGTAGATTGGTCGCCAACCAAGGCTATAGAACCCAATCTGTCCTGTTATTTAACCCATAACCGGAGGAAAGAGACTGATTAATACCTTAGTATTTGTACGTAAGTGAATGCAAGGAATTTAACTGCAATTTGAACTTGGCTCCACGCTTTCTCGTTCCGAGCCGATATCCACTGCACCACATCGCACCTCCTTTATTCACTTAACAATATGTAAAATAGTTATAAAGTTAATATTTCTTTAAAATGATTTATTACGATGATTAATTATTGTTCTAATAACTTCCTGGAATTTTTAATCCATTTATTATTAACATAACGTTACAAAATAACGTAGTTATCATGTCACAAGTTTAAGTTGCGTTGTTGACTTTTTACGGTTTATCTCTGTGGCTTATTTTTAACGGTTTATCTGTATGGTTTATTTAAAGCCAAAAGATATTTAAGATTTTGAGAAGTTGCTTACATACGCCATGTTTTAACATGGCTCTCCATCTAAATAGCTGTAAGATATGATGTGCTGGTAATATAATAGACTATAACAAGGAATTTTTAACCGGATAGTGTAGTTCCAATTCCAGTCATTTTATTATATTCCTTTACGTGCAAATATCCCTGGGGAAGGTATGAATCCAACTGTTCTCCCCCTAGATATGGTTTAATTTTCAAGACTTGTATAACGTAATCATTATCTAAAAATATCCTACAATCTAAAAATATTATCTTGCTTTAAATAATCTATAAAGGGGGGGGGGTAATTCGTAGATGAAAGATCAATCAATAAAAATCAATCTAATTACTTACAAGATTGGACGTTGCTTAACTTTAATGATCAAACGAAGGCAGGTGTTATCAGCATTATTTGATCGTAAAATTATAGGGGTTGCACCTGTAAAAAATTTTTCATAACCTCTAGGTAAGGCAACAGAAGATTTGAATCAACTCTGTTTTTAGCTGGGAAGAGCGGAAATTATACTATAGAGTGTGGCATTAAAAGTGTATGAAGCCAATTAAAACGCAGCTGGACTTTAAACGCTTCAAGTATCACATTTTACAAACCGTCAAGTAATTTTTATTTTTATCTTGAGAAAAATAAATAGTAGAACTCCTTTACTCAGTTACAATTCTACCTAAGGTGGTTGCTTTAGGTAGAATTGTAATTGTCAAGTAATGAAATAACGTTATCAAATTATTATTCTTGTTACAGAGTTTCCTATGACTAAATTCACACACTTGTTTAAAAATTCGTTTCTCTCCATCAATTACGACTTTTTCTACATTTACTCCTCCACTTCTTATTTTCACTCTCATTTATTGTTATCATCATCGCTAATTTTTTTTCTCTGTCTAATTCATAAAATCACTTCTTTACAGCACTTCTCAATTCACCGACGATATTGATTTCAACTCACAGCAGTATTCACCTGCAAGATTGTCAAACCATTCTTCTTCTTCTTCTATGTGCCCTGTCCCTTCAGCTTCTCCACGTCTCCCTATCCCTTGTGGCTCTTAGTATGTTTGAGCCTGTTGTTTCTGGCAAACCCCGTTCCGTCATCCACCTGATCAGACCCTGCTAATATGTTATCCGCTGCCTTCCTCTGTCTCTCCTTCCTTCTATCTGACCAGTCAGTATCAGGTTCTCCAGGCTCTCTTTCCTCATTGCATGTCCCAGGAACTTCAGTGTCTCTTCCTGATGCTCACCATCAATTTCCTTTTGGTTGCCATTCTTTCCAACACCTCCTCGTTGCTCGCATGCTCAGTCCACGATATCCGTCGCATCCTTCTGTAGAACCACATTTCGGCCGCTTCCAGTTTTGTCCTCCATTACTTTTTCCAAAGGCTCCCAGTTCATTAAGTGTACAGGTCTGACGGGCACGTGATTTTAGTCAAGAAACCATTAATTTATTACATACTTTGTGTACACATCGATGTCAGTAATAAGATTTATACAAAAATAAACATTACACAAGTTCGTCAAAATCTCTCTCTCTCTCTCTCTCTCTCTCTCTCTCTCTCTGACATTAGAAAATCTATCTAAGACATTTTCATTTAGTAGGTAATGTAATTATTTCCCTCTGGTAGCTTCAAATTTCCCCCAGTTTAGAATCGCTAGACTAGCCAAAGATGGATTCCAAATGTTGAAAAGAGTATTAAAAAAACAGGAAAAACTTCATTAGAAACAAAGTGAAGTGTACTGAACAGTTTCGTGATATGTGTCCACCAATATGGCAGCAAATGCTGAACAAGATTTATACAGACGAAAAGACTTGAATTAACAGAAATGCAGTAATACAGAAAGATGTTGATTAAAAGTTTGATCAAACGTATGAGTAGCGACGAAGTTTTATAGAAAATTGAAAATAAGAATATTTATACTACACCTCAGAAAGGGACAGCTGAAATTTGTAGGGTACATGAGGAAAGATGGTTTAGAAAATCTCATACTCACAAGACAGTTTGAAAACCAGAGGAACAGAGGGAAACAACGTATAACTTAGTAAGTGAGCTTCAATAAATGGATGCCAGCAGGCGGTTACGGACACAATAAAATTTTATTAAGATCGACGTAGGACGAGAAATTGTAGATAGTCATGATCTTCAACATTCTGAAAAGACAGTTCAAAAAAGAAAATTACAATTGTAATGATCATGGTAATATTAGCTGTTTCTTTGTAAGGAAATATTCGACATTCATTGGCCGAGCAATTAGTGCTGCTGTCGGTTGAAAGTTATAAGGTCTTTCTCCTGAAATATTCTATCAGGAAAACACATTTCTCATGTCTCGTAGCTGGTAATACACTTTTCAGTATTGATCGCTTTTCCATATTTGCATTTTGTTTCGAGTAGTGTGGAGCGTCAATATCTTCATCATACACGGTGATGAAAAAAGATCTTTTATTTCATGTATCAATGGCAAGTCAGGAGTCCTGACTTAACATCTTCTGACTACTTACCTTGGGGTTGGTTAAAGGATCAAGTTTTCTATACCAAAGCAAGTCTTTAGAAGAACTTGAATCGAGAATTCAAGACGTTATGTCTTTCATACCACGAAAGTCCTAATGAAATCAGTTGACGCGATTCTTCTTTCTTTAAATCGTTTCACCCCAAGTAAGGCGACACTGCCACTGATGCGCTTGGGGCTACATAAAAGAGAAAAAGTTTAGGCAGGAGGAGAGAGAGGAGAAGGACGAACCAGTTACAGGGTGTGTCAGAGAAAGGAAAAGAGAAGGATGTGAACACAGAAATGAATACAGTTACGAAATTTGATAGAAAGGAAAATAACAAGATACACGAAGTGATGTAGACAAGACTGGAGTCAAGTGGATAAGAGATGAAAATTTACATTGCATTTAAATTCCTGGAGGTTGTAGCCGTCAGGAATGCAAGTATATGGCAGGGAGTTCCACAGACGGGAAGTGCGAGGAAAAAAGTTGATGGTGGTAGAATTGTTGCCTGCATTTGGTTGATTTAACTGTAAAATAATGGGACCTTGTTGCTAGTTTGGTTGCACGACTAAAGTCATGTGGAACGGGCACCAGTGATCTAAGTTCGTTGGAGCAGAAGCCAAGAAAACATTTTTAGAATAGCTTTCTTTAGAATATCTTTAGCGTGTTGAGAACCTAGTAATGAAATTTGGTGGTCCTATCAAATTTTAAATAAACCACATACTAAATCGTTTCTCTATCATTTTCTTGCCAAAATTATATTTAATAAATAAATTAAAAATATTTTCCAATGGAGAGTTACTTTTCAATCATTCTGTAGTATTATTCTCTGTTTAGGTTACACATATAGTTGTTGCTACTGTTAGTAATGTTCAACTAAAATGAATATCTTTAATGTTGGATTCTAAAGTTTGCAATACACTTTTATTAACTTTCGAGTTATGATGCCAACTATGAACTGTAATAGCAAGAATTACGCAAGACTTCTTCTTTAATGTACAGTAATACTTGAAAATGTGCGTGGTCATGGCTTTCCACAAATTCCTATCTTTAATATCCGTAAACATTCATTGACTGGGTAATTTCCATTTTATGTTTTATCGACATTTAGTAATGGTAATGGTAATATAGCCGTTTCCTTATTAGGAAATATTTAGCATCCATAAGTTAATTCTACTTGCGGTTGAAATTTATATACTCTTTCTCATAAAAAAAATCATAACAATATGTTTTTCAATTACAATAGATATTGCTTTCCTAATATTAATTGTGGTTTCCCTCCTAAGTTTTATTTGAAGTGGTGTGGAATGACAACATCTTGAATATGTTATTATTTTCTGTTCATGTTATATTTGCTATCCACTCTCGTTGTTTCCTCTGTTGGTGTTCCTCTTGATGTGGCTTCTGTTATTTGTTACATGTCATGCTCTGTGATTGTGTAGCACAAGCCCTGAATATTAAATAAAGATGACATCTGAAAAGATCCCGGTTTGTTTAACGTGGAATCATATCCGACAGTGTAAGAATAATCATTTATTTGAGAGTGAATATTTCATAAACATTTTCAAGATAACATTGATTTTTACAAACGCAAGTTTTACTATTTAACCCTTAGCTACAGAAAGAAATAGATTCATGTCTCTAAACAATATTTGACTTGTTACTCGCCCTCCAGGTACTTTTTCCTCCATCTGGTTAAAATATCTGTTAGGTAGGTTCCTCTGCATTTCCCTCTCCCACAGATGTACTCAGTACATTTTGGGAATAACAAATTCTTCAAGCCAGCTGTTTTCACTATATGTCTAAAAAAATATAAATTTAAAATACTAAATTTTTTTTTGTTTTGTTTTCGTTAAAACAGAAGCAAAACAAGCAAATACACTTCTAAAAAACAATTATGCGTAATATATATATATATATATGTGTGTGTGTGTGTGTGCGCGCACACACACACTACCGGCCATAATTATTAGGCGACCCCAGTTTTTACAAAAATTATGTATTTCATACTATTTTTAGTATGTATTGCCAAGGGTATAATTTTAAATGAAAATAGAATATATATATAAGCCATCCACAACATACAACCATGTTTCGCAGCTCTTAAGTCTGACTAGACACATTAACTTGCTTCTGACCGGGATCGAAACTCGACCGATTTGATGTCACTCGGAGTCGCTACCCACTTAAGCCAAAGGCGCATGGATTGTGAGAAGGGAAATTTTAACGCCTTGTATATAAGCAGTGTATAAACAAGCAATTCACCAAAAGAACTCAATTCATTTGTGAAGAGTCACGCATCTACCGCAAAAGTGGAAACTATTTTTAGAATTTCCTTCTCCAGAGAGCTCAATCGTAACGAGAGCATAATATGT
Source organism: Ascarosepion bandense (assembly GCA_037127315.1). NCBI lineage: Eukaryota > Metazoa > Mollusca > Cephalopoda > Sepiida > Sepiidae > Ascarosepion > Ascarosepion bandense. The sequence continues at coordinate 35,705 of JBBBDQ010001738.1, read as the reverse complement.
TAGTCATCCACATACAAGCCTGTTTCGCAGCTCATCAGTGTGGCTAGACACATCAACTTGCTTCTGGCCGTGATCGAAACTCGGCCGATTTAGTGTCAGTGGGAGTCGCTATCAGAGAACGGGAATTTTAACGTGTTGTAAATAAGCAGTCACCGAAAGAACTTAATATTACGCATTATTGGTTTTTTGTAGTAGTGTATATATACTATTTTTTTAGATTAAATTTGTAATCAAGCCACCTTACAGTTTTGTCAACATTATAATCTGAATATGGTATGTTTTTGGTGCAAAATAGAAGGTAATATTTTTATGAATTTTTAGATTTAAGAAAATATTTGTGTCGAATGTTTTTTGAAAATTCTTTTGTGCAATAAAGCAGGTATAGACATTTTACTCACTAGGAAGTTTCTTTTTTAATAGACGACAGATAATGTGACATCGCATTGATTTTAGAAGCTACATAACGTATTAAGTAAAAAATATTTTTGATGGAAACAAAGTAATATAAACTGTTATATAATATCGTTTTACATAGGCTGTGAAAGCTGAAAAATTGCCTTATACATGATGAGACTTGACGCAGCAAAAACGTAGTTTAACAGAAGATGTAGGAACACCACGTATGAAACACGTAAGCAATGAAGAACGGTTCAGAAAAATTGAAATAAAAAATGGCACTTAGAATTGGAAAGAAGCAGATGATTCTAAGCTACATAAGTGAGCTTGGAAAATATGTCAGTCACAGAAAATACCGAAGTACAATGGTTGGCAGCGAGCCACGTAACTAACGAGATTTTGGTAGTAGATAGCTAAATAGAGATTTGGATATACTGTTTGACATAAGCAAAAAATGTTATGAAGAGTACGAAAATGAGGACAAAACTTGAAGCAGCGGAGATGGGGTTCGACAGAAGGATGCTGCGGATATCATGGACTGAGCATTCAAGCAACAATGAGGTGTTGGAAAGAATGACAACAAACATGAAAGTAATAGGAAGAGACAACTGAAGTTCCTGAGACATCCAATAAGGAAGGAGAGCTTGGAGAACCTGATACTGACAGGCCAGATAAAAGGCAAAAGAGACAGAGGAAGGCATCGGATAACATATTTGCAGGGCCTGATCGGGTGGATGACGGAACGGGGATTGCGAGTTGTAACAGGAGCAAACATACTAAGAGCCACAATGGATAGGGAGACGTAGAGAACCATGATCACCTACGTCCTGAAGGGACAGGGCACATAGAAGAAGAAGTTGTATAGAGTGTTAATTTCCTATTGAACTATTTCCATGAAGATATTGCTGAACTATGCAATACCAATCTTTCTATCAAACATGAAGAGGAGATATGAGACGTGATTCTGAGCTTCTCAGGGGCGGAAGGTGTGAACATCTAAGCTATGGTTAGAAAATCACTATCTTGAAGGGATATGGTACACAAAAAAGAAAAGAAATGTAGAATTTATAACAGCAGTATAAAAAAGCTTAAATTTAAATGGTAAACTTTTTCTAAGACGCATTTTTGATCTTTAACACACAACCCAGCATCTTATAAATCGAACTTAAGTAACTTGAGTAATATATATATATATATATATATATATATATATATATATATATATATTGTAGTGTGCAAGGTGTGTCTGTTTCTAAGTTACCCCTGATTTTGAACCATTGAAATTCAAACAAGTGAAGCGATTCAAAATTAAATTAAAGTTATGAGAGAATCTATGTATGCTGTTGGGATAAACTCGTTCAGATTACCAGTAATGAGCAATTCATGCTATAACATCAGGTATAATTGTTCAACAGCACGGTTAGCATTATCCCATGTTTTAACCTACACGTGTTGTACGTCATACAAGCTTTGGTGATCGTGCCCTTTACGAGACACTACTGACTTGACAGAGGATTTTCAGCAATAGGTTACCATTGTTTTCTTTTTTTTTACAGGTAAAGGTGTTGACGCTAGGCAAACCCATTTATCTGTCAGGCGAGGTAGCCAATGTTATAGAACCCAGTCTGTCCTGCTATTAAACTCATAATTGGAGAGAGAAGATATGGATTCATACCTTTCCCAAGGTTATTTGGGCGTATGTGAATGCAAAGGATTCAACTGGAATTCGAACTCGGTTCTCAGATTTCTCATTCCGCGCCAATATTTATTATAAATTTAGTACTATTATGTCTGTGATGAATTTCTCATGATTATTCAGGTTTTCATTTTGAAATATTTTGTTCAATAAGTATAATTAGGGATGGTATATTTTTTATTATTTCATCCTTCAAAGTTTGTCGGGTGCGTCTTATAAGCAGTGAAATACGGTAGTTTTAAAACCACAGTGTGTATGTGTATTGTCTTCTTGTTAATTCGTTGTATTTCATGACATTTTCCATTGTCATCAACGAAGCTCTCAAAAGTTTAGCGAATCAATATTTTCTTTTTGTACCGTAATAACCTTTCTAGTAGAAATAGCTTCACATATCCACACCTGTTGGCTACGGGGAATGTAAAATGCGTGTGAATCTGCAGCTATTAATGCTCTGACCAATGGCAAATCTCAACACGCCTCTCACCGATGATTTGTAAGAGGTGACACATTCGATTCCTGTGAGAAATTTAGCAGTTATTCCGTCGACTTTTCAAACCAGCCTTTGGCACTAGCATTATGTTATTATCTCCCTTTGGTTCTGCGATCAATATTAACGGAGTCGCAATGTCTTTCCACCCTGCCATATTTTATTTTGTTATTCTTTCATCATTTTTGCTTTCAACAAATTGTTAGTTTCTTTTTTTTTTTCTTACACAGTTTAGGATATAATTGTTTATTACTATGATTTCTTTATTTGTTTTGCTCTTCTTTTATTTTATTTTATATTTTTGCTTTCCATAATTTTATTTTCGACTTTAATTGAATCCTTATTTCGTTCGTCTTTCATAATTAAAAATTAAATTATTTTTCTTTTTAAGAATATTTTAAATGCACATTAGTTTTTTCCATTGTAATTTAAAAAATATCTTTTTGACAGGACTATTTTTATTATTGAATATTTTTCTTATAATTTTGTTTTAATTACTTTTAAAATTTTTGTTTTATTCGACAATATCTTAAGAGAGTTAAATAATTTCATAATTTTATTTTGATTACTTAAAAAATGGCTTAAACTTTATTTTGTGAGAATATTTTATAAAGAGAATAGTTTTCCAATCGTATTTTTGTCAATTTTTAAATTTGTAATTTTTCGGAATATTTTATGGATTATTTTTCAAATAATATTATTCTAATATCTCTTAAAAGATTAATGTTTATACACGAAATATTTCTGACTGAATATTTTTTATAAATTTGTTTTTAATGACTCTGTGATTTTTTACCATTTTATTTTTTTGGCTAAATCTCTCTTTATTATTTGGATATTTTGTAATTTTAAATTTGATTTTTTTAATACGAAAATTGATACACATGATATATTTATTGCTTTATTTTAAAATAAGCAATGACTACTTCGAAAACCTAAATTAATCCGATTTAAATTCAAATGTGTAGGGTACATCTTGGTGTTTGAATGTATTACAATACATATTGCTACAATGCTACTGTAGGATGGTGTAGTCAAAATTTTATTTTATGGAACTGCGAACTGAACAGAAAACTAAAATTGTCTTCTTGGAGTGAGTCACAAAAATGTAATTAAGCCTAGCGGTAATACTGTCCTCAAATTATTGCTAAAATTGGTTCAAGTACGATCACCAAAATTAAGCGACATCGAGCCTCGTCATATCTGAAAGAGTGATATCTTCGTAATACGATGTGCTGTAAGCAGGAATGTCCAGTAGTGTTGTAAGAAATTAATTAAAATCAAAACCTACTTTACTTTTACAAAAATTCACAATGACGTGTGAAATCCTGTTTTTTCCCAAATATAAAAATGATTGACCATGCGCTGAAAGAAAAAGTCGAAACCAGATTTCGCAAGTAGGTGCTAAAATGATTTTTGACCAATGAGAGCGATTTGCAAGACCAAAAAGGACTTCGCGAGTAAGTGCGAAAAATCTAGATTACAATAAAAGGACTTCATCAGCGTCAGTCAGAGACTCAGGTGGGAGCCGTGAGACAAAACATGTAAAATGTAACTTCTACGTCAAGCCAATCGGACATTGTCTTCTTTCTCTTTCTCTCTTTCAACAATTACTACTACGAACATTTTACACGATCTCTTGATACCCTTAACTTTCTCAATGCACATTAATTTCTACTAATTTTTGTTATTCCTTCTTTTAATAAATTCCTAATTTTAACATAGAAAATGTATATTTTATTCTTACACTATTCCACATTATTCCACATATTTCATCATGTCGACAAATAAGCTTCTGATGAAAACCTTCTGATGATAATTCTGTATAAATCCTGTAAGCTGTAGAAAGTTTGGTTATCACTGACATAAAGCCAAATTAAAGAAACATTACCCATCTCCCTACGCTGCAGTGTAATGAATAACGGCTTAGAATTGAGGACTAGAGAGCTGAGTTCTAAATTCAGTCGGGTTTATTATAATTCCTTATAAGCAAGTGTCTTTTGGGACAGTATGAATCCGCCTCTCCCCAGCACTAGGTTGATTAGTAATACTTTTATCAGTAAATCGTTATTATTTAAAAAAAGATTAAATTCTAAAAATATTTCCTGGTTTTAAATAACCAGCAAAAGATTGATAACTTCTAATAAAACAAATAAAAATCCAATCAAATCTAATATCATTACTGTTATTTACCTTCAAAATAATTATTAACTTCCATTTTCTGTTTTAAAGTAATTTTAGCTTCTAAAAACTTTGATTTAATTTTATATGCAAAATTTATTAAATATAATATTTAAGGAAAGCGTGTATTTAAAATGAAGACAAGAGATTTTTTATCAATAGAAGTTATTTTATTCAAATGATTAAATCAAAAAAAGTAGAATGAAGAAAAATGGTAATTTAATATCGGATTTTGTCTGGTCGGTATATTCAATATTTGTTATTGTTCCGACCCTCTTTTCATTTTGCCACTCTGTCCATGCTTTAAATATTTATTACACCTGGTTGTTTGCAAATGATTACCGCGTAAGGTATGATTATACATTTTCAAAGCGTCATACACGATTGACTCTCACGGTGACAGTTGTATTCACTCTACTGTTGAATTGTTTTCGGCAATTAGTTATCTGTTTTAAAACTATCAAGAGATGGCAGAAAGTCAATGTATGTTATATATATGTAGGTATATATATCTGACAATTGTGCTTTTACATTTAGACATTTCGGATATATGCTTTCTTTTTTTCTTTTCTTTCATAATATTTCACATTTGCTGTTGATTGCGTATTGCTTTATTTCTAATGTCTTAAACATATTTCTTCTCTTTTCCATCTATACTTTTTTGAATTGTTTTCATTTATTTCTTTTCTCTGAAGGAATTGATTTTGTATTTATTGATTTTTTTCGTTTTTCTTTCTTTCTTTGACTTCTTTTCATCCCTTTCTTTTTATCCCTTTCATTTCTACTATTTTCTTTTTTCTTTCTAACATTTCTGTTCATGTTATTCTTTCTTTCTTTAAATTCTTTTTTATTGTGTGACATTTCTTTCTTTCTACCGTGTATTTTTCTTTCTTTCTTTCTTTCTTTCTTTCTTTCATTCTTTCTTTCATTCTTTCTTTCATTTTTTACTTCTTTTGCTGTCTTATTCCTATCGTTTTACCATTGTCAATCTTTCCATCATGTATTTTTCATTCCTTCAATTTCATTCTTTCTTTGACTGATTTTATTGTCTGTTTTATCCCTTTCTTTTCTATTTTCTTTTTTTCTTTCTAACATTTCGGTTCATTTTATTCTTTCTTTAAATTCTTTTTTTATTGTGTGACATTTCTTTCTTTCTACCATATATTTTTCTTTCTTTCTTTCTTTCTTTCATTTTTACTTCTTTTTGCTGTCTTATTCTTATCGTTTTACCATTTTTAATCTTTCCATAATGTATTTTTCATTCCTTCGTTTTTCATTCTTTTTAATATTTACATTTATTTCTTTCCGATTTTGACTAATGAGATAGTAAAAATATGGGGGTAAGTTAAACAATAGTCTAACTTACTCCCATATTTTTGCTATTTCATTCTTTTCTTTCTTTTTTACCGTTTTTTACTTTCTTTCAGTGAATATCGACTCTGAACGATAAATCCGGTAAGCCGATTTCGAGTTCCAGTAGAATTCCTTGCATTCACTTGCGCACAAATACCCTTCTTTCCAGTTATAGATTCAATAACAGTACAGATTGGGTTCTATAGCCTTGGAAGGCATCCAGTCTACTGCAGAAAGTAATTGCAACCTACTGCGGGATAATCTTCTGGCCAGTCCGTCATATCTCGAAAGAGACATGATTGCCCAAAGCGTGTCTCATTTTGGCACTTATCTGACTGGGATGGACGTTGTGGTACAGTAGATATCGACTCGGAACGACAAATCTGTAAAGCCGAGTTCGAGTTCCGGTTGAATTCTTCGCATTCACTTGCGCACAAATACCCTTGGGAGAGGTATTAATCCGTCTCTTCGTTCCAGTTTTGAGTTAAATAACAAAACAGATTGGGTTTTATAGCGTTGTCTGGCAGCCAGTCTATCACAGAAAACAATGGCAATCTACTGCGGGATAATCTTCTGCTCAGTCAGTCATGTCTCTTTCGAGATTTGATTGCCCAAGGCGTGTATCACGTTTGGCATTTAACTGACTTTCTTTCTACTGGTTTTTCTCTTTCTTTCTTTCTTTCTTTCTACATTATTTTATCTACAGCTTTTTCTTTTTTCTTCACAATCTTATTTTCTGTTTATTTCTATCATCCCATCATTTTCTTTTTCATTCTACAATTTTTTTTCATTTATTTATTTCTGTTTTCTTTTTCTTTTTCATTCTTCTTTTTTTTTTCATGTATTTATTTCTGTATATAGCTATTTATTTCTCTGTTTTTCTTTGTTTCTTTTTCTTTTTCATTCTTTGACATCTTTTGTCTATGTTATTCCTTTTTAAAATTGTCTTTCTTCCATTTATATTTGTATATTTATTTCTATCTTTCTTTCTTATACGCTTATTTCCACGATTATTCTTCGATATTTCATTCACTCTCAGTTTCTCTTATATTCTAAATAATCGAAATCTTCTCGTTTTTAATCAATGCAATTTAATGCCGTTTGCTTTACTTAATATAAATAAAGGACTGGCTCATTTATAACATGTATAATGTTAAGCACGTGTTTCGAAATCGTTGTTTAGCCTTATTTGTTGTGTTGATTCTTCTAAACAAATGAATATCTTCAAATAAATTTGCATAAAAAATTACATTATTTTGGATGCTTTTATTTTTATTTATTTTATTCAGTGCTTTTTATTGAAACAGATTCGACGCAATATATTAAAGCACGTCATCTTTTTTTACAAATAATTCTTTTAACTATCACACCACATGATGAGTTTTAAGAAGTAAATCGTTTTATATCATCATCTATTGCGTATCACCTCCTGTGAAAAGTCTGTTTCAAAACTCTTCATAGATGTTAGTATCTTATCAAAAACACCTACATCCAATCTGGTTTTTGGCTGTTCTTCCCCTCTAGCGTTTTGTCCCATTAGTGAAAAGCAATGTTTTGCTCTGTTGTAACAATATGGAACGGGGAATATTGCAGATTTGGAGAGACGACAAACCTTGCAATGACGAAAGTACGCAGGTGTAGGATTTAAGAAATCTTTATTCAACTGATAATACAAGGTTCGCGTAGAGTGTCCTTTTATAATATGAGTCAACTGAAATAAATGTCTGAAGGAGGAGAGTGACAAAACAAGGGAAGACCGCTCTTGACTATTTATAAAACTTACTCAAAACTGTTTGAAAAGAGTTAAAACGAGGATATCAATTCTCTCGGACAGACAGCTGTATTCACTAACAGCTGTGAGGTAAGTTGGAAAACGGTAAACATGTCTTCAAGTAAAGCGTATTTTGATTGCTAGATAGAAAGATTAGGAGGTGAAAGTTGTGAAAGCAGATGTTGTCGCTTGCATTCCGAAAAAGAGAGGTGCTAAATGCGTGTGTGCAGAACCTTTCGGAATCCCCGAAATGGAGTGTGTGCCGAAATAGGAACGTCCCAAGAGCTAGGTAAGATGACCTCACATGGTCAGAATTGATCAGTCCATTCGAAGTGTGGGTCGTGTTTGGGTGGAATATGGCAGAAACTCTTATTTATTCGAATGTGTAGCCAGCTGATTTGGAGCGTATTACTGCTCAGTTGTAGTGAGTCGACGGAATACTTGCCAGAGTAAACGCACCAAGAAAAATTGTTAAATGAAATCGTTAGAAGCAAGATTTTGTGATAGCACGGTAACCGGTGTTTGAATGTGATGTGGACGTAAGCCGATAGAGGATTACCGAATCGAGTATAAAGTTAAAAAAAAAGGGGCGATCCAACTACCTGGATGCAACGGCCTATAAGTAATATGATCTTAACGACAGTGGATCGGGGATTTAGTCTATTTTAAGACTCCGGGCATTAGTGGTAAAATTAGCAACCAGTTCAACGATAATACTCCAGTCAGTGCTGTTATAATCTGGTGCTTTTTTAGTTTGCTTAACACATTAGCTGTCAGTTATTTGCTGTATGTGACACACACTTCGGTGATCATGTCTGAATGACTATGGAGAAGATTTTTTCACAGTAGGTCGCCATTACTTTCTGCGGTAGATTGGATTCCAACAAAAGCTATAGTATTCAGTTGGTTTTGCTATTCAACGCATAGCTTGGCGGGCGGGCGGGCGGGCGGGCGGGCGGGCGGGGGGTGGTCGAAGCGATTGATTACTATCATTCTCAAGGGCATTTGTGCGTAAGTGAATCCAACGAATTTTACTGGAATTCGAACGACGATCCGACTTATCATTCGGAGCCGATATCCATTACGCCTAAATGCGTTGCAGAGCAGTGGATATTGGCTCAGAACGAGAAAGCGGAGAGCCGGGTTCAAATTCCAGTTAAATTTGTTACATTCACGCGCAAATATATTTGGGAAAGCTATCAATCCGTTAATTCACCTTCTAGTTATGGGTTAAATAACAGAATAGAATGGGTTTATAGCCCTGGTTGGCAACCAGTCTACCGCAGAAAGTAATGGCAACCTATTGCGGGAAATATGCTGCCCAGTCAGTTATGCCTTTTACCAGATATAATCAGCTAATCCTGTATTACGTTTGGCTTTTAACTAAACGAAAACACGAGCGGCAGTATAATATTTTCTGACCACCTTAATATTTGAGGTTACTCAGAGCTGTCGTAATTGTTTCTCTTTCTTACATGTATCCATATAATCTTGTTAATAATTTCGCTTTTCCAGTTCTTCAATATGGCAGTGAATGTTGAGCAATATCAACAAATATGAAGGGAAAACTTGAATCAGCTGAAATGTGGTTCTACGGAAGGATGCTGCGGATATCGTGGACCGAGCATGTGAGCAATGACGAGGTTTTAGAAATGATGGAAACGAAAAGAAAATTAATATTGAGCATCAGGAAGAGACAACTGAAGATCCTGGGGCATTCAATGAGGAAGAAGGGGCTTGGAAAATCTGATACTAACAGGCCAGATAGAGGGAAAAGGAGACACAGGAAAGCAGCGGATAACATATTTGAAGAGCCTGAGCAGGTGAATGACAGACCGAGGGCTGCGATACTTACTGGAGAAAGCGTGCTAAGAGCCATCAGAGATAGGAAGACGTAGAAGGTCATGATTGCCTACGTCTTGAAGGGACAAGGCACATAGAAGAACTCTTTTCAAGCAAATTTCTTCTTTCATTTTTCTAAAATGTTCATTAAAACTCTCGTTATCCAATCGTTTTTCATTTCCACGTTTGAATCATATTATCCAGATTATTTTTATAATCTCTCCATTAATATATTTTTCCACCCTTTCCTTATACTAAGTTTTATTTCATTTTCATGGTCCGATAATTTACATGATTGTTACTGAGATGGATTACAGTACAATTCTCTCAATGATTGTTTAATTCCTTTTGGTAAAATTCGTTTGTTGATTTACTACGTCTTTTGTTCCCCCGAGACGTTCTTCGTTGAAAACTACCCGGCTATTAAAATACGTTTCTTGATGTTTAAATAAAAAAGCCGTTTCTGAAAAGTATTACGTTCAATGTTTATATCACCGAATCACTTCTTAGGTTGTCTACGGCTTTCTTGAATGAAAGCTGTCCAACTATTAAAATACCTTTTGGAATGTTTAGATTTTTAAAAAATTCGCTTCTGAAAAGTTTTCAAGTCCATGTTTATATCACAGCATGTTTTCTTTCGTTGGCTGAGGAGTTGTGATCTTTTTATCACGACTTTCTTGGTTGAAAATCGTTCGAAAAATAAAACACATTTCGTCAAATTTTAATAAAGAAGTAGTTTTGAAAAAGTTTACATTCCAATATTTATATAAGTTATGTGCACCGTACAATTAAAAGCATGTCACCAATCATAACCGTTTTTAGATTCGAACAATCAATAAATCTCTGAACAATCTTTCTCCAGAATTAATTAACAAAATGGGTTTAATATTCCACCGATTCAACTCAACATACCTAAAGTTTAGGTGATTGCTAAACTGATAATGTTTATTCCGCGGAATTAAAAGAATACCACCGATTATAATCTCTTGTAGATTAGAAGTAATGATCCCATTTTGAAGAATTAGGACATTTTTCTCCACAGTTAATTAACAGAAGGTGTTTAATAGTCCATCGATCTAACTCTACATATATATTATTTCGATGACTGCTAAATTTTGACATTTTTACTAATCAACCGCGTTCATGCGATATCGCACAATTGAATTATTATTGAAAATGTTTTAATAAATGGAAAATTAATTATGAAAATAGACCTAAAATCATTTAGAGACGTTATTTGTCTAGAACTTATGAATAAACCTGAGCGTATCAAAAGCTTAAATATATTATTGAATAATAACATTGTCTGAACTAAAAAAAAACATATTAATGGAAATAATTTTTCCATTAATGGAAAATAATGGAAATTTTTTTTCATTAATGGAAATAATTTTTAAGAAACAAGAAAATTTCGCTAGAAATTCAAGAAGACAGTACTGGAATGCTATGCGATATCTGTTCTTCAATATAGCAGTAGATGCTGGACAATATCATCAAAGATGAAGAAAAAACTTCAAGCAACTGAATGTAGTTCTAGAGAAGGATGCTTCAAATATTGTGGATCGAGCATGTGAGAAATGATGTGGTTTTGGAAAGGACGGAAAGAAAAATGAAATTAATACTAAGCATCAAAAAAAGACAGCTGAAGTTCTTGGGACATGTGCGAGGAAGGAAGACTTATAGTATTTGATACTCACAGGTTAGACAGAGGGAAAAGAGAGACAGGGGAAAGCAATTGATAACATATTTGAAGGACCTGAGTGGATGGATGGCAGAGGGGGGTTTGGGTGGGGTAACAGGAGAAAGCGTTCTAAGAGCTACCAGGGATAGGAAGACGTGGAAGGCCATGATCGCCTACGTCCTGAACGGACATGGCACATAAAAAAAGAATAAACATCACACATAAAAATTATACGTCTAACACTTTTTTTTAAAAAAAAGATAGTTAATTTTATGAAAAATTAAAATGATACGAATTGTAATTCTTCTAGTAGAAAAAAACCCCAGATATAATAGGGAAGTACGTATTACCATATTCCACAGAACTCAATCTCAGATAGCAAAAGTAACAATATATTGTTGTTCAAGCATCATTATAAATCGGTTTATTTTAAAAGCTATGTATGGAATTGTTTGCCAATAATTTTCATGGCTAAGTATATCATTAATGATCCCGACATCAACTTATTTGCACAGGTATCAGTGAGCTGTTTTCCTTTTTTAAAGATAGGGATACTTTAAAACTTGTTCAGCTATCATCGTTTTTGTTTTTCTAGCTTCCGCTCATTTATCCGACATAAAACAGCAAAATATTTTACTTTAATTAAATTTAATAGCGATAAAAGGTATCAGTGCTGCTTTTTAATATCATAGGTAACGAAATTCGAAAGCCGAATCGAAACATTACAAATTTCAGACATACTTTTTTTTATATATAATCATATCGCCCCAAACAAGGCATTTTATTGCCACTGTTTTGCAGGGGGTTAAATAGGAGGAAAGTTATGAGAAAGAGTGACAGGTTATAGGGGATGTCAGGAAGTGGGTAAGAGAAGGATGAGAATACTGATGAGAGTGGAGTAGATAAAGAAAGGAGCATGAGAGAGGATGCAGCTTAGTGAGATAGGAGATGACTATTGATTTTACATTTAAATTCTTGCAGATTATAGCTGTCGGGAAAGCAAGTAAATGGAAGGAAATTTCAAAGGCAGGAATTGCAAGAAAAAAACTGCTGGAGTAGAATTTGCGTTTACAATTTATTGGTTTCACAGTAAAATGTTGGGACTTAGTTGCTAATCTTGTGGATTGAGTAAATTTATATATATGGGACACCAGTGAGCTAAGTTCATCGGAGCAGAAGCCGTGAAAGTGTTTGTAGAAATATATAACGAGTTTTAAAAATTCCTAATTAACCAAATACTGCCGTAACTTTATGTTAGAGGAAGAGGGAAATGTAACACTATTTACATTATTCGGACTATTGTCCTCATCTTTGTTGCCATTTGTACGACATTTCGGCCGTTGTAAACCCGACTTTCTTCAGTTGCTAGGAATCCTTTATAACTATCACTTGAGTATATCATTCTCATTCCTTGTACGAAAACGCTTTTAGTAGTCATGAATTGTCTCCCTTTAACTCGACTCTACGCTACTTGTTCAGTGAATATAGACGTTGGTTAGTTCCAGTGACATAACCCAAAGATATGTTTGTTCAATACGAGGCTGCAGCAGTGGTGAAAAATTAACTTAGAGTTGGGTTAGAGGTACATGACTCATGTCTACCAAAAAAGGCTTCGCACACGTAATGAGAATGATGTACCCAAGTGATCGTTATAAAGGGTTCAATGCAAAATTCCTAGCTCCTGAAGTAAGTCGAAGCGTACAACGGCCGAACGAAACTTTGTACAAATGGCAACGAAGATAAGGACAATAGTCTAAATAATATAAATAATGTAAATACTACCTCATCTCAGAATTATAGACAAATACTAAAGGAAAATGTATATATATATATATATATATATATATATATATATATATATACACGGGAACAGTAAGAGGTGAGTTAGTTTGAATGATGAAAGAAAAATTAAGTAAAACTTTCGAGGGCAAATGGATGTAAACAAGACGGAGAGCATTTTCCTTATCGTAAAAACAAGGATAGATTGATTATAAATAAATAAAAAGTATAAACCAGAAAGCAAAGAAAAATCCAAACAGAAAGGGTCTAATACACTAGCCATGTAATAAAAACGCAAGACAAAAATAGAGGACGAAAAAGACAATTAGATTAAAAGGCGTAAAGATGGAAGGTCAAATAAAATAATTATGAAAGGAAAAATGACAATGCGATAAGGAATCAAATGAAAATAATCAGAAGAAAACAAATTAGACAGAGGAATAATGACAGAAACGAAATGAAATAGCAGATACTTAAACATTTACCGGAAGAAAAAAGCAAAACATACAAAAGGAACAATGATCGATAAAATGTTAATTGACGAAAGACATAAAAAGGTGAAGAAGAAAAAAAAACGAACGAAATTAATGCAAGAAAAATAGAGAAATCTGAAAATAATTAGAATGACCGGTGGAAATATAAAAAATCTCTGTAATATAGTAACAACTTATGAAGTTTGATTTGACGACATTTAGTTTTGTATAATACAAAAAATGTGGCAGAAGGCCAAAAATGGGAATGGGAGAATAATCTGGTTTTCGTCTGTCTTATATTGAATAACTTAGCTAGCCACAATCACCGACCCAAACAAACTATGCAAGTGAAGCTTTATTTGACAATTTTAGCTTCAGAACTAAAAAAAGGTTTAGTTTATTGTGATGGATCATTACAATCGAGAAAGTGGATGGGATATACTTATTTTATTACCACTTTAAGAGGAATTGGAGTACAAGAACTAATAAGAAGTAAAGAAAAAAGAAAGAAAAAAGAAAGAGAAAAGACCTGAATGAATACAAAAGATAAAATAATGAACAATAAAGAAAAATTTAAAAAAAGACTAAAAAAAGAATTCGTCTAAGTGGAAAAAAATAAAACTGAAAGAAAAATAAATAAAAGACATGAAAGAATAAAAAAGAAAAGAATTTAAAAAGAGAATACAACTTTGCAAAAATAAAAAAAGAAAAGGAGAAAAGAGAATATCAAGTAAAAGAGAAAATAAACTAAAGATAAAAAATGTGAAAGTAGAAAAATAAAAAGAGAACAATAATTATTAATCAATTCATCTCAGGCGAGGCGAAAATTTCACTAAGACGGAAGAGACTACTGGGCGTGAAAGTGAATGAGAAAACTTTAGAACCGGAAAACCAAACCTAAACAAAACAAAAAAAAAGGGATAAATCGCTAATCCTGTTCAAAAGACAAAGGCGGAATGTGAATTGCACAATAGGCGAACCTATCTATTACTATTGATAGGACAAGACTAAACAGGAAAATAAAAAAAATCATAATCAATATACGAATAAATAATTTAAGAAAAATCGTCGTATATCTGAACGCAGCAATGTCGTAAGAGGAAATAAGAAGTATTGATATCGAATTACATATTGTATATTAAGGCAGCAAACTTTCTTTTATACACACTTTCCTTGAATGTTACAAACAAGGAAAATCTGATCATATAATGCTGGAGGAACATCTAAAAGCCGTTGTCAGAGACAAATGAAATCACGCATGGCTAATCATATAGGAGAAAAAAGAAATACGAGACAAGCGAGAGCTCTGGAGAGTTAGACATCTGAAAGAATCTTCTTCTTCTTCTTCTTCTTCTTCTTCTTCTACGTGCCTTGTCCTTTCAGGACGTAGTCAGTCATGGCTTTACACGTCTCTCTATACCTAGTGCCTCTTAGCATGCCTTCTGCTGTTACATCACACAACTCCCGTTCTGTCATCCACATCTTTTCCTGATTCTCACTGTTAATTTACTTTTCGTTTCCATACTTTCCAAACATCATCATTGCTCACATGTTCGATCTTTGATATCCGTAGCATCCTTCTGTAGAATCATATTTCAGGTGTTTCAAATTTTTTCTTCATCTTTGATGATATTGTCTAACATTCACTGCCATATGCTAAGCTATAAAAATCTCCTTAGTAGGTTTAGGATATAAATAAATACAATACGGGTTCCGCTAATAAAGAATGGAAGACAAATGAAAAGTGACTCTATGACTTTAACAGTAACAACAGCAGCAGCATCCTTACCAAAAGAGATGCTTCAATCAGTCTAGTCTCCCTGAAAGCAAAACACTTCGACTCTTCAGGTTAGCTCTCACATAGGACCTCAAGTGGAATAACTATAGAGAATCCATAGCTAAATCGGCTGCTAAGAAGGTCGGTTCTTTGTGCAGGGCCAGGAAGTTTTTCCCATCCGAAACAATCCTGCACATATACAAATCTACCATCCGCCTGTGGTATTGAATATTGCTGCCATACCTGGTCGGGTGCTCCTGCTATCCACCTAAGTGTACTTGATAAAATCCAACGGAGAATCTGTAATGTTATCGATCTCGACTTGGCAGCAAGGATACAGTCTCTTTCTCACCGACGTAGTGTGGCTTCCTTGTGTCTATTCTACAAATACTTTCAAGGCTTCTGCTCCAATGGACTTAGCTCGCTGGTACCAACTATAAATGAATTTCCTCGAGCCACAAGATTAGCAACTAGGACCCTCCTTTTATTGTGAAACCGTTAAATTGTAAACGCAAATTCTACTGCATAAGCTTCTTTTCTCGCACTTCACGACAGCTACAATATCCATAAATTTAAACGTAAAGTCAATATTCATCTTTTATCTCACTAACTTGCATCCTCTCTCTTTCTCTCTCATGCTATTTTCTCCGTCCACTCCAATCTCATCAGCATTCTCATCCTTCTCATACCCTCCTACTGACACCCCCTGTAACCTGTCACTCTTTTTCATAACATTCCTCTTATGTAACCCCCTGCACAACTTGGGGAGACACGATTATAAAAAAAAATTGCAGTCAAATAGGATGAGCAGGCGAGTTAAATTTTTGCCGCCAATTTCTTAGCATAGAATTTTCCCACAGGATAACCAAGCTGATTAAGATATTACTTTATTGATTTTGTGATATAATAATTGTGGGGTGAACACCTGAGTCGGGTAGTGTGTACTAGGGTCCTACGGGAGTATAATCTATTGGATTAAAACGTTGTTTTTAAGTATTTTTTATATTGCTGATAAAGTAATTGAGTGTTCGATTCCGGGGACGGACAGTTGTTCTATACCCGTTCGTCGGATATACACTCCTGATCAAAAATTTAAGACCACTTAAAAATCTTTGAAAATAATTTTTTTACGGATAGATTTTAAACTCCTACCACTTAAGGTTACCAATACTACATTCTAAAAGGGTATGGAAACAAAAGCCTACATTCCAAATATTTTATTTAGTAATTTACATTTTTATAAAAAGAGGCAATTTACACGTGATCCAAATTATAAGACCAGGGGTATAAATTGTTAGATCTATGGCAATTCCAATGTTTTTAGTTCAGTTAGAGATTAGCAATCACTGCATAAAGGTGTTACCATGCCTAAAGCAAGCAAACTTACCGAAGTTGAGCGTTCTTGAATTCTAAAATTCCATAAGCAAGGTTTGTCACAGCGGGCGATCGCAGCTAAGGTAAATCGCAGCAAAATTGTGATTTGCAACTTTCTAAAGAACAGTGAGAATTATGGAAAAACAAAATCCTCTGGTAGGCCCCAAAAAATTTCTCCTGCATTGAGTAGGAGAATAAGACGGGTTGTTATGAAAGACGTGGGACTTTCTTCTAGTCAAATTAAGGCAGTCACAGATGCTGATTGCAGTCCTGTAACCATCAGACGACACTTAAGACAAAAAGGCATGGTAAATAAAAAGCGTAAACAAATTCCTCGGCTGCTTCCACGTCACAAGGCAGACCGCTTAAAGTTTGGTCGTGAATACCAAAGATGGGACGTTGAGAAGTGTTTTCTGATGAGAAAAAATTCAATCTCGATAGTCCTGATGGCTTCCAACGATATTGGATATAACAAAAACATGCCTCCTGAAATTTTCTCCGCACATCATAGTGGTGGAGGGTCCCTAATGGTATGGGGTGTCTTTTCTTACAGAGGGACGATGGAGCTCCATGTGATGCAGGGTCGTCAGAGAACGGCTGGTTGTGTTAACATGCTACAAAAAGCATCTTTGATGATGGAGGGCCATCGTTTGTGTGGGGATGCATTGTTATTTCAACAGGATAATGCTGCAATCCACGCTGCAAGATGGACCTTGACCTTTCTACAAGAAAATGGGGCCCATCTCTTGGGACATCCTGCATGCTCGATGGACTTGAACCTAATTGAAAATGTTTGGGGATGGATGACAAGAGATGTTTATCGAAATGGCAGACAATATTCAACAAAAAATGAACTTTGTGAAGCCATCTTCAGAAGTTGGAGCAACATCCCCCGCACCTTAATGGAAACGCTTATTTCTAGCATGCCCGACAGAATTTTTGAAGTCATTAAAAACAGTGGAGGTAGACTTCATTATTAAATTTGGTTGTTGAATGTTTTCATACACTTTTTGTACAATTTCGTAGAATTTTTGTCTCTGGTCTTATAATTTTGATCATGTGTAAATCGCCTCATTTTATAAAAATGTAAATTTCTAAATAAAATGTTTGGAATGTAGCTTTTTGTTTCCATAACCTTTTAGATTGTAGTATTGGTAACCTTAAGTGGGAGGAGTTTAAAATCTATCTGTAAAAAAAATTTTCTTTTTAAAGATTTTTAAGTAGTCTTAAATTTTTGATCGGGAGTGTATATTCTGCTTAGAAAGCACTGTTGGGCCCACCTGGATCAGTCGAAGACTAGAAATAACGATGTCGGCTTAGACCACAAGGACGACGAAGATTAAATCCGGAAAAAAAACTCGGCTTTTTCACGAAAACGACGACGGCAACCACTAAAAATATATGGGGGTCGATTAAAATTTTCAACTCAAATTTCGTTCGTCGGACATTATCGCTTAATCAGACTTCTTCGTTAATAAATTTCACAATCACATTTCATAATCCTCTTCTTCACAAAAATATTGATAATCTTTTTATTTTATTTTTTCTCGTCGTCCACTTCTTTGTCGGCAGCTGAATATAATAATAAAAATCTGCAACAAATGCTTCGTCTTAAACGATATACTAAACCAAGTGTAAATAAAATATAACTACATTTTATTTTATTTTTTATTTTACTTCTTCGGTCACTTGTGGTTGAGTGAAGAATTTCTTTTGATCAGAAGTTGTCATTACTCCCCACATCGAGGAGACCCGATTGGAGATAACCGTCCTCTTCAACCGTTGAAATGAGACTCCCTAAAATCAAATTAAATTTTACTCCACAACTGTCAGTCTACGTCCTACTGACAGCTGGCTTCCGGTGCAAAACAGAATTTGGGGTATAACTTTTTTGATCCTCGTAAAAAAAAAAAAATTCTGAATCCGAATATGTTTTCCCTTTGCAACTGCTTGACATTTCAACAAAATTCATGCCTTCAAATTTTAAACGTTTGTGTCTCTAAACGCAAATACACTTCATTGTTAAAAATCCATACCTCCCAAAATGAATTCGTAACACATTGTGTGTACTTAGACTCAGTTAAATATAGGCATGAAATAACTGAGCAATAATAAAATATGAAATATGCAAGCTATCCCTGAACATCTGTAGTAAAACGATAACAATATACACCTGCAGAGTTAATAAATGGCTTGGTTGGAAATTATGTTTAAATCGGATCAAAATACACCTGATGCGGGTCTGTGAGCACAAGAGTTGAAAGGTCTGGATAACAACAATATGATGCGGAGAATATGCAGCTTGTAAATAAGGTAAATAACCTTTTATAACTTTTTTCATTGAGATTTTCTAATGGTCTTCTTCTCAGTCTGTGAGGGTACTTTGCTGGATGTAGACATTTCCAAAATCTTGGGGACGAATGGTACGTTATATTATGGTTCTAACCTATGTTATACTGGTAGCGGCTGATGTGAAAAACTTTGGTGATGATCTCTCTTTACTCTTCATGTTCGCCCAAAAGTATTTGCATGTAAAGAATCTGACAGGAATTTGAAGAAAGCTGACTGATTTCTCATTACAAGCCGTCAGTTATTATTCCAATATTGCACATCAAAGCTCACAGAATCCGGTTTCCAACCAGTCATCCATCTAAAAACTGACATGACTCAATGTTGACTAACTACGGAAATCTATGAAAAACTATCGTTTCAACGTGATATAGACATGAGCCTTAATCTTATTACAGTTTTATTTTTAAATATTTAAGTGAGTACAGAAATTTAATATAAATATGATCGTCTTTAGTAAATTCGGGTAATTCATTATCCAAGAAAACATATATCTTGTACTGCAGTCAGTCAGTCAGTTAAGTGCCATACGTGATACACGTTTGGGCGATCATGCCTCGAAAGAGACATGACTTACTGGTCAGAAGATTATCCCGATGTAGGTTGCCATTGCTTTTTGCGGTAGACTGGTTGCCGACCAAGGCTATAGAACCCAATCTGTCCTGCTATTTAACCCATAACAGGAAGGAATAGACGGATTAATACCTTTCCCAAGGGTATTTGAGCGTAAGTGAATACAATGGATTCAACTGGAATTCGAACTCGGCTCCCCGGTTTCTCGTTCCGAGCGGCAGACAGACCTATAAAAATTATAAACATAATTCGCCACAAGATGCATCATTAGATTATACATTTCACCCCATGACACCAACATACAAATAAATGCCTGAAAGTATTAGAAAAATTCTGGTTGATAACGAAAGAAACTTCTCTGTCTACAGCGACTAAAATTTATCGAGGCTCTTATGAAAAGAAATTTCAGCAAAAATTTAATCTTACTTATTTAACAATAGATCGAAAGTGTTGATAGTCTTTAAAGAAAATATCCCAACAAAAATTCATGACTGCCTCTTCACTGTCTCGATCTCTATACTCCAGCGATTTCAGTGGAACATAGGCCATCGACGACCCATCGTCATCGACGAAGAGTGTAACTTGACTTTGTTATACGCAATTGTATTAACCTTTATTCCACGGGTAAGGTATACTGGTTGCCAACCAGTGCTATAGAACACACTCTATTTTGCTATTCAAGCCATAACTGGAGAGAGACGAGATTGATTAATAACTTTGAGTGAATGCTACGAATTCACTGGAATTCGAACTCGAATCTCCGATTGCTCATTCTGAGTTGCGTCTTCTCCGCATATTCTAAAATTACTCTTTCTCTACACAAGAACTCTTAGAGCACATCATAAACATTTTTAAAATGAACAATGATTTGACCGAAAGCACGATGGAAAATAATAATTTCGGACAGTTTCTAAGTTTCTGAATCTTTTTAGTCATTCCATAAATAAAAATGTAAGGCCATTGGAAAAACTTAAGATTTCACACTCACTATATATATATATATATATATATATATATATATATATATATATATATATATATATATATATATATATATATATATACTCTTCGGAAATGGATTGAGTTCTTTGAGTGACTGGCGATTGTGTATACACTGGTTATATATAACACGTTAAATTTTCCGTTCTCTGATTCCATGCGCCTATGGCTTAGTGGGTAGCAACACCGACTGACACCAGATCGGTCGAGTTTCGATCCCAGAAGAAAGTAGATGTGTTTAGCCACACTGATGAACTGCGAAACAGGCTTGTATGTGGATGACTAGTTATATATATATATATACACACACAGAGACAGAAATGGTGTGAATATTGGAACCGTTACTATGCTAACTGAGCTAAATTACACAAAGTGAATTCTATCGCGTATACGCACAAAGTTATAATGTTCACTTCCGTTTTATATAGCAATGCTTGGGAAGAACGTATGTAGAATGTGGTCGCCTCGCCACAATGCAGAGCTTTCAGCGGTGATCTTGGTTTGTAAAGCGAGTTTTGGCCAAGTGCGTCAAACAACATATTTGGAAGAGACCACCGTTGCGTTTTTCAGCGTCAAAAATCAAAATTACAAGATGCCGATGGAATCCAAGAGAATACGAATAGACAACTATCCCAACTTCCAGAAATTCTTATATCCATGGACACAACGCTGGGTAATGTGTTTGGATTCAAAGGGAGAATAATTAGAAGATAAAATGCTGAATTAATATGTGTTGTAGTTTTCTTTTTCTAGCACCACTCCAGATACTTTTTCATCAGACATCGTACATATATATATATATATATATATATATATATATATATATATATATAAAAATAAAGAGAAAAACACATATATAAATAACGTTTATTGTTATAAAATGAAGAGAGAAAATGTAAGAAAGAAATTGTAAGAGAAAAAAATGTTCTCTTTCTGATGAATAAATAAAAGTGCCAATATTCTTAGAGAACGTCAGTGAAATCATCCGCGCCACTCATTTCCAAAATGGCCGACCAGATGCCCGCTCTTGCCCTTCTATACTTTTCCCGCCATGACTACCCCATCAGCCAGAACCCAGCTCAGCAATGCGTGAAGCCTGAGAAATGTGCTTCCAGCAAAATTCTGATTTTGGGCTCTGGCCAAACAACTGACCGATGACCAGTGAGATTTCGTCGTTAATCCACTTTTCGAAACCCGGCAAATATTTCGTTCGAGTAGTCAATTCGACGGACCAATTCAATCGCCAAATATTTCTCATTTATAATTTTCTCATAAGATGGCCAAATTCATGAAGGCAAAAATAACACAGAAACACACATACACACACTCATATTAAACACACAATCATATATATGGTAATTATTATTATTATTATTATTATTATTATTATTATTATTATTATAGCATACTGAAACTCAATAACTATAACGTTTCGGTGTCAAAACACCATCATCAGGCAGTCGTTAATTTACTTAATAATATATATAGATAAAGAGTTTTAAAAAATAAAATAAGAAAGTAAAAAATAAATGAAATGTAAGAAAATTGATGTCATCTAATAAGATAAATTAAGTGAGGTTTGGAGGCTATGACATTCAAAGAATAGTGTTTGTAAGACTCATAGATAATCGTGCTTCAATGTTTTACCACAGAAAGTCAAACATGTGAAAAATTTCAAACCCATAAAAAGAGAAAAGAAATAGAAGAAAAGAATTAAAGGTTAAAAAGAAATTGAAAAGTGAAGAGATAGAAAAGAGAACGACTAAGATGATAGAAAAATCAAAACAATAATAAAAAAAAGGAAATATATATATCCAAAGTAACAAACAAATACCGAAAAAATTATTATGAATATAGTAGCAAAGTTTTAAAATGCATTTGAATTAAGTAACATTTAATACTATTTTGCAATTTACTGTTTCTCTGCTTATCACCCTTGGATTTGAGAATGCTTGATTTACAGCTTCTGTTAATTTTCAAGTAATTATAGCAGATTGAGTTCGCACGTGTTGGCAAATTTAATATCATAACGATCACAAGTTCATTAGGTTTGTCTTCAAAATTCTCCACTGAGACCGATCTGAGAGGTAAACGAATATGCTAGCCGCCTTTCTTGACGAATTTCAACTTCACACAGAAAATAATTAGAGATGTGAAATGAATTATTATTAAAACAGATATAATGTCAATATTATTTAATGAAACATGCTTGAATGAAGATATGCTACCTATATATATATATATATATATATATACTTAGACAGAAACTTTTCTTTCAAACACCATTCGTTAAATACGGTTGACAAGGAAAATTAATTTCTTCTTACGTTTTTATAGCATCCTAACGTTTTATGAATTTACATAAATTTTATAGTCCCAAGCGCTTTCGGCCACTTCTATAACTATTTTCACGGGTGTTTATATTGCTGGTGTTGTTAGTTTTCCTCGTGTTTTGACTTTTAGGTAGAAATTCATTTCATTTTAAGGAGCGTTCATTCCAAGCTCTCACATGCCGCGTGTGACAAAAATTCGTGAGAACATTTTTTATTTAAAAAAACATTCAATGCACCATTTTTACCATTAAATAACATGGAATCTATGGTAGGATAGAAGTGCCACTGTCGTTTTTTATTAAAATGGTGTATTGATTTATGACGCCTTTAAAGACGGATGAGTAAAAACCGACGCCTTGAAGGTGATGAGCAAAATATTATTGAAATGAAAAAAGAGACTGGAAACCACTCGCACAATGTATTTATCTTTTTTCAAGCAAACATTAGAGTAATCACTATAGTTTGAAGTATAAAACATAAATGGTCTTTGTGAATTTTGAACACAAATGTTTTTGGGCCTCAGGTTTTAGTTAGCCGCAATAGAATGTGAAAATGGGTTTAGCTAGTTGTCCTAGCAGATGGTTGTGCGCGGAAATGAATAGTCGGTCCATGTAGTGTTTAGAACCACTGATTTTCTAAGCTTCTTCTTCGATGCGCCCTTTCCTTTCAGGACGTAGGAGATCATGGTTTTGAACGTCTTCCTATCCCTGGTGGCTCTTAGCACGCTTTCACTTGCTAAAACATGCATACCCCGTTCTGTCATATCAGGCCCATCAAATATTTTATCCGCTGCTTTCCTCTGTCTCTTTTTTACTCTGGCCTGTCAAAGCTGAGTTTCTTTAAAAAATAGTTTTGCATGGAGAGGATTCGCTAACCCCATTATCGACCGTTTTTTTTTAATTCTGGGGAAACGTCCTCGTACAGCGGTAAATATTTAAGCATTACATGAACACTTACCTGTCTAGTTAGAGTCCCACTTAGAGTTATGAGAAATATAATGTGTTCACCTGCAATGGCCCGGCCACTTAGTATTTCTCCCAACCAGAATGGCTAAGGTTACTCCCAGTTGCCTGAGGGAAACCCAATAATGAAGTGACGAATATTGCACTTTTTCCCCAGACCTTCCTTAAACATGTCTGTATGCCATACGCGGTTTAAGTGGTAAAATACTAGCTGAAATCTTTAAACTCTAAACACATAATTCGGATGATTGTCTATGATAATAAACGTCTTACTAAACATCAATCACAAAAATACGCAGTTATTTTGGGAATTTGATAGTTTCCATGTATATATAGCAAACCCCAGTCTGGTACATTTTGCTAAAAAAAAAAAAAAAGGTGTAATGTAGAAAGGTGTCGAATCTACCGTAGTTAAAACTATCTAAAAAATAGAAAAAAACATCTTGCATTTTTCAAAAATATGATTTGCTAAACTCATAAACAATTAGCTGAATTAGATCCACATTATTTTTTAATTACAAAAGCTCACCTAATACAAAGCTTCAACGACACTCAGTGTAAAGAACTAGTGAATGAAATGTGTTGAGAATTTTTAGGAATAGAAGATTATAACACCACTCGTATACGAGGACACACATCTACCGAGTCGGCTTGCTAATCCCCATGTAGACGCATGCATAGGCACACTTGTCCGTGTTTAATATTCACAGAGCCCACCTGAGCTTTATACTGTAACTATGCCTAGTTACAGTTTCTGGGAGAGAACGTATTATCTAGCATGGACAAGAATCTGAACAAAGCCAGGACGCTCAAATCCTCGGTAACGATGAGTTTTGACTTCGAGCTAATCCTAACCATCGCCAGCTCCTCAAAGAGAGCTGTCTACCCAATTTCACTCACAAGGCTTGAGTCAACTAGTGGTATGGTTTTCACCTTCCTAACAAATCGACCATTTTGAGATTCGAACCCAGGATTCATGGTAAAAAATAAACGTTCTAACCGCCCATATATGAGGATAAGGAACATAGATAACAACGGATGTTTGATGGAAGACACTGAGATTGTAGTGACCAGGGAAGCATCCTCACAGATGGAGGTTTCACAAAGTTGCAACCATTGGGTAAAACTCAGTGTGGAACCTCTTTCTTACAGTTCATGCAAGAAGGAAATGCTTGTGATTCGTGTACATAGCATGGCGTTCCGTTCTTGTTTTAAAGGTTTTAATTTTTTTAATTAAATAACAGATCTCATCTGAATATTTGCAATAGAAATGGTGATACAGTGGTTATATATATTTACTTGAGTACACATAGAAGCGATGCTCTGTATCCTTAACATACGAAATTGCATTAAGGTACTTTTTTATGGACATTCAGATGTTACTATACATAGAGTTATTAGTGTCTATCAAAAAAAGAAAAACTTAAAATGAAAATACGCGGTTACACTCAGTGGTGAAAAGTGATAATTATAGAATTTGAAATTCCGAAGAAAGAAATTAAAAAGGAAAAAAAAATGTAAAGAATTAAATCTTGTTATATTCTTGGATGTTATAAAACGTTTTGGCAAACATTCAGTTTTTACATCAACAAAAAACATTGCCCCAAAGAAAAATAGGCGCAGAAAGAAAAACGAGTGGTTGACGGAAGAGATTCTGGAAATGATTCAAAGTAGGCAGAAAATTATCTCACGATATGGAATGGAGTACAGGGAACTACACAAGGAAATACGAAGAAAATGTAGACAGGCTAAAGAGAAATGGCTCAATGACAAATGTGCAGAAGTAGAGAGACTGAGCAGGAATAATAAAGCAGATATGCATAAGGAAATAAAAGAACTGACAGGACAAAAAACCTGCTCTTCAACAGGTTGTCTAAAATCTAAAGATGGAACAATCATTTTGGAGACAGAGGAAATACTCCAACGATGGGATCTTTTTCACAAGAGAGAACAACAAATAATATGCAAAGATGAGGACGGACCGGAAATATTAAAGTCTGATGTGGAATCTGCAGTAGCCAAACTGAATAGAAACAAAGCAGCGGGACCAGACGGCATAGTCATAGTGCTGCTCATAGCCATAGAAGCATTTGGTAAAGAAAAAATCACTGAAATAATAAATGAAATTTATGATAGTGGGGCTATACCAGATGATCTCAGCAAGTTGATCTTCATAGCACTACCTAAGAAGCCTGGAGCAAACGGGTGCGAACTCCACAGAACCATCAGTTTAATGAGCCATATAACAAAACTGATCGTCCGAATCCTTATGAACAGAGTGAGAAGCAGAATCAGGCCAGAAATAGGACAAGAACAGTGTGGTTTCGTTAAATACACAGGCACAAGGAATGCCATATTTATGATTAGGATGCTATTTGAAATGGCAATACAAATGAAGAAGGACTTATACATGTGCTTCATTGATTATGCGAAGGCGTTTGAGAAAATACGCCACAAAGAACTGATGGAGATGCTCGGAAACTTGGACATATTTGGGAAAGGCTTGAGAGTAATAAAGACTCTTTACTGGCAGCAAACCAGTTGCATACGGACAGGTAATGAATTGAGTAGATATACAAAGATAGAAAGGTGTGTAAGATAGGGATGTGTCTTTTCACCGGATCTGTTCAACTTGTACAGCGAGAATATTTTGAGGACCCTAGAAGTTATGCCTGGATTCATAATCGGAGGCCACAATTTAAACAACCTAAGATACGCAGATGATACAGTGCTGATAGCAGACACAGAAAGGGAGCTACAAGACCTCCTACAGAAGGTAGCAGAAGAAAGTAACAATAAAGGACTAGAAATAAACTGCACGAAAACCGAATACATGGTCATCAGTAAAGAGAGCAGCCCAAAATGCCAAATACAGGTCGGAGATACCAGAATCAAGCAGGTACAAAAATTTAAATACCTGTGAAGACGAAAAGTGCAACACAGAGATCCGATGTCAAATAAAGCATTCCAGATATTGAGTTAAGTATTAAGAAACAGGACAATTTCACTAGAAACTAGGAAGAGAGAACTGGATTGTTACGTGCTGTCCGTCCTTCAATATCATCAAATATGAAGGAAAAACTTGAACCAACTGAAATGTGGTTCTACAGAAGGATGCTGCGAATATCATGGATCGAGCATGTGAGCAATGATGAGGTCTTGGAAATGATGGAAACAAAAAGGAAATTAATACTGAGCATCAGGAAGAGACAGCTTAAGTTCTTGGGACACGCAATGAGGAAGGAGGGCTAGGAGAATCTGATACTAACAGGCGAGATAGAGGGACGAAGAAACAGCGGAAAGCAACGGATAACATATTTGAAGGACGTAATCAGGTGGATGACAGAACGAGGATTTCATGTTGTAACAAGAGAAGGCGTGCTCAGATCCACCAGAGATTAGGGAAAAGTGGAAGGCCATGATCGCCTACGTCCTGAAGGGACAAGTCATATAGAAGAAGATGGACTCTCAAAAAGCAAATTTGATTAAGTGCATTAACAAGGAAGTAGAGTAACGTTGAAAAAATCTAAAATTAAAGACTAGGCGATATTTGTTTATATTTCTGAGTTGAGGTATTGGAATTATTTACACTATTCACATTGTTTGGATTGTTGCCCTTATCTTTATTGCCATAATAACCTTCCATATCTGTCCATATTTCTTAGATTATGTATTGTACTTATTTATACACTTTACATTGTTCGGACCGCTGTCTTCATCTTTGTTGCCATATTCACAACTGTTCGGCTTTTGTACGCTCGGTCCTTTTACAGGTGATTGAAATTTCAAACTGAAACATTTTCTTCATTGACCAGGGTTGATTGTTCTTGTGTCACAAGTAATGCCTCTTACTGATGTCTCGTTATCAGTTTAATAATCAAATTTTGTGTTCACCCAGCTGTAACCAAGTATTTGGTTGAAGTCCCTGGACCCAACCAAAGAAATTATCCATTGGACTTCGTTATGATTATGGCAACATTGATGAGGTCAACTGTCCGAACTATGTAAGTAGTGTAAATGCACTTCCAGTGTATCTCAATATATTAAAATTCAATTCATGAGTAATGTTTTCATTTTTTTTTTACAAACGAATCATTCTCCTTGTAATATGAGTTTAGTTTTCTTCATGTTTTGTAATCAAAATTATAAAGCAAATGCGAGAAAACTGTTTTCAATAACAACAAAACAAAATGTTTTAATTATTTCACCCCAAGGAAGGCATCAATGCCACTCGAACGCAGTGGTTATAGTGAGTAAAAGACAACGAAAAGATTTTAGCGAGGAGAAATGCAGAAAA
The DNA here is from genome assembly GCA_037127315.1 of Ascarosepion bandense. NCBI lineage: Eukaryota > Metazoa > Mollusca > Cephalopoda > Sepiida > Sepiidae > Ascarosepion > Ascarosepion bandense. The sequence goes on along the minus strand of JBBBDQ010001738.1, from coordinate 7,382 downwards.
TGAGGGACATTGTTCAGGAAGACAGAAAATAGCGATTGATATTTAAATTTTTGAAGATTGTGGATAAAAACAAGGAAAAGAAGAAATCGGAGGAGATTTCTACAAGCAAGAATTCCGAGAGATGAAACAAGTATAACAGAACTCACGACTTTGTTTTTGCGAGTTAAACTGTAAAACGGTGCGCCCTAGTTGTTATTCAAAACAAGTGTTGTATTTCGGAAAATTTGATTGCACAGAAAATCGGAGCTTACATCCACTTATACCTTTCCAAAAAGTATGTACTTTCATACATTCATTAATGGAAAAGCTCCTTTCATAAGACAGTTTTCACTAAAATTTAAAATATGCTGATATTGGCGACAACAAAATAAATGCAACTTCTTATTCATTGGCCAATCAGGAACAGGGAAACAATTGATTCATTTCTCTTATCCACAAAAGTATAAATAAGCGTAATCTACCTTTCACATCAATGAGCCACGGGTCGTCTAACTGGACGTATAGTTCAGGCGGCCTGCCTTTTCTAATTCCCTCACTTTCTACTTTTTCTTCACGTACGATAAAAAAAATATCACAGAGAGCTACGAGTTGTCTGACGGATTCGAAGCCTGATGGACGGTATTTTTCACACTCTCTCACTGTCTCTTTCACTCAGCACTAAATCATTCTCCCTTTTCCTCTTTTACTTGTCGACAGCAAAAAAAAAGAAAGAAAAAAGAGGAACAACGACACCATTTCTGTTGACCTACTACAATTTTACTCACCCATAGCGCCATCATATTTGTCTTTTCTTCACAATTCCATTTCGTCCGCCTTTAAGAGAACTGAACTCTTAAACACACATTCAAAAGATAAATTTTATGCAGAACTTTTAAACATATGTTTCATTTTAAAACAACAAAATTGATGTAGTTCTTCTCTTAAAATAATTTTACACTTATTAATACAAACTAGACCCTTTTATCTTTTGTTCAATCTTCTGATTCTTTGAAATGTGGTGGGCTTGGTTACGTTTGATAAAAGGCCATTTTTCAAGCATAGCGGACCCTCCCTACACAAGCCTTGGGACTAAAATCAGGTCGAGGAAACTGTTCATAAAATCAAAATAATACGTAACCAAGAAGTTTCTTTTATAAACTAAACTTTGTTCTACTATTCATCAGAGCAAACAGTGCTCCCAACCAAAAAGAGTAATCTTGATCCAGTTAGTATTGTTGAACTGTAACAGGACCTTTGTAGCAGACATTTGCACTTGGAAACAAGGATTCACTCATTATTATATATAGATTGAATATAAAAGTTTTGATAATTAACTCGAAAAAATCATATTAAATTGGGATTCATTTGTCCGTCAGATTAACAGAATGATAAACATTTTTCAGTGTACAACCTCGTAGGTAGAAATTCAATGTTCCATGTGTAAACAGAAACTTCTTCGTTTTTACCAAAACAGAAGCAACCTGCAATTAGCTGCTGTTGGTATATATTATCTTCATTGATAAATACGAAGTTTGTATTCAAACGAATCCATGAATTATTATATGAGCGGTAAATGTAGAAATAGGTTTTTGTCTATTTTATGGTTAATATTTTCTCTGATAAATCTATACAGAAGATAAGAATCAATTCTTATCTTCTGTATAGATTTAAGTTATTTTTCTATAAGTTAACATTATTTTTTCTAATTTTATTTTTGTAGTTACATATGCTTTTAGATTCTGAGAATGTTTTATTAATTTCTGTTTTTTAGACATTGATTAGTTATTGGTGCGGTGCTATGGTTGTAGGGAGAATAATGGAAACTTATTTTCGTGATTGCCTATGTAGATACATTCAATTATTTTTACCACTTTGTATTGCTCTAGGAAATAATTATGTGTACTTTCTCGGCAAAGTTTGATGTTTTAAGGTTATGGAAACTAGTGGTGATGTCAAACGCAAACATGTACAGAAGTTTAAATATTTGGAAAATCTTTTAACAGAGAATGTGACACGGGAATCTACATTATCATTGAAATAGCCAAAACATAACTGAAAAATTAATCAATTTACAAAGAAAATAGTAAAATTGCGTTAGGAACAAATGAAAGTGTGCGGAACTTTTATGTAATATGAATATAGTGGTGAAAACTACTTCCCTCATAAATAAATAGAAGATTAAAAGAAAAAAAAGGGATGTGGCTCTGCAGATGGATGCTGAGAATGTAATGAATAGGAAAAACAACGAAGAAGACCTCGGGAAAATTAAAATAGAAAATATACTTAGAATAAGAATGAATGAGTTGAAAGTCGTAATGATGAAAATAAGGTTGGAAATTTGACACAGAACAATGAAAGGCAACTGAAAAAGTAGGTCTTATAGAAAAATCAAGTTGAAAATGTGTTTCCCGTACGGTCACCGAAATTAAGCAACATCGAGCTTGGTCAGTAGTAATATTGGTAAATGCCGAGGAATACCAAGTGCTGTAAGCTTGAATGTGCAGGTAGTCAAATAGATAATGGGTCGGAATTATAATCATTATATTTGCTTACGAGCAAATACTCTTGGGAAAAGTACGAATCCACGTCTTCTTAGCACCCCAGTTGTAGATAATTTAGTAAGACTTGCATCATTAAAAATTTTACTATCCCTCAAAAAAATTGTGTACAAAATCTTTATTTCTACATTGAATAAAAATCTTTATTTCTACATTGAATAAAAATCTTTATTTCTACATTGAATAAAAATCTTTATTTCTACATTGAATAAAAATCTTTATTTCTACATTGAATAAAAATCTTTATTTCTACATTGAATAAAAATCTTTATTTCTACATTGAATACAAATCTTTATTTCTACATTGAATAAAAATCTTTATTTCTACATTGAATACAAATCTTTATTTCTACATTGAATAAAAATCTTTATTTCTACATTGAATAAAAATCTTTATTTCTACATTGAATACAAATCTTTATTTCTACATTGAATAAAAATCTTTATTTCTACATTGAATACAAATCTTTATTTCTACATTGAATAAAAATCTTTATTTCTACATTGAATAAAAATCTTTATTTCTACATTGAATAAAAATCTTTATTTCTACATTGAATAAAAATCTTTATTTCTACATTGAATAAACCATACAAGATAATACGACGCTAAACAAATCAACCAACAGCAAAAGAAGAAAAATGTAGTTGTAACAAGTTTGATAAAGAATATGGCTTTAAATTAACTTGTCACAATAAAATCCATAATTCTTTCTTCAGTTTAAGGAACCTTCATAAATGTTCAGCAAAGTAAATGAAGTGAATTATGGCGGATGCTAAGTAACATAATTTAATGGCTAACAAACGAAAGTGAGGAAATGATGTTGATCTTTTTTTTTTTTTAATCATTTCACCCCGAGCAAGGCAGAAACGCCACTGATGTGCAGGGGGCTACATAAATGTAAAAAGATTAATTAGAAAAGAGTGAGGAGTACAAACTAGTTAGAAAGGAACAATAGAAAGCTGAGAAAGCAGGTGCGATGACAGATACATAGGTGGAGAGAAAGGGAAGGTTATACAGGCGTGGGGAGAGAGCTAGAGTCCAGTGGTTAGTAGGTGAGTATTGACTTCGCATTTAAATTTCTGGAGGTTGTAACCGCCAGGAAAGCAAGAATACGGGAGCGAGTTCCACAGGCGGGAAGTGTGAGAGAAGAAGCTGCAGGAGTAGAATTGTCGTCTGCATTTGGCTAGCCTGACTGTGAATGGGTGGGATCCAGTTGCCAGCCTGATTGCACGAGTAAACACCTGTTGAGGAGGCATCAGTGACTTAAGTTCGTCTGAGCAGAAGCCAGGAAAGTATTTATAGAACAGACAAAGGGAGGCCACATTTCGACGATGGGGAAGTGGCTGCAGTCGAGCCGCCAAATCAGTACCTATCACATTACAGACTCTCCTTTGGAGCCTGTCAAGAACACTGAGGAGAACGGCAGGGGTACCTGACCATAAATGGCAGCAGTACTCCATGCACGGACGGATGGTTAACTTGTATATATGCAGGATGGATTCAGGTGGAAAAAACATCATGGATCGACATAGTGACCCAACCTTCTTAGCAGTAGATTTTGGTATGGATTCAGTATGGTGGTTCCATTTGAGGTCTGAGGACAGGGTAAGTCCGAGGAGGCGTAGTGTATTATTCTCCGGGAGAATCGCTTGGTCCATGCTTATGGGAGGCAGGAGAGGTTGCCTGTAATGGTTGACAGACAACAGCTTGGTCTTAGATGAATTGAAGTTGACAAGCCACTTCTTGCCCCACAGTTCACCACAGAGTGTAGATCCCGCTCAAGGTCAGCAGCGAGATTATGTCTGTCCGCCACGACAGGTTTCTTACTGGTGCGGGAGTATATTGTAGTGTCATCTGCGTAGATGCCTACTTGGGACTTGGTCTCATCTGGGAGGTCGTTGATGAAAATAAGGAAGAGCGTCGGGCCCAGGATAGAGCCCTGTGGGACACCAGCATTCGTGCTGTAGGACGAAGAGGCACGCTCATTCAGAACGACCTTCATTTTGCGGTTATTTACGAAAGATTGGATTAGGTCAAGCAGGCGACTTGTATTTAAATTATGTTAATTTGTGATTAACTTATGTATTATATATTTTAAATAATTCATTAATTTAACCGTTTTCTTTATGTTTTTAAATTAAATTTATAGGTATTGGAAAGAAGTAATTCTTTCAACAACGAAGATATTTGAATAAAACTCAGGGTCTATATTTGTATTTCGATAAGTTTTGTCAGCGGTATATTCAGCAATTTTCCGTCTTATTTCCGAAAATTATTTTTTAAAATTGGGGCATTCTTAAGATAAATATTGGTGTTAAGCTTATTTCTTCGATTAACTAGCGTATTAGAATAATCAGTATGTATATGATAATTTTTGAGTTGATAAATAGTGTTTTTGAATTCCCGAAAGTTCTATTAACTGAAGAGTTTGTTATATATATATATATATATATATATATAGGGAAATCTACTAACAAGTTGTAAGTTTAAAAATGTATTTTTCTGACAGTATTTATTTATTTCTCTTATTATATTTGATATGTCTGACCGTCCTCGGCCTTTCATTCATTGTTTCTGATGAAAGGCCGAGGACGGTCTGAAATATCAAATATAATAATAGATATATATATATATATATATATATATATATATATATATATATATATATATATATATATTCTTTCTTTCTTTCTTTCTTTCTTTGGAGTTTTTTGAATGAGCGAGAAAATGTGTTTGTAGATTACCGTTACAAATGTCTGTTCTCGTTATGGGCACGTGAGTGTCTGTATATAATTCTTTTCTGGAATATTTTTAATATTAACTGTTGTGTCATCAGGTTTACCTGCGAAATACGTATTACACATGAAATTATAGAATATCTAAATTTTGTTCCCGATTATATTACTCTGTTAAATGAAATAAATAGATTTAGCATTGAGTTCTTTTGAGTTCGTCCCTATCGGAATTTACCTGACTTAAATACGAAATATTCTACGTTATATATATATATATATATATATATATATATATATATATATATGTGTGTGTGTGTGTGTGTGTGTGTGTGTGTGTGTGTGTTTGTGTGTTTTAGGAGGGTTTATAATCATTATTATGAATCAGAAAAATAGATATATATGCATACACACACGCGCACACATGCACATACACACACAGATAGATAGATAGATAGATAGATAGATAGATAGATAGATAGATGTGGCGGTTTTGTAGTGTGAATCTAATTATTTTAAACTTATATTTTCGAATTTTGCAAATATCAGTTGCATTCAATATTTGTTATTTAACGCTTTTCAAGAGGCAAAGCTGATATAAATAATTATGTGTTGATGTTTCGACTGACATCGTCAATGTTCAAGTTTATCATTGACCTTGATGGCCATGATACTTGGTAAAATTAAATTTGTTCGACAGATTTCTCACCTTTCGAAAATAATTGGATAAATCTTATTCGGACTATCGAATATCGATGGTCTGCCGTAGGAGGAAAGCTAAAATGCATTGAACACAGAGCCATTCAAAGCAAGCAAAGAAGAAAAGGAGTGGCCGATGCAGGAGATTCGACTGCAGTACAAGACCGCTACTCCCGATTTTTACTAATTGGAGCACTAATTAGCGTAATTGTTTCATTATTCTTTCTCAGACGGCTACAGCTGGTTGCCAGTTTTCTCAGCAAAATCGATTGTTGCATTTACTTAATTTGGTCGGGAAATTCAAGATGAGCAACTGAGAAGATGAGTTGTTTTTCATTTACGAAATTCTTCACCACAAGAGATTCCCTACTTGGCATCGGGTAAAACTAATTACAACCAAAGAGTGGTATAGCGAGTGTTCATTTAACAGACAATCGTCTCCGAAATGGTTCATAGCAGAAAGAAAGACCATGTCATCCATAAGTCAGAGGGTTCGATAATAGCTGTTTCTCAAGGAGAAGTTTCGGTTATCCTATGAGGTACTATGAAATGTTGCTTCATATTTTCTCAAATCTATTATGAAATCTAAATGCGGCTGATACTAGTTTAATAGATGAATCTTCCAAAATCTATATAATCAGAACCTGACAACTATTTTCTGTTTTATCTCTAGCATATAAATAATGGAAAAATCATCATGCTGCAGTCAATATCTTAAAAACTAAGCTCGTAACGTTCCATCATCATGGAACACCCCTTAAATTTCCTCCAGTCATGATGAGCGGTTATATTCTAATACATATTTCTTACCTTTGAAAACTTCATTACATATTTCTTTCTAATAATTTTATCACAAGCAAGGCCAATAAAGTGCTAAGATTTACTGCTTCGGCAAATTCCGCTAAACTCCGATAAGGACACAAAAGAAATTTGTTGTTTAAAAGTGGCATAGAGAATTGACAGCTCTGGTTATAGAAAACACGTGAAAAGACTTTAAAAAGAAATTGAAAAGTTCTGAGACTTGGAAAAGATACTCGTTTTTAGAAGATTGAAGCTCTGATATTTTTAAGCAAATCCTCTCTCCGTTGTAAACTCGCGTTCCGACAATTGTACTTCCCGTTTTTTGGTAATTAATATTTTTTTTTATTATAAAGACTTTATTCGCAAAGCTCCGGGTTTCTTCGACCTTAATCATTATTTAATTTTTTTTGGTGTCGTATTTATTTTTAACCACAAGTGTACACCAGTGTCCGGTCTGGTGGAAAGACGACTACTGAAATTGCACAACGCGGCTTTCTGAGATCAATTCACAACGTGGGCAGTGGCCCGTTGTTGCAATAGACATCTTGAAAACCAGCTTTTGTGATGAGATCATCACGACCAGCAACAGCGGCCGAAAGCGTCGACACAT